>JAXLNS010000009.1:33470657-33758157 GCA_037215915.1 Pantherophis vulpinus
ACTCTCAGAGTCTGCATCTGTCGATAGCCCAGGCTCGGGCAACGGAGCCACAACACCCAGCTCTAGGTTAACTCTTCTTGATTCCCTTTGACGTAAGATGCGGGGTGGTCTTTCTGTCTGCGAGAAGAGAATATTTGTAGTTTAGGGCTGAAGTGTGGGGTCCTCGATGCTCTCTGAGCAGATGTTTCCTTGCAGATGTTTCATGACCCAACTAGGGAACATCATCAGTGCTAGAAGGGAGTCGGCTTTGCATGGAGGAAGAGGAGGAGGAGGAGGAGGAGGAAGACGAGAACTGTGGGATCCTTGGTGCTCCCTGAGCTTTTTTTTCTTGGAGACATTTTATTACCCAACTGGGTAACATCATCAGTCCTAGAAGGCAGCGGGATCTGTTCTCTTATTTATATACAAGTGGCTTGTCCTAATTGTGTTGGGGGTGTGAGTAAACAACAGCGTAATCAAGGAAAACCATCCAGAAGGATCCTACTAACACTGACGGCCAAGTCACCTAACTCCAATTTTCTTTTTCTTTTTTCTTTTGCCTAGGTTTCTTGCTGCAGCCCTTATTGGGGGCTTGGAGTGACCGGTGCAATTCCCCGATGGGACGGAGGAGACCTTTCATCCTCGTTTTGGCAATCGGTAATTGGAGGGGAGGTGGAGGTGGGGTCTCCTTGCACTAAGAAAGCTAGCTATCCCGGAGTTAAAATACTGACAAGCTACCTTTCTGCTTGCGGGGAGATTTCGTTTTCGTTGATTGCTTCAGCTGGTTTGGAGAAATGCGAGGCGTTGGGACACTTGCGGTGCGGGGAATTGTGGCCAGATTTTGACCCTTATTTGCGGAAGAAAAGGGGTTTGAATATTTATAGCAGGTTTATAAGCCATGGGCAGGCCGAAGGATCCTTTTGGGGAGGGGATTTGAAGGGGTGAACGGGAATGCCATACACACAATGGAAGCCCTGCTTGGGAGTGATTTAGAATACAGAATAACAGAGCCAGAAGGGATCTTGGAGGTCTTCTAGTCCAACCCCCTGCTCCGCCAGGAAACCCAGCCTATCGCATTTCAAACAATTGTCTAATCTCTTTTTTTAAAAACTTCCAGTGTTGGAGAAGGAAGGAAGGAGGGAGGGAGGGAGGGAGGAAGGAAGAAAGGAAGGAAGGAAAGAAGGAAGGAAGGAAGGAAGGAAGGAAGGAAGGAAGGAAGGAAGGAAGGAAGGAAAGATGTGATGGATGGGAAGGAAGGAAGGGATGGATAGGAAGGAAGGAAAGAAGGAAAGAAGGAAGGAAGGAAGGAAGGAAGGGAAGAGGGAGGAAGAAAGGAAGGAAGAAAGGAAGGAAGGAAGGAAAGAAGGAAAGAAGGAAGGAAGGAAGGAAAGAAGGAAGGAAGGAAGGAAGGAAAGATGTGATGGATGGGAAGGAAGGAAGGGATGGATAGGAAGGAAGGAAGGAAGGAAGGAAGGAAGGAAGGAAGGAAGGAAAGATGTGATGGATGGGAAGGAAAAGTACAGAATGTGGGTGTTATCACCCGTTGCTGGCACGATCCTACTGTCCTTCCGGTGGACGTTTCTGCCTACTCCGCAGGGGCGTTGTTGGGACTCTCCCTGATGCTGAATGGTCGGGATATCGGCGCTGCCGTCTCGGACACAGGCACCAATCACAAATGGGGCATCGCGCTGACTATCTGCGGAGTCATCTTGATGGATTTCTGTGCCGACTCGGCCGACAACCCCAGCCATGCCTACATGATTGACGTCTGTCGCCCGTCGGATCAAGACCGGGCGCTCAACATTCACGCTCTTTTAGCTGGTGAGTTTTCCCGCAACGCCTGGTGGTTGAGTCATGGTTAGGTGGTTCCCAACAGCCATAAAGCCGAGCCAAGCAAAACCCAGGCTCGGATTCTCTCATCCAGAGCCTGGTGCGAATTCTTTTGAGCAAGAGTTGTAGTTCAGTTGTAGTCACAGCCGTGCTGTGCTTTGATTTAAGGCAAAAGAATCAGGCACCTATTTGCAGCTCTTTAAAGTAGCTGCATCCATCTGTTTGCAACTCTTTAAAATAGCTGCATCCAACTGTTTGTGACTCTTTAAAGTAGCTGCTTCTATTTGCATTACTGATCTTCAAAGTAGCTGCATCCATCTGTTTGCAACTCTTTAAAGTAGCTGCATTCATTTGCTTTGAACTCTTTAAAGTAGCTGCATACAACTGTTTTTGAACTCTTTAAAGTAGCTGCATCCATTGGCTTTGAACTCTTTAAAGTAGCTGCATCCATTTGCTTTGAACTCTTTAAAGTAGCTGCATCCATTGGCTTTGAACTCTTTAAAGTAGCTGCATCCCTCCATTGGGAACTCTTCAAAGCAGCCACTTCTTTTACTGGAAAAAAAAGGAGTTGCATCTTTCTAAGGCTGTGGAGAGAGACGTTCCAGAATGAAAACTGACCAGGGCTTTGGTTCCTTCCTCACAGGACTCGGCGGTGGCTTTGGCTACATCGTGGGTGGAATTCACTGGAACGGCACCGCCTTCGGGAAGGCCGTGGGCGGACAGCTGCGCGTCATCTACATCTTCACCTCCCTCACTCTGACGCTGGCCACCATCTTGACTTTGGTCAGCATCCCCGAACGCTCCTTGTCGTCTTTCGGCAAACAAAAGAACATCATGAAGAGCCCAAATCTGACCCTCCCGCCTTCTCCGCCGCTCCTGTTCGAGGAGTGTCCCCCGGACAGTCCTGCGGGGTCCCAAAACCCGGTCCGTATGTACGCCAACTTTACCAGCCCCATGTCTCCCCTCAGCCCCTTGACCCCGAGATACGGCAGCCTGATCAGCTGGGACAGCTCTTTGACGGGGCTCAACGATTTCGCCTCCTCCTTCGGCACCTCGAATATCGACAGCGTCCTCATTGACTGCTTCACCGGTGGAACTGATGGCTACCTGTCCATCCCGGGAAGCTTACCGGGGCAGGGTGTCAGCGTCAGCTTGCCCCGAGCTCCAGAGGGGTTACATTGTCCCGAAAATGCAGCTTTGGAGAGCAGAGAAAATGGCGGGGAAGGATTGAGGGTGGGGTCCTTGGACGCAATAAAGCCCCGTTCATCAGGGATCCTGAAACGGCCACAGACTTTGGCAATCCCAGATATCATCACCGGGAACATTCCGGAAAGCACGCGGCGGAGGAATGTCACGTTCAGCCAACAGGTGAGCTGGAAACGCCGGGAAAAGGTGAGGCTGTGATAAGAAGACAAGTGTCAGAGTTCTGACAGAATTAAATCATGAGTCTTGAGCCAAGCTTCAAAAGAAATCCAGTTATTTATCAGGAGCTTCATGTCTGCATCTTCCCAAGTGAAGCCAGCTCTGACCCCACGTAATTTACGCTCCAATTATGACCCTGTTTCCCCCCCTTCCCCCAGGGTGTGTCATCAATCACATTCGCCAACGGAGCAGTTTCGAGGGTTGTAGAGGTCACTCCCCTTCGGCTGCTGTAGGTAACCCTGGGATACAGCCTTGAGAGAGATAAGCGTGGAATGTGCATCTGTCTTTGGCTGCTGTGACATTTTGCCGGTTTCCCATCCCCCCCCCTGGCCTATGGCAACTCGAGAGCAGGCCAGGGATGCTTTGAGAGTTGACAACAGGTTCTAATAAGGCCGAAATGGATTCCCAGGCATCCCTCTGTAGAACCTCCATGCTTCTAAGCAGTATACCTTTGCACAGAAGGAAATGTTAAAGAAAAGACAAATTTTATTCATTGTTCTTTGCTCTTTGTTTTTTTTAAGTCTGCCTAAATTAACAGGTAAACAAAATGGTTTCCAGGCCTCAGATTCTCCATAATCAGCCAAAAGAAAAACTCCAGAAAACTGAATAAGGAAAAAAATTGCAAGAATAATAACAACCTGTTCCAGAGCGATGCCATAGCAAACAAATTTCACTTTTATTGTAGTGAACTCTTTGATTCAAATTGTCTTGGAGAACCGTCCAATATAGATAACAAGCCAAAAAAATAATAGAACAAGAACAAATCAAAACGAACCCTGGGAAATCCAGGGTTCGTTTTGTAATATTTGTAATATTCATCTTCAGCTAGTTGCAATAATAGACCATGTTTCCTGAAAATAAGGTCTTATATTATTTTTTGCTCCAAAAGACACATTAGGTCTTATTTTCTGGTTGGGTCTTATTTTCAGGGAAATACGGTACTAAATGCGTCCATCCTGCTGAGGATTTTAACTGCGGCTTATTTTGGGGGTAGAGGTTATATTACAAGCATCCTGAAAAATCATGCTAGGGCTTATTTTCTGGTTAGGTCTTATTTTCAGGGAAATACGATACTAAATGCGTCCATCCTGCTGAGGATTTTAACTGCGGCTTATTTTGGGGGTAGAGCTTATATTACAAGCATCCTGAAAAATCATGCTAGGGCTTATTTTCCAGTTGGGTCTTATTTTCAGGGAAATATGGTACTAAACGCCTCCGTCTGGTCGACGATCTTAACTGGGGCTTATTTTGGGGGTAGGGCTTATATTACGAGCATCCTGAAAAATCATGCTAGGGCTTATTTTCTGGTTGGGTCTTATTTTGTGGGAAACACAGTAATTTGTGATCCAAGCAGCAAGATTATAACTTGGGGGCATACTGCATTGTTCTTTGGGAGCTTCCTGTGCACTGCATTGACTAAAAGGACCGATTTTGTGACGCAGGTAGCAAATATTTTGCTGAACGGGGTTAAGTACGAGAGCGAATTGAACGGCTTGAACGACATCTCCGAACAGCCGCTGTCGATAAAGCTCCTGTGCTCCACCGTCTGTCACATGCCAAAAGTTCTTCGCAACCTTTGCATCAACCACTTCCTAGGTAAAAAAAAAAAGATTGGTTTGATTCCTTCATCCAGGAGAGTGTCCTCTGATTGCTAAGTTTGAGAAACAAAGATGGAGGAGGTGTCTAGGGCTCTCCTTCGTCCTTCCCAACGGCTTAACCTCACAACAACCAGGAGAGGTAGGCCAGCCAATAGGTTAAACTATGTCCCAATCAGAGGTGGGTTTTAGTTGGTTCTGTCCGGTTCGTGCGAACTGGTAGTGGCAACTGCGTGAGGCTCCGCCCACCCGCCCGGACATAATGCGCGAGCATTAAGCATGCGCGGAAGTGAGCGGAAGCGTGCAGGTGCCAATCCCAGCATTATGACTGGTCAATCCTGGTTTGTTGTGTGCCTGGGAGCCAAACGTCGCTCATCAAGGTCTGGAAGGTCCCTCAGTTTTCCAACCCCGTTTGAAAAACGTAGCTTGGCTGGCCACGGGTGCCAATCCAAGTATTGTGGCTGTCGATCCTGGTTTGTTGTGCGCCTGGGGGTGAAACGTAGCTTATCAGGCTCTGGAAGGGCCTTCGGTTCTCCAACCCTGTTTGAAAAACACAGCTTGGCTGGCCACAGGTGCCAATCCAAGCGTTGTGGCTGCCCAATCCTGGTTTGTTGCGTGTCTGGCGGGGAAACGTAGCTTATCAGGCTCTGGGAGGGCCCTCAGTCCTCCAACCCTGTTTGAAAAACCAACTTCTAACCGTCTTCTCCTCCTCCGTCCTTCTTTCCTTCCTACTTTTTCCTCCGGTGACATGTCTCTTCGGACACCCTGTTGTCTTCTCTGTCCCCGCTCGCAGGCTGGCTGTCGTTTGAAGGGATGTTACTCTTTTACACCGACTTCATGGGAGAGGTGGTCTACCAAGGGAACCCCAAAGCCCCCCCGGATTCAGACGAGCGCCAGAGGTACAACGCCGGCGTCACCATGGGGTGCTGGGGCATGTGCGTCTATGCATTCAGCGCGGCGTTGTATTCAGGTAAATCGGTGGGAGTTGCGACTTGGGTATAATAGGGATGACACGGGGGGGGGAGGGAATTCAGGCGGTGGGTTTTCGGGGGGCGGGGGAAGAATGTCCTGAAGCTCTGAGAGGGCTCTACCACTTTGTAAACACGGTAATGGAAAGACACATCCTTTAAAACGGAGGTTGTTGCGCCCATTTTAAGGATTGTCTCATTGGGATTTGTAAGACTCTTCCAGACTTTATTCCACTAATGGCTTTAATTCAAAAGTTATGGTGGAAAGTTCCTGTGCTTATTTTCCCTCCTTCCTTCCTTCCTTCCTTCCTTCCTTCCTTCCTTCCTTCCTTCCTTCCTTCCTTCCTTCCTTCCTTCCTCTGTACCTCCCTTCCTTCTCCTTCCTTCCTTGCTTCCTACCTTCCTTCTTTCCCTCCCTTCCTTCTCCTTCTTTCCTTCCTTCCTTCCTTCCTTCCTTCCTTCCTTCCTCTGTACCTGCCTTCCTTCCCCTTCCTTCCTTGCTTCCTACCTTCCTTCTGTCCCTCTCTTCCTTCTCCTTTTTTCCTTCCTTCCTTCATGTCTGCCTCCCTTCCCCCTTCCTTCCTTCATGTCTGCCTCCCTTTCCCTCCCTCCCTTCCTTCGTCTTTCCATCCCTTCCCGTCTCCTTCCTTCCTTCCTTCCTTCCTTCCTTCCTTCCTTCCTTCCTCTGTACCTCCCTTCCTTCTCCTTCCTTCCTTGCTTCCTTCCTTCTGTCTCTCCCTTCCTTCCTTCCTTCCTTCATCTCTGCCTCTCTTCCCCCTCTTCCTTCCTTCCTTCCTCCCTTCATCTCTGCCTCCCTTTCCCTCCCTCCCTCCCTTCATCTTTCCATCCCTTCCCATCTTCTTCCTTCCTTCCTTCCTTCCTTCCTGTCTTTCCTTCCTCCTTCCCTCCCTCCCTCTCTCCTTCTTTCCTTTGGCTTTCTTTCCTTCCTTCACTTTCCTCCCTCCCTCCTTTCCTTCCTTCCTCCGTCCCTTCTTCTCTCCTCCTTTCCTTTGTCTTCCCTTCCTTCCTCCTGCATGGAACTGAAGATGGCTCATAAACAAAACACAAAAAGACTCTTTAAAAAAAAAAAGGCATAGAGAATCGAATTGCATGCATGACGAAAACACCAGGGAGGGATAGGTTTATTCATTCCAAATGAATTATTTGCAATTAACGCATTTGCCATTTGCAGTGTCTCGGTTTAAAAGGTATGGAATGAGCCGGGTTGTATAGGTTGAATAGAATAGAATAGAATACCAGAGTTGGTTGGAAGGGACCTTGGAGGTCTTCTAGTCCAACCCCCTGCTTAGGCAGGAAACCCTACACCACTTCAGACAAATGGTTATCCAGCATCTTCTTAAAACACTTCCAATGTTGGAGCATTCACAACTTCTGGTGGCAAGTTGTTCCACGGGTTAATTGTTCTCACTGTCAGGAAATTTCTCCTTAGTTCTAAGAATTGATTTTTCTTCCTTTGGCAGCTTCCCTTGAGAAACTGGAAGAATATCTCAGCATCCGCACGCTGTATTTTATAGCCTATTTAGTTTTCGGTCTCGGCACTGGTCTGGCTACCTTGACTCGAAATATCTACGTGATCCTATCGCTCTGCGTCACCTACGGCGTGCTTTTTTCCACCCTCTGCACGCTTCCTTATTCCTTGCTGTGCGACTACTATCAAAGTAAGCAGGTATGGCAATTGCTCAAATTTCTCGGCCGGAGGGTCTCTGGGCATGTACAGAGGGCCTTCGTCTTTCAGAAGGGAGTCCTTTAGAAAAGAATGGTCGAAGCGTTTAGAAGTGGTTTAGAAATGAGAGAACTTCTTACTCTACGGCAGTTTGAAGACGGGTGGACTTCAACTCCCAGAATTCCCTGAGGAATGGCTGGGGAATTCTGGGAATTGAAGTCCACTTTGAAGTCCAAATATTGTTGTATAATTACAATATTTCTATGCATATAGAAATATATGCATATAGTCTATAATCTCTTCTTATCGCCATGCAATCATCCAGGGCACGAAGCTTAGCGAGTTTTGCAATTTTTATTTTTAATTTTATTATGACACAGATATGACAATCACATAACATTCAACATATAAATATCTCCTCTTTTTTAAACATTTTCTTCGTGGTCTTCTTTCCTTTATTATATCTTTCCTCCCATATCTCTTCATTTTTTTTCCCCATTGTCCCTTTTTCTTTGGTTACGTTTGTATTTTCTAGCATTAATAAACTTAATTTTATACATTTCTATACATTTGTTATATACATATTTTACACTTTTAATTATATCCTTAATTTTATACATTTCTATACATTTGTTATATACATATTTTATACTCTTAATTATATCCTTAATTTTATACATTTCTATACATTTGTTATATACATATTTTATACTCTTAATTATATCCTTAATTTTATACATTTCTATACATTTGTTATATACATATTTTATACTTTTAATTATATCCTTAATTTTATACATTTCTATACATTTGTTATATAGATATTTTATACTTCCAACTTCTTTCCTGTGATTGTTATTCTTTATTTCTCGACTCAAGCCATTCATACCATTTATTCCATATTATATAATAATCCGTCTCTTCTTTTTCTTTAATTTCTTTTGTTAATTTGTCCAATTCTCAGCACATTCTAAAACTTTTTCTATCGCTTCTTCGTCTGTTGGGGTCCTTTCCTGTTTCCAATTTTTTGCATATGTTATTCGTTTTGCAGCTGTTATGTAGGATCAAGTATTTTATTTTCTTGTTGTATGTTCTCGTGAATATTCCTAACAAGAATGTTTCCGGTTTTCTTTCAATTGATCTATTATTTTTTCTATCCATTTTTTTATATTTGTCCAAATTTTTTTTTGCCGCCGGGCACATCCACCATAGATGGTAATATGTTCCTTGAGTTTTCTTACACTTCCAACATGTTGAGGTATTTTTTTTGGGAACATCTTTGCAAGTCTTATCGTGGAAGATGGAGTTTTGCAATTTTTTAAAAAATCTTCTGGGGTTTTTCTTTCTTTCTTCTGTCTTTCTCGAAACAGTTTGCCGGCACCGACAAAGACGGCACTAAACGAGGCATGGGAGTTGATATCTCTCTCCTGAGCTGTCAATATTTCCTGGCCCAGATTCTGGTCTCTATCGTCATGGGCCCTTTAACGGCAGCGGTGGGCAGTGCCAACGGAGTGATGTACTTTGCCAGCGTGGTCTCTTTCGTGGGCTGCCTGTATTCCTCGCTCTGCGTCTTTTACGAAATCCCCCCAGGGGAGGAACTGCCGGACGAACAGCAACCTCTGATGCTGACGATATGAAGGAATGCAAAAATAATAATAATAATAATAATAATAATAATTGGCATTTCTGGCCCCATGTGCCATGTTCTCCTTTTTTTTGGCTTGGGCAGTGGGGAAGGATAATCCTAGATGCATATCTAATAAAAATAAAATATCCAAGATGGCTGATTGGGTTTTTTTTTTTTTTGGGTAGAATATCAAAATGTCAAAGGTGGTAGGGGTTTTTAGAGACCATCTAGACTAACCTGCTGCTCTGGATCTCAGGGAAGGTCTTGCAAGGAGGGGCTACTCCCTTTATTGACTCAGAAATAGGAGGGCAAAATTCCTGATTCATATTATGGACCATGCTGCCTGGGGAATTATGGGAGATGAAGTCTTAATGCATGCAAGCTGGGGAATTCTGGGAGATGAAGTCTTAATGCATGCAGGCTGGGGAATTATGGGAGATGAAGTCTTAATGCATGCAAACTGGGGAATTATGGGAGGTGAAGTCTTAATGCATGCAAGCTGGGGAATTATGGGAGATGACGTTTTAAAGCATGCAGCCTGGGGAATTATGGGAGATGAAGTCTGCAAATGCTGGCTGGGGATTTCTGGAGGTTGTACTCCACATAGGCTGGCTGGGGATTTTGGAAGTTGAAGTCCACACATCTCAAAAAAATTGCAGAAGTTAAGAAACATTAATTTAGAGGGGGGGTGGAATTAATTATGCACCCTCTCTTTGTCCACAAGGAGAACCATTAAAACAGTAACAGCATTAAAAAAAAATACACCTGCCCAAATACAGTATAATACAATACAATACAATACAATACAATACAATACAATATAGTGATGTGATGTGATGTGATGTATTATGATATATTATATATATATATATATACACACACACAAATATATATATATCATATATATATATATTGTGATATAATATAATATAATGTAATGTAAAGTAATATAATATAATACATATATATATATAATATAATATAATATAATATAATATAATATAATATAATATAATATAATATAATATAATATAATATAATATAATATAATATAATATAATATAATATAATATAATATAATATAATATAATTCAAATCAAACCTTTATCACAGTAAGAGCCCAGCTTAATACACACTTTGAAATGATGAATGGAAAAGAAGCCCCGCCCCTCCCCATGCCTTCTCAAGTTGTAACCAATCAGCTTTCGGGTTTCACACTTAGCCAGCCAGTAAAGATCCCTTCCGCTTTCATGACGTCAGCGCTCGGCTGGCAGAACCTCGCACCAATGACGAGCCAGGAGGGGGGCGTGGCCTCGCCAGCTTCTGTTTAAGGTCTGTTTTGTTCCTGGGACGGTTGATGCAATTATCTTCTGGCTGGTGAGTAATTTCCTTTTTTTAAATTTTATTTTTAATTGCATGATTGGATGATCCTATTGGGAAAACAACTGAAGGCAGAAGCTTTTTTTTTTTTGCAATGCCCAGGAATAATTTTTGCAAAAGGGGAACAGGCTATTCTTGCAAGAAACCCCAGAAAATCCTGGCTTGTAGCAAACTGAGATTTGTGGTCCTGGTTTTTGTCTCTAGGTAGGAAACTTGAGATTTGCGATCCTGGTTTGTCTAGGGAAGGGCTGGGATCTTAGCAGGGCCAGTTATTTCTCCAGTTTTAAGGTGGGGGAAAATCCATTTATAGTCAATGGGATTTTTTTTAAAATACTGCTCTGTAAAATGGAGTTTTCCTCATTCCCATTTAATTTGGTACATTTAAAAAAAAAAAACATAATCCTATCCAGGTTATGCAAGGTTAGACCCAAATAAACAAGCATATCCAAGCTGGTTAATGTTTATTTGGTTACTGATTTACCGCCTTTGTTATTTTGATAAGTAACTCAAGGCGGCCGAGATACCTAGCGCTCCTTCCTTCTTTTTTACCCCTGTGAAAACAACCCTGTGAGGTGGATTGGGCTGAGAGAGAGAGGGACTGGCCCAAAGTCACCTAGCTGGCTTTCATGCCTAAAATGGGACTAGAACTCCCGGTCTCCTGGTGATTGACCTGAAGTCACCCATCTAGCTTTCATCGCTAAGGCGGGACTAGAACTCCCGGTCTCCGGGTGATTGGCCCGAAGTCACCTAGCTGGCTTTCATGCCTAAAATGGGATTAGAACTCACCGTCTCCTAGCGATTGGCCCAAAGTCACCCAGTTGGCTTTCATGCCTAAGGCGGGACTAGAACTCACCGTCTCCTGATGATTGGCTCAAAGTCACCTAACTGGCTTTTGTTGCTAAGGCGGGACTAGAACTCCCCGTCTCCCAGTGATTGGCCCAAAGTCACCCAGCTAGCTGTCATGGCTAAGGCAGGACTAGAACTCCCCGTCTCCCAGTGATTGGCCCAAAGTCACCTAACTGGCTTTCATTCCTAAGGCAGGACTGGAACTCCCAGTCTCCTGGTGATTGGCCCAAAGTTACCCAGCCAGCTTTCATTCCTAAGGCAGGACTGGAACTCCCAGTCTCCTGGTGATTGGCGCAAAGTCACCCAGCTGGCTTTCACACCTAAAGCGGGACTTGAACTCACCATCTCTTCGTGATTGGCCCTAAATCATCTAGCTGGCGTTCCTGTCTTAACGGAAGACTAGAACTCACGGTCTCCTGGTGATCAGCCCAAAGTCACCCAGCCGGCTTTCGTGGCGAAGGCAGGACTTGAATTCAGGACCTCCTGGTTTTTTACCGTGACGTCTTAATCCCACGCAAGGAGTGGATGATGGTTCAAAAGCTTTTCTTAACCCATCCTTTCATTGATCAGATCTGTCGGAAGCTCCCAGCCGAATGTCTCGCAAAATCACCGTATTGGTTATTGGCGCGGGAAACAGGGGCAACAATTATTCTTCGTATGCTTTATGTTACCCGGAACGCATGAAGGTAAAATTCTGGTTTGTGATTAATATAATTATTAGGTAAAGGTAAAAAGGTTCCCCTCGCCCGTATGTGCTAGTCGTTCCCGACTCTAGGGGGTGGTGCTCATCTCCGTTTCAAAGCCGAAGAGCCAGCGCTGTCCGAAGACGTCTCCGTGGTCGTGTGGCCGGCATGACTCAATGCCAAAGGCGCACGGAACGCTCTTCCCTTCCCACCAAAGGTGGTCCCTATTTTTCTACTTGCATTTTTTACGTGCTTTCGAACTGCTAGGTTGGCAGAAGCTGGGACAAGGAACGGGAGCTCACCCCGTTACGCGGCGCTAGGGATTCGAACCGCTGAACTGCCGAGCCTTTCGATCAACGAGCTCAGCATCTTAGTTCTTAATATATTTATTTTTCCTTTTATTAAGATAAATCCAGCAAAATGCCTACCAGTGGGTAGATTCAGTCCATCCCCTCCTTTTCTTTTCATTTTGAATTTCATTTCAAAACAGGATTGCGTATTTTAATATGATTCTCCCAAATGCGACAAAATAAAAACTGCGTTTGGGACATTAACAAGTTTCCAGCTTATTAAGGTATTTCATGAAAATATCTTGCCTTCTTTATAAAGACCACAGAACCACGGCAAGGGTAGGGCGCAACTTACAACCACAATGGTGCCCTAAATTTCTGTCGTTAAGTGAGACATTTGCTAAGGGAGTTTTGCCCCCCTTTTACGACCTTCCTTGGCCTCCGTTGTTAAGTGAGCCACTGCAATCATTACATTAGTAACACTTTGCTGGTCAGAAGGTTGCAAAAGGGCATTGTGTGATCCCCTGCGACCGTCATAAATACGAATCGGTTGCCAAGCATCTGAATTTTGTTCACATGAGCACGGGGAGGCTACAAGGTCGTAAGTGTGAAAAACTTACGTCCCTTTTTTTCAGTGCCGTCGTAACTTTGAATGGCCAGTTAACGAACTGTTAAGTCAAGGACTAGCTGTAATGTCTGATGCAATTGTGGGAAGTTTGTTTCTTCCAGGTGATTGGCGTAGCTGATCCTCGGACGCTTGTCCGTCAAAAACTGCAAGACGCACATAAAATCCCGGCAGAGAATGTCTTCGACGGTGAGGTTGCATTACTGCATTTTAATCTTCCTTTTCTTCCAAACGGGGGCCCCGCCTTACAAAAAAATTACTTTTTAAATTTTCCTTTTTTTTTTGAACGCTTAAAAATATTTTTTTAAAAAAAAACAAAATGGGTTAAATTATTATTTTTTTTTTACAAAAAAAAAAATTACCGTATTTTTCGGACTATAAGACGCAAATTTTTGTCTCCCAAAAGGGGGCGGAAATGTCTGTGCGTCTTATAGACCGAATATTGCTGAAGCTCTGCCCACCCACCAGCCATTTTTTTTTGCCTCCACATACCCTGTTTTCAGGCCTTTTTCAGGACTTTTCGGCCCATTTTCGAGGCTTTTTTTGGCCTGTTTTAGGGGCTTTTTTTTGGTCTGTTTTTTCTGAAAAAATGGGCTGAAGAAAGCCTCAAAAATGGGCTGAAAAAAGCCTTGAAAACGGGCCGAAAAAGCCCCCAAAACGAGTCAAAAAAAGCCCCAAAATGGGCTGAAAAAAGCCTTGAAAATGGGCTGAAAAAAGCCTTGAAAATGGGCCGAAAAAAGCCTTGAAAATGGGCTGAAAAAAGCCTTGAAAATGGGCTGAAAAAAGCCTCCAAAACGGGCCAAAAAAAAAAAAACCCCGGAAAAAGGTAGGCCAAAAACTTTTTGTTGTCGTTTTCCTCTTCTAAATTTAGGTGCGTCTTATAGTCTGAAAAATATGGTAAAATCGTTTTGAAAACACCGGTACGGCCGCAGTGGAGCCTCAAAATTTCTGTGGCTAAGGGAGACGTTGGTTCCGCGGGTTTTACGACCCCTTTTTACGATCTTTCTCGCCACCGTGGTTAAGTGAATCGGTGCGGTGATCGCGTTAGTGACACGGTTGTTAAGCGAATCTGGCTTAACTTTGCTCGTCAGAAGTTTGCCAGAGGGAATCATGTGACCCCGGGACGCCGTGATAAATAGGAGTCCGTTGCCAAGTGTCTGAATTTGGATCACGTGACATGGGGAATTCTGCAATGGCCGTAAGTGTGAAAAACGGTCCTAAATCACTTTTTTTCACAACTTTGAAGGGTCACTAAACGAAGTTGTTGTAAGTTGAGGAGTACCTGTAATGTACTGAACTTGCAAGAAAGCAGATCTTGACTGAATGTTAGGAATAAACTAAGAGAAGTCAGCCAAGTTCAAGCAAACAGATAATTTTTTTTTATAAGTTTGCACTGAGCACGGGGTTGGCAGATTAGATGATCTCCAGGTCCCCCCTTCTGATTTTCTGGTCATTGGAACCCCCCCCCCCCCCGATTCCTGCAATGTTTTTAACGGCTCCTTTCTTCTTTTAAAGATTGGATTGCCGCTGCGGAACGAGCAAAGTTTGCCGACGCCGTGATTATAGCAACTCCAGACAGACTCCATAAGGTGGGTCCAAAAATCTCCCACTCCGCTTCTGTTATTTTTCTTGTAATTATCCTTGTAAAAAAAATCGTAAAAACCAAAATTATTTTTTTAATTGTCATTGCATTGCAGTTTGCCAGTGTTTTGTGTCCCCCGGGAGCATCCTAACCAGCTGAAAAAACTGAAAATAAAAAAATTGTGCCTATAGAGAGAAAGAGTTTTTGAAGCTGTGCGATCTTTCAACTTTAAGTTGTGTGTGTGTGTGTGTGTGTGTGTTGTGTTTGTGTTTGTGTTTGCTTTGTGTTGTTTTTTGTTCCATTAATACAGTCTAGAGGTGGTATTCAGCCGGTTCGGGCGAATCGGTAGCGGCAACTACGGGTAGGCCCGCCCACTTGCCCTGGCGTAATGCTGCCCTATTTAGCTACCTTTTCGAGGCCGGGCGCATGCACGGAAGGCGGGTTCGCGAGCTAAGCGCACGCGTGGAAGGCTGGGTGCATGTGTGAAAGGCGCGCACGGGCAGCAAACCAGTAGTAAAAATATGTGAAACCCACAGCTGAATACAGTGTTGTTGTGCTTTCTTTCTTGATCACATATCTCGCTCATTTCATAGTGCAAGACGACTTCTCCTCCTCCTCCTCTTCCTCTTCTTCTCTTCCTCCTCCTCCTCCTCCTTCTGTTCCTTCTCCTTCTGTTCCTTCTCCCTCTCTCTCCTCTCCTCCTCCTCCTCCTCTTCCTTCTCCTCCTCCTCCTTCTCCATCGTCTTCTTCTCTTTCTTCTCTTCTTCTACTTCCTCCTCCTCCTCCTTCTTCCTCCTCCTCTTCTTCTCCTTCTCCTCCTCCTCCTCCTCCTCCTTCTCCATCTTCTTCTTCTCCTTCTTTCTTCTCTTCTTCTACTTCCTTCTCCTCCTCCTTCTTCCTCCTCCTCCTCCTCTTCTCCTTCTCCTCCTCCTCCTTCTTCTCCTCCTCCTTCTTTCTTCTCTTCTTCTACTTCCTCCTCCTCCTCCTTCTTCCTCTTCTTCTCCTTCTCCTCCTTCTTCTCCTTCTCCTCCTTCTCCTTCTCCATCTTCTTCTCCACCTTCTCTTTCTTCTTCTACTTCCTCCTTCTCCTCCTCCTTCTTCTCCTCCTCTTCCTCCTCCTCTTTCTTCTCTTCTTCTACTTCCTCCTTCTTCTCCTTCTTCTTCCTCCTCCTCTTCTCCTTCTCCTCCTCCTTCTTCTCCTTCTCTTTCTTCTCTTCTACTTCCTCCTTTTCCTCCTTCTCCTCCTTCTCTTCTTCTATTTCCTCCTTCTCCTCCTCCTTCTTCTTCTTCCTCCTCCTCCTCTTCTCCTTCTCCTCCTCCTTCTTCTCCTTCTCCTTCTCTCTACTTCCTCCTTTTCCTCCTCCTCCTCCTTCTCCTTCTTCTCTTCTTCTACTTCCTCCTCCTCCTCCTCCTCCTCCTCCTTCTTCCTCCTTTTCTTCTCCTCCTCCTCCTCCTTATTGTTATTGTTATTGTTATTTACTTAATTCATTAAACATGAAACTCAGTCCACTGAACATTTAAAACTGCATCGCAAATACCATTGACTGGTGCTAATGGTTGATACGGGTTGCTGCCAGCATCCTAGGGATCAACCAAGTACCTTCTTAAGATGTACAATGTTCCGAGTAGCGCAGTTGTTGTTAATATTATTATTATTATTATTCCTTCCAATCAGGCACCTGCTGTAGCTTTTGCCCAAAAGGGATATCACATCTTGTTGGAAAAACCCATGGCAGTAAGTTCTGGCAAAGTGTTATTAATGATTAACATTAATACGAGTATTAATATTGTTAATATTAAATTATTAAGATAATTGGTGCTTATTCATATCAATGCAAAGTATATTTCTAGCAGTATCTGTTTATAAAAATCTAACCTTAGTGGAGGAATCTTTGGGGGGGAAATCGCTGTTGCAAAATCCAAGTTTTATCGCCATTTTGCGAGTACCCCGTATGCCCATAACAAACAAAACAGAGCATTTGTCGAAGCGAAACAAATATTTCGGGAAAAATTCTATACAGAGCGAGCATGGGAAGGGAAGAAATGAGACAAATTGGGAAATCTGACCTTAAATAAATAAAGATAATTTTAAAAATGTCTTCCAATCAAAATCCTTTCTTTTTAGAGCTGAAGCAGATTGATTTATTGTGGTTTTATTTCTATTCTATTCTATTCTATTCTATTCTATTCTATTCTATTCTATTCTATTCTATTCTATTCTATTCTATTCTATTCTATTCTATTCTATTCTTAATCCTAACCTATTCTATCCTAATCCCTAATCCTACTCTACTCCTATCCTAATCCTAATCCTAATCCTAATCTTAATTTCTATTCTATTCTATTCTATTCTATTCTATTCTATTCTATTCTATTCTATTCTATTCTATTCTATTCTAATTTCCTAATCCTAATCTACTTTAATCCTAATCCTATTCTATCCTAATCCCTAATCCTACTCTACTCTACTCCTATCCTAATCCTACTCCTACTCCTACTCCTACTCCTAATCTTAATTTCTATTCTATTCTATTCTATTCTATTCTATTCTATTCTATTCTATTCTATTCTATTCTATTCTATTCTATTCTATTCTATTCTTATTAAAAATCCTTTGCTTATGAATTAGGTGACGGAAGAAGATTGTAAAGAGGTCGTCCGGGCGTGCGAAAGTAATCACGTGATCCTTGCCGTGTGCCACGTGCTCCGTTACCATCCGGTCACCCTGAAGATCAAGGTGATATATTCTTAAGAACCCAACTTGGGGCGTGGGGGTTGGACTAGATGACCTCTCTTTGTCTCGGCAGCATGACGGCTCTCTCTCTTTCCAACAGCTGACTTGGCTGTCCATGTTAAGATCCGAAGATAAAGAGGGACCAACATTTGAATCTGGTTTTTGTTTTTTTTTTTCCTACCAAACTTTCACCCCAAAGGCCTCGCGTAAAGATGTTCTAAGGGATAGCTTAATTTAATTTAAAAGACGTAGCCCACAAGAAAAAAGGAGGAGGGAGGGAGGGAGGAGGAAAAAAAAAAACAGGTTCAAACGCCTCTTCTTAAAATTTGCCATTTTTTTTTTTTTACAGGAGCCGAAGGGAATAACAGAACAGCTTTCATGAGCCCACACACACACAAAAAAAAAAAGATGGAAAAAATGAAAAACAAGCTTTCTTTTCTTTTTAGGAATTGCTAGATGCCGGCTTGATCGGCGACATCTGTCATATTCAACATCTGGAACCGGTAAGAATTCTCTTTTTGAAAATGTACTTTATGTCGAAAGCGTGTCCTTTTTAACAGTTAACAGTAACAGAGTTGGGAGGCTCCTTGGAGGTCATCTAGCTCAACCCTCTGCTCTCGCAGGAGATCTGTACTAGGGATTCGAACCGCCGAACTGCCACTCTTTCTGATCGACAAGCTCAGTGTCTTGCTCCCGTCTAGTATCTCCTTCTCCAGTTTTATATATATATATTTTAATACACATTTTTTTTTCTCCAGTTTTGAGATTTTACATTCCTTAAGGACCTGTTCTTAAATTCCATGTTCAGATTAATCACTTTAACCGCTAGGCAGCATTGCATAATTGGCTTTTATTCTTGTTGGGAAATGCGTCAGCTATAGTTTGCCCCATATGTTGGATCTTATATACAGGTAGTCCTTGGCTTACGACCCACAATGGAGCCCAACATTTCTGCTGCAAAGCAGGACAGTTGTTAAATGAGTTTTGCTCCATTTTATGACCTTTTCTTGCGACGGTCGTTAAGCGAACCACTGCAGTTGTTTTAAGTTAGAAACACGGTTGTTAAGCGAAGCTGGCTTCCCCCTTGTCGGAAGGTCACAAAAGGGGATCACGTGACCCCCGGGACTGTGACCGTCATAAATATGAGTCTGTTGCCAAGCATCTGAATTTTGATCACATGACCATGCAGTGGTCGTAAGTGTGAAAACGGTCCTGAGTCAATTTTTTTTCAGCGCCGTTGTTACATCAAACGGCCATGCGCAGATCGCTTCTAATGACGTCAGGGTCAGTGGGCGGAGACTCCCGCCGGTTCTATAGAACCGGTCCGAACCGGGGGCAACCCACCACTGGAAAGAACTAAGAAACCACGATTGATAGCTTGTTGATACCTTAGCTCTAAAACTGCATTACGGTCATCAAAATGCATGGTTTTTAATTTTTAGCCTTTCTAGTGTATCGATTGCCTTTCCCCCCCCCCCACTTTATTCCTCTAGATAGGTTTCTGGCATTTCGCCCATTCTTTCGTCCGGGGAAATTGGAGAAACGAAACCGAAAGTTCTTTCTCTTTATTGGCTAAATCCTGCCACGATATCGACCTGATCAATTTTTGGATGGGGAGTAAAAGGTAGGTCTGTTTTAACTGTCGCTTCCTCTTTTTTTTTTTTTTTCCTTGTAGAAATTTTGCTCGTCAAAATAATCCTCTTGGCTATTTTTCTTGGAAGTTGGGTGGCGGGTAGCATTTCGCACGAGCAGCCAGGTCTCCCCGTATTTCGGGAGTTCACCAAACGAAAAGAGCAAATCGCTTGTTGTCTTTTCATTTTTCAAGAATATAGAAGGCAACAAACACTCGATAACGTGGGACGCTGTCCCGTTTTTGAAGTCGGGACACTTTCGAGTTTGCAACTTGTTGCGGAGCTCTGCTGTCGAGACCTGTCCAAAAACACCTGAAAGGAATCCGACTTTTCTTGCGTGATTTCTGAGGCTTCAAAATGTAATTAGCGCTCTCCATCGCCCTTCCAATATATATAGGTTGTACCAAATCCATTGCAGGCCTTTTCTTTTTTTTTTAAGTACTCCAAAACCCATATTCTGGCACGATCTTATGTTAGATCTTATAGATCTAATATTCAATGCAGAAATCTGCATCTTATTCTTAATTGAAATAGTCTCTCTCGTGTGCCACGAGAGGTTTGCATTCCATTTTCGGAAAAATATAAAACCCGACGTATTCGAAGATCTGTCCGCAATACGGGTGGTCCTTGACTTACAACAGTTGGTTTAGTGACCGTTCCAAGTTACAACGGCACTGAAGAAACCCGGACTCATGACCGTTTTTCACACTTAACGACCGTTGTATCCTCTCCGTGGTCAAGCAATCCAAATTCAGACGCTTGGCAACGGATTCGTATTTATGACGGTCACAGTGTCCCGGGGTGGAATGCAGTGTCACGTGATCCCATTTTGGGACCTTCCGATGAGCAAAGTCAACGGGGAAAGCCAGATTCACTTAACAACCATATGATTAACTTAACAACCTCAGGGATTCATGTAACAACTGTGGCAACGAAGGTGGTAAAAATAGGGCAAAATTCAACTTTAAAAGTGTCTCGTGAAGAACAGAAATTCGGGGCTCAATGGTGGTCATAAGTCGAGGACTAGAGGTTAAACCTTCAAATATTCCTTTTTTTCCCTTTTCTTTTCTCCTCTCTTTTCAGATGTTTACAAGTTTCCTCTTTCGGCCACCTGTCACATTTCACGAAAGAGCACAAGGTTTGTCAAAAGTTGTTATGTTTTGTTTGACGGGGTGGCATAAGAGTTGAATTAAACGATTGAATCGCCATTTTAATTGAATCAAAACCGCATGTTTTAAGGTTTAGATTGAAATCGTTTCAATTCATTAAAACATAGTTCTTGATTGTGGGGTCAGACATTCAGTGCAAATGTTACACTAATTTGCATGTATTCACACACACACAACACAGAGGTGGTCCTCATTTTACGACCGCGATCGAGCCCAAAATTTCTGTTGTTAAGTGAGACATTTGTTAGGTGAGTTTGGCCCTGTTTTACGAACTTCCTGTTGTTAAGTGAATCAAGCTTCCCCGTGGACTTTGCTTGTCAAACGGTCGCAAAAAGGGGATCACCCTGACCCCAGGGACACGACAACCGTCGTAAGCATGAATCCGTTGCCGAGCGCCTTGACTTTTGATCACGTGAGCACGGGGAGGCTACAACGGTCGTAAGTGTGAAAAATGGGCGGAAGTAACTTTTTTTCCACTGCCGTTGTAAATTCGGACGGCCGCTAAATGAACGGTCGTAAGTCGAGGACTACCTTGTGTGGTTGTAAGTCGAAAACTACCTGCCTATTTTGTAATTTTTGTCCCTTATTTTGATTTCGTTGCAGCCTGAAGGAGCTGGCACTCGCTGTTTGAACTGTTCAATTGAACGGAACTGCCCGTATTCTGCTCGGAAAATCTACCTGGAGCGTGCAGAAAAGGTAAAATTAGATCATAAAACCCAGTTTGATTCTCCAATTCCTTTATTTGCATAATCTAGAAACCCTTATAAAAGCTCAAAATTGACCCCAGTCTGCCATTTCACCAGCTCTTGTCTGGATTTGCATCTAAAAATTCCCAACCTGGTTTCTAAGGTTGAGACCCAAGAATAACGTGTAAATTCTGTTACCTTACCAGTATGTAAAATTGTGATGTAAGCTATTAAGAGACTATGATTGATGGCCTGCTGCGTGGAATTGGCTTCCTGGACAAACTGTAATTAGAAGGATGGCTTAGAGCGATGTATAAACCCAAGCCTTCAGAGGTTTATTCTCTTTCTTTCTTTCTTTCTTTCTTCTTTCTTTCTTTCTTTCTTTCTCTTTCTTTCTGTCGGTCTGTCTATCTGTCTGTTATCTATATATCTGTCATCTATCATCTATCTGTCATCTATCTTATCTATATATTTGTCATTTATCTCTATCATCTCTGTGTATCTCTCATCTGTCTATCCAGTATCTATCCATCTACTCATCATCTATCTCTTATCTATCTTTCTCTCATCCATCTATATCTTATCTATATATCTGTCATCTATATCATCTATCTCTATCATCTCTCTCATCCATTTATCTTATCTATTATATATGTAATCTAACTATCTCTATCTATCATCCATCTATATCTTATCTATGTCATCTATCTCTTATCATGTCTGTCTTTTATCTATATATCTCATCTATCATCTATCTCATGTCATCTATCTTCTATCTCTTATCTATATATCTGTCATTTATCTCTATCATCTCTCTCATCTGTCTATCCATTATCTATCCATCTACCCATCATCTATATCTCTTATCTATCATCTTATCATCCATCTGTTATCTATATATCTGTCATCTATATCATCTATCTCTTATCATCTCTCATCCATTTATCTCTATCTTATCTATATATGTCATCTATCTATCCTCATCCATTTATCTCTATCTTATCAATATATATCTTCTATCTATCTATCATCTATCTATCTATCTATCTATCTATCTATCTATCTATCTATCTATCTATCTATCTATCATCCGTCTGTCTGTCTATCTATCTATCATCCGTCTATCTATCTATCTATCTATCTATCTATCTATCTATCTATCTATCTATCTATCTATCTATCCAATTTATTCGTGTCTGGGGAAACGGGACCTGGGGGACCCCCAAAATCTGGCGAAACCTTGCATCCCTGCCGATTTATCATCACAGGGTGCTTTTCACTGGCCAGTCTCGGTGGTCTGCAGCAACGGCGGGTCTGACATAGAAACATTGACTGAAGCTTTGCGGCTCGGCCCGTACGGAAGATGCGTTTACGATTGTGACAATGACGTGGTTAGCCACCAGGTACGCACTGCATTCATCTGTCGGTAAGCGGGGTAGCAGACCTTTTTTTTCGCTGCTCCTTCACTTTGCTTCACGTCTGGCCTCCCCAAATCTGAATTTTCAAGTCGCAAGAGCCTCGGAGGCAAGGACTTGGATTCGAGTCTCAAATCAGCCAGCGGAGTGCTCTTTGGTGGCAAGAGAGGCTTCCGTTTTTCTGCCTCATTCTTAGAGAAGGATCAAACACATCCCGGCGAGGTTTTTAAAGTTAGTTTAAAGGGGCAGAGAAGGTCGGGAGCATCTGTTTTGCATCTTTTTTCATCTCTCCAGAGAGACCCCAATTCAGGCCGTTGATATAGGTAGTCCTCGGGTTACAACAGCTCAATTAGTGGCCGCCGAAAGTCTCAACGGCACTGAAAAAAAGCAATTGATGGCAGTTTTTCATGCCTCATGACTGTTGTAGCGTCACACATTTCAAAATTCAGGTGCTCGGCGGCTGACTCGTATTTAAGACGGTTGCAGTGTGCATGGGGTCACATGATTCCCTTTTGCGGCCTTCGAACGAGTCAATGGGGAAGCCAAAATTCACTTAACTGGGTTACTAACTTGCTAAGGGCAGTGATTCGTTTAACAATCGTGGCAAGGAAGGTTGTAAAAAGGGACAAAAGTCCCTTAGCCAATGTCTCGCTTAGCGACAGAAATTTTGGGTTCCATTGTGGTTGTAAGCCGGAGTGGTGCAGTGGCCTAGAGGTGGAGCTCCCACCTCACAATCGGGAAGCTGAGAGTTCGATCCTAGGGAGAGGCAGATATTTCTCTCTCTGGGCAAAACGAGAATATATCTGCCAAACAAAACTCTGCATTGGTGACAGGAAAGGCATCCGGCCAATAAACACTCGGCTCCATTCAGTTGCCCAGACTCCACCCCGCGAGGGATTATGGGGTCGTTAAACGATGATGATGACTATGGCCGTAAATCGAGTATTTATGGTTTTCCAGGTGGTCAATATGGAATTCGAAGGCGGGGCGACAGCTGCGTTCACGATGGTCGCTTTTACTGAAAAACTCGGGGTGCGGACGACAACCATTTATGGAACGAAGGTAGGGGCCGAAACGCTAATTTGGGTTTTTCTTGGAAAACAGACGGGTTATTTTAGAAGTGGAAGTATTTCTCCCAAATCTCAGATTGCACCAAACTTCGGTTTATTGAAGAATGGTGGAATGCGCATAAATGACGATTGACTGGGTTGTTCCCGCTCTACAAACCGTAAATGTGATTGACACACAAAGTGGCTGGTTCAGATACGATCAGACAGCATTATTCTCTTAATCTTTGTGATTTTAAGACTTGTGGACTTCAACTCCCAGAATTCCCCAGCCAGCTTGGCTGGCTGGGGAATTCTGGGAGTTGAAGTCCACACCTTGGCTGGCTGGGGAATTCTGGGAGTTGAAGTCCAAATTAAAGAGATATTGTTGTAAACCATTACACCCAGTAGTTAATCATTGCAGTGGGGAAGTAAGGAAGGCAACGCAACCCAGATAAATCCTATTTATTACATCTGCCTTTCAGCCTGGCCTATCCTACAGGGCTGTTGTGCCAGGAATAGAATTTTTTTTCCCCTCAGTTTCTTTTAATTTTTCTTGGGAGTTTCCCGAAGCTAAAACCTAGTCATTTATTTTCCCTTTCTCCTCCGGCTTTCCCCCCAATGTCATTTCCAATTCTCAGTTCGTCTTTTTTCCAGGGTGAGCTTTCCTGCAAAGGGGAGGGAGAAGACGTGGAAATTTTCGACTTCCTTCAGAAAAAAAGGACCTCGTTTTCTTCCCGTACGACGCCCGACATCCCCGTTGGTTTAAACGGTCACTGCGGCGCGGATTATTATCTGATCCACAACTTCGTCTCGGCCGTATCGGTGAAGTTTATTTTTATTTTTACCTTTTTTATTAAAGAAGAAAAAAAAAACAAAAAACAAAGAACCACAGGAAAACTCAGATAGACTGCAATGGTCCATGGAGGTTCTTCTAGGACGAATTAAGTTTCCCCCAATGTGGCAGTTTCAGACTACACATTCAATTATGTTTGTTAAATTTGTCTGCCGCGAGGGGACCCAGCCCTAGCCAGCACGGTTAGTCCTCGACTTACGACCACAGCGGAGCCCAACATTTTCTGTTTTTAAGTGAGACACTGGCGAATTTTGCTCCCTTTTACGACTTTTCTCGCCAAGTGTCTTGAATTTTGATCACGGGTATACTGCAACGGTCGTTAAGTGTGAAAAATGGTCATGAGTCACTTTTTCCACTGCTATTGTAACTTTGGCCACTAAGCAAACGGTTGTAAATTGAGGACTAGCTGCATAGCCCAAGGCAGGATTCCCTGACACCCTTTTCTCCCTTTTTCCAACAGGAAAATGACCCGTCTCGAATTCCGACCAGCGCTGAAGAGACACTCCGTTCTCACCTCTTGGTGTTCGCAGCTGAAAAAGCTCGGAGAGAAAATCGAGTGGTGGTTATAGAAACAGGACGGGAAAACTCGTACTCGCAGCCAGCACGCGGCGAATGACTACAAAACCTCTGCCAGGAGGGGACTGGCTCAAAACACCCTTCCCCAACCTTTCTACAGTGACTTTCTCTGCGACCACTATACCTATCGTCCGCGCTACCCAGCGAGACCCCAAGATGGCGGCCGCTGCCATCTCAAAACGTCCCCGTTTCAGAAAAATATTATGTTCCGTTTTTCTACGGAAAATGCGCTTTGTCTGGGAAAGACTTACCTTTCTGACTGCGGCTACTGCGCGCCTTATTAAAAACTGCAGAAAATTCATATTTATTTACAATTCCGCTAAACAATGCCGCAGCACAGCCGCGACCCTCCTGAACCGACTTTGCGCCGCATCGAATTCAAACTTTTGTGGGATTCGTTTTAAATTTGGGATTTAATCGCGCAAAAAGCCGCTCGGGTTAGGAAGACACGAGTTTCGGGTTGTGCAAAGCCGGTCTGTTGTTTGGGGTGCACGACGAGGTTTGTGCGCCTCTTTTAAAAGACGGGAGCCAACTTTCCCTCAAAATTGCGAGAATCCAGAGCGAGATTTCGTAGACGGAAGTCACAACGTGTATTAAAAAAAAAAAGAAAAATCAATGTTATCCTTTCAGTCTCCAACCACCTGTGAGGTTTTTCTCACTCCGCGGATCAATTTTGCTGCTGCTGCTGCTGTTCCTGCTTTTCGTCCAAATCTTCCTTTTCGCCTTCTTCGTTTTCGGCTGCCTTCTCTGCTTCCTGGGCTTTTTTCTTCCTGAACCGCTCCGCGTTTGTGACGGTCATCGGATGCAGGGGAAAAAATCCAGCAAGACCTAAAAATTAAAAAAATACATGTATTAAAAAGCACATCACTCTGCGCGTTAAGTATTTTGCAAATACAATAGGAAAAATAGTGAGCGCACGGGGCAGCGATGGGTTTCAGATATTGTTCCTTCCGTGCATGCACCCGGCCTCAAAAAAATGCCTAAAAACGACAGCATAGCACCGGGGCAGGTGGGCAGGCCCACCCACGATCTCCGCTACTGGTTCGGGCAAACCGGTCTCAACCGAATGAATACCAAGGGAATCATTGCGTTACGGCCGTAATTGGGACCGGAACATTTGCTATTAAGGGAGGCATTGCATGACTCTGACTTTACAAACATTTTTACTGCGGTCATTAAGCAAGACACCACCGACTTGTACCATTCCTATCTTTGTAAGCTGCCCGGAGTCACCGAGAGCAAGTTAAATGAATATATAAATTTTCTTAAATGAATAAAATAAATAAAATCATGATTTCGTGTCGGAAGCCGCTTGGAATGGCCGTAACCGGGGATCAAGCGATCGCGGGACATTGCAACGGACGTATCTTGAGAGAATTAGTGATCCCTTTTTCAGTGCCATTGTGACAGAGGGCTGTCAAACTGGCGCTCGACAAACAGTCGTAAGTCGAGGACGGCCCCGTAGTCTTCAAAAAAAATAAAATAAATAAAATTGGCTAAAAGTATTTTACAAATTCAATTTTCAAAAGCAGAACGAATACAGGTAGCCCTCACCTCACAACAATTCGTTTAGTGACCGTTCAAAGTGACCACGGTACTGAAAAAATGGGACTCGGGACCGTTTTTCACACTTAACGACCGTTGGTCAGGTGATCAAAATTCAGACGTCTGTGTTTACGACAGTCGCAGCCCCCTTGGCGACCTTCTGATAAGCAAACTCAAGGGGGAAGCTGGATTCACTTAACAACTGCGGCCAGGAAAGTCGTAGAACGGGGCAAAACTCACTTAACGTCTCACTTAAAAACAGAAATTTCGAGCTCCATTTGCTACCGGTGAAAAGATGTTTCACGCCCAGGGAAGGATCCCTGAGGGTTTTTTTCCCCTGGAATGTACCTTCAAGAAATTTTCGGCTCGGTTAAGACGTAGTTAAGCCGAGGACGTGTAACCCGAAAGCAAAAGGGGGAGCCTTTACCTAGGAGTTTTTCGAGGGGCTTGGTCGGAGTAGCTCCGTAGGCAAACCAATATTTGAACCGGTCGAAGTTGAGCCCCATAATCTTCTCGCCGTAACAGTTGGGCAGCGGATCGTAGCAGCCGATCTGCTCGAGGTATTTGCCGTCCCGGGCGCGTCGGTTGTGGGCGGCTACGATGCGATAGAAAGGCCGGTTCGTGCAACCGCCGAGGGACATCCGGATGACCACACGGACGTTGCGGTACTTCCTCAGCAGAGGGCGCCCTGGTTGAAGAGGAAATTGGGAGGGAAGACAATCGTCAGTCAGCAATGCGGGGAGTTGTCGGCTTACGACGTCAACGGCCAATCTTTTGGCGGCGAAGCGAGACAGCTGTTAAGCGAGTTTTTACCCCCCCGTTTTATTACTTTCCTGGAGTAACCCGGTTGTTAAGCGGATCTGACTTTGCTCGTCAGAAGGTCGCAAAAGGGAGATCACATGACCCCGGGACACTCATAAATATGAGTCGGTTGCCAAGGGTCTAAGGTGGGACTAGAGCTCCCAATCTCCCTCGTGGTTGATCCAAAGTCACCCAGCTGGCTGTCATGGCTAAGGCGGGACTAGAACTCCCCGACTCCCAGTGATTGGCCCAAAGTCACCCAGCTAGCTGTCATGTCATGGTTTTTTTCAAGGGGGAAATTCGGCCCGAAACAGCAGAGAAAGCTCTGAAGGAAAATCACAATGGGGATACCGGCCTACCTCACAAGGTTGTTGTAAGGGAATGTAGACATAATATTGCAAGGCGCATGCATCTTGACCCAAGTTGTGTGGTGGGCACGGAGATATAGAGTACAAAGCCTTCGGCAATGACACTTACCTAATTGGACCATGATGATGTTGACTTCCCGCAGAGATAACAGGAAAAAATATCTGATTTTAAAAAGGGGGAACAAAGTCCAGATGGCTGCTGGGAAAGAAGAGAAAGATTAAAAAAAGATATTTTATAGTTGTAAAATGGTATTTATTTAAAATCAGAAGGAAAAACGGACTCCGGGGAAACCCAGATGCGATTCACACAACCAGTGTTACTCAACTTTTAAGTTTGGGTGGACTACAGCTCCCAGAATTCCCCAGCCAGCCATCCTCCCAGAATTCCTCCATGCTGGCTGGGGAATTTTGGGAGCTGTAGTCCACCCAAGCTTAAAGGTGAAGCCAGTCGGGAAAAACTGAATCCTACAGTTCATTCAGTTTTAAATAAATATAAAAAACATAAATTCAAGTAGTCCTCGACTTAAAAACAGTTTGTTTAGAGACCGAAGTAACAATGGCACTGGAAAAAGGGACTCGGGACCATTTTTCACACTTGCGACTGTGGTCTCCAAGGTCACGGGATCAAACTTCAGACGGACTCCTATTTATGACGGTCGTGATCCCATTTTGTGACGACCTAACAAGCCAAGTCAGTGGGGAACCCGGATTCAATTAACCACGGTGTGGACTTGACAACTGCAGCGATTCACTGAACAACGGGGCAAAACTCACTTAACAACTGTCTCGCTTAACAACATAACTTTGGGGTCTCAATTGCGGTCGTAAATCAAGGACTACGGGTTATTAAAAACATAAAACCGTTGGCCGCCCTTGCAGGTATAAACCAGCAGCTGCAATCCCAGTTTGTGCAGGTCCTAAACCTGGTTTGGAGGGGGCGGGTTTTTTTTAATGCAACCTGCAACCTGAATTCAGGAAGCTGGTTTGACAAGCCACGATCCAAACAAACTGAGGTTTATTAGCAGACAAAGGGGAGCCAGGTGTAGAAAAAAACGCAGGGAGCATTTAAGGGTCGGAGGAAGGAGAAGGAAGAGGAGGATCAGGTGGGGGGGGGCTTCCTCCTTGCACCCAGGTTGCAAAGCAGCGAGCTGCACCTGTTGAATTTCTGCAGCATTGCAAGGATGGCTGCAAGAGGAGAAAGGGGCTTTTGCTCATTTTTTTGCAAGAAGCTGATCCGACGGGAGGAATTTCAACCCCCCCCCCCATCCTCTGCAATAACAGCTTCTTGCAACAGGCAGCCTGCAATTCAACCGGTGCAGTTGATGCAACTATAATTATTATTATGCATCAAGTTGGAAAGAAATGAATAAGCTGCACCTGGTGATTTTCTGCCTTACCTGCAAGGAGGGGATTCCCAGCCGCGATCCCGCACTCAGTAGCCCGGAAAAAGCGATCCTTTTAAGATCCCCAGATCCAAATCCACGCTGATCCAGAGCAACCCTCGGGCGCATGCGCGGAGTCCGGAATCCGAACCGCCCCAATCAGATCGCCCGTGCGGAGGTGCCCTTTCTCGTCCCGTCTACCCTCGATCACGCATGCGCCCCCACCCGGTGTCGCAGGTGCTGACGTCATCGCACCGCCCGTCGAGTTTTCCACCCTCGCGTTGCTAAGCAACCGAGGCTGGCCTACCTGAAAAAGGAGGCCCGAGAGCCGTTGAGCGACCCCCGGGCCTAAAGCGGCGAAGGGTCCGAGGGGAGCGAACGTAAGAAACCCCCCCCTCACCCACAAACGTCTTATCTGGCCCCGCCTCCGTCAACTGGCCACGCCCCTTTGTTCTCCGTGCCCATAAACCCCGCCCTCCCTTCTTTCCTGAGCCTCCTGGAGGGAGGGGGGAGGAGGAGGAGGGATTTGGTCACGTGCTCATAAACCCTGCTGCAGCATGTAGCTAGTCCTCATTGAGGAACTGAGGGGAAATTTTGGGTTACGAGATGGAGATTTTGGGTTCCTTTGCAATAGAAGTGGACGCTTTTAATTTCCCTCATTTATAGCTGAGGCTTAAATTGAAGAAGTTTCTTTTTGGCCCCAAAATTGGCTTGGGGGACTGATCCCAGAACCCAACAATTTGAGTTGTTGTTATAAACAATAATATCCCCTCCCCTCCCCCCCCAAAAAAAACAACCAAACTTCCTTGGCCTTAACCAGGTTACTTATAAACCTAGTTAGTCTGTTGTTGCACCAATGTGAATCACAATGAGGGTCTCTGTCAGGGCGTTGATTAATCCCATTTTTGGCTCTGGGAAAAATGGGATTAATCAACGCCCTGACATCTGGTAGCAGAGGATGGTTGCAGTTGCTAAAGCAATTTTTACACTCTCAGTTCTGGGTTAGTAAGTGGGTTAATTTAGCCGTCCAGTCTGTCATGGTGGTTTATTGACATGAGTGTATGAGACATTACTCCGTGTGTTTATTTTCAGGCAGGTAAGCTGGATTCCTCCAACCTGTTGCAGACTATATGGACTACCATCCCCATCAGCCCCAGCCTGGCAAACCCAAGGATTACTCTCTGCTCAAGCCGCCAGAAAGGAAGAAGAGCTCAGACTGGCTACCAAGCCTACATTTTTGACTCCTCTACTTCTACTATTATAATTATTACTTTATATAATAATATGTGAATGATATATATTTAATATCAGATAGCTATATATGATAGATAGATAGATAGATAGATAGATAGATAGATAGATAGATAGATAGATAGATAGATAGATAGGTTAGATAGATATGATAGATAGATTAGATATAGATAGATATGATAGATTAGAGGTCCTGGTTTTGTTTTTTTTAAAAAAATCTATTTATTGATCTGGGACAGAGTCGACAACGTCTTGATGGAGCACGATAATTTTTTAAAACTTGATTTTTTAAAAAAAATTTCCAGGGCTTTTTAGGTGGAAGAGAGGACGAGGTTTCTGCATTCATGGAGAAAAATCTTACCTTAATGACGAAGGGGATCGGCGAGTTGCGGAAGACGAGTTCCCCCCAACAGACGCTCGTGTGGAATCATCCAGGCAGTGACAAAATTCATCCCAGTAAAGCGTTTCACGCTGTCAGACGTTACTATGAGAAACAGGTATTTATTTATTATTATAATATAATATATTATATTATAGGTATGCAACGGCTCGACTGGTCAGCTTGCAAAAGGATCATTAGTCGTGCTAATATTTGGAAAAGCTATTAATACAGGTAGTCCTCAGCTGACGGCCACGGTTGAGCTCAGACTTTAACCTTAGACTGTCTACTGTTGACCTCACCCCATTTGCAGCTCGTTACGCCCATGTAACACCTCTCCTACGCGAGCTGCACTGGCTCCCGGTAGTCTTCCGGGTGCGATTCAAGGTGTTAGTTATCACCTTTAAAGCGCTCCATGGCTTAGGACCTGGGTACCTACGAGACCGTCTTTTGCCACCAATAGCCTCCCACCGACCAGTTCGTTCTCACAGGGAGGGACTACTCAGGGTACCGTCAATTTATGTCGACTGGCGACTCCCAGGGGGAGGGCCTTCTCTGTGGGGGCTCCAACCCTTTGGAATGAACTACCCCCGGAGATACGGAATATCCCTGATCTCCGTGCTTTCCGCCGTGCCCTCAAGACCCTGATGTTCCAACAGGCGGGGCTAAACATACGAACATGTGAATGATTTTTTAATGTTATCTAATTCTGGGTTTTATTTAATTGACCAAACTAAGTAATAATTTTAATTAGCAATTTTATGATGTTTGTGTGTCTATATTTTTCTTGACTGTACACCGCCTTGAGTCCTATGGGAGAAAGGCGGTATAGAAATTAAATAAATAATAAATAAATAAATAAATAAATAAATAAATAAATAAATAAATAAATAAATAAATAAATAAATTTGTAAGAGGTCTGTAAGGGGTTTGGGTTTGGGCATAAGCGCACTAACCTGCCTACCGTCCCTGTCCTACTGTCCCCCACTTATCCGTATCCATTTCCTGTATTCATAATCGTGTTTATACTTATTTCTGTTACCTTATACACGCTTGACAAATAAATAAAATCAATAAAATCCCGATAAACCAGAAGGCGTTGACTCTAACTTTCTCTCGTCTCCCAGGCCGAGGAACAAAGGAAGATGTCCAATATACCAAGTGATTTTTCCGATTCATCGTTGCTGCAGAAATGCTTCTTGAAACGGCCCGGATGTCCTCAATATTGCAACCAGGCGACGTCAGCACCGCTCCTTGGTAAAGACTCAACAATTGGCAGGTCCATTTTGTCCCTTGCTCGGCCTCCTCCAGCTTGGTTGGGCGGTCGGTGAAATCGCACCCTGCAGGTAATTCCTCGATTTAACGACCGCAATGGAGCCCCACCCCAAAGTTCCGTCGCCGGGCCAGAAACGGTCGTTGAAACGAACTTCTTGCCCCGTTCAACGGCCTTCCTGGGGAATCCCTGCAGCCGTTAAGTGAGTCACACGGTTGTTAAGTGAATCTGGCTCCCCACCCCACCCCGTTGACTTTGCTTATCGGAAAAGGGGATGATGTGACCCCCACCCCACCCTGAGACACTGCGACCGTCATAAATACGAGCCGGTTGCCGAGAGTCTGAATTTGGATCACGTAACCCCGGGGACGCTGCGACGGTCGTTAAGTGTGAAAAACGGTCTTTTTTAGAGTGCTGCTGTAAGCTTCGAACAGCCACTAAACGGGTGGTTGTAAGTCCAGGACTATCTGTCCATGTTTCGTGCTAATGCAAACAGCCGCATAGCGCGATGTGGATCCACATTATTCAAGCTTCAGTCCTCTTATCATAGAATAGCACAGAATCCCAGGGCCGGAAAGGACCTCGGAGGTCTTCTAGTCCAACTCCCGACCCCAAGGCAGGAGTCTTCGTGCCACCCCAGACGTGAAAGAGTCAGCGTTGAATTCTCTGCTTGCTGTCCCCACCTCACCCCATTCCTCTCCCCACCAGTGAGCAGCATTTCCAGATTTGGGGATCTCCCTACCAACCTCAGCACCATGAGTCTGACTTCCCAGATATCCATGGACGACTGGAATTCCCTGATCCAAAATCCCGACGTTTGGGACTCGAGGAGTCGCATCAGATGTAAGTTTCTTTGTCTGGATTCAATTACATCGCCCTCCCCACAAAACAGAAGAGGTTTATAGCAGGAATGGCACTTTGGTCAACCTTGAAAGGTGCGAAGTTTAACCAAGGACCCCACAATTCTTCTCCTCCTTCTCCTCCTCCTCCTCCTCCGTTTCTACCCTGAACTACAAAGAATCTCTTCTATAGGCCGGCCTCTGTTCCCCCCACATCCAAAAAAAAGGGGGGGAAACCCAGCAGCCCTTGGGGTGCAGACTGTCTTCTTTGGGTTGTCTTTGAGTGACATTTCTTTTCCCAGTTTATCCCTCTTCCTCCTCGGAGATTGTGTTGCCCAAATGGAAGAGCTTCACAGAAGGCATGGTCCCCCCAGGCCAGCTTAAAGCCCACTCCGGGAACCGGATGCCCTGGTACATCCCCGTGCTTCATGAGAAGGTGAGGATTCGAACCCGCAAGGAACGAGGGCGGAAGAGGGTTTGGCCAGAGATTTTTTTCGGGACGTGATAAGAAGAGAGTCAGGTTTGCCCAAAAGGAGTTCGCGGCTCCTTTTTCCGACTTGCAAAAGTTTAATAACATCTTGCAATTTGATGTGGGGCGAGCGGTCAGAAAAGGGGCTGAAGGGAGCAGTTTGCAAGGAACAGATTGCAGATTAACAGATGAACTGAGTTGGATGGGACCTTGTAGGTCATCTAGTCCGACCCCCGACCCCATCCTAAGCAGGAGTCCCTGTCATTTCTGACAGAGGGCAGTCCAATCTCTTCTTGAAAGCCTCCACGGATGAAGCTCCCACAACTTCCAAAGGCAACTTCTGTTCCATGGGTTGATTGTTCTCATTGTCAGAAAATTTCTCCTTATTTCCAGGTTGAATCTCTCCTTGGTCAGTTTCCATCCATCATTTCTTGTCTGGCCTTCGGGTGCTTTGGAGAATAGCTTGACCCCCTTCCTCCTCTCTGGGGCAGCCCCTCAAATATTGGAAGATGCTCTCCTGTCTCTCCTTCTCTTCACTAGACTAGCCATGCCCAGTTCCTGCAACCGTTCATCGTATCTTTGAGCCTCCAGTCCCCTCATTGTCCTGGTGGCTCTTCTCTGCACTCTTTCTAGAGTCTCAGCATCTTTTTTATAGTGTGGTGACCAAAACTGGATGCAGGACTCTAGGTGTGGTCTAGGTAGAACAACAGGCAGGTGCTGTTTGCTTGCGAGTCCCGTGGAGGTCTAGAATAGAAAATCTGGAAGGGGGTATTTTATCGTGGGGATGTTGGGCTAAAAGGAATTTTTGTTCCCTTCCCAGGATCTGAGTCTTAATAGGCTGGGGGAAGAGATTACCCGCCTGGCTCCTTTTGAAGCCGAGTGTATCCGGAAGGACGGAGTGATCGCCGTTCTGCGGGAAGAGGTCCAGGCAATGCACAAACAACTGGAGCAGCTCCTGAAATGGCAGGCCTCTATTTTAGGGAGAACTTCGGAAGAGGTAACTTCGCTCTCTTTTCTTTGCTTCCCAGGCTTGTCTCCTTGATCGCTGCCAGAACCTGGTTCCCCCTCCCCCTAAAGCCTCAAAGTTTTATAGAATAATAATAATAATAATAAGTATTATTATTATTATTATTATTATTATTATTATTATTATTATTATTATTATTATTATTTATTGGATAATCTTTAGTGAGATCCACAGCCTTTGAGGCTGGTTAATAGCTCAGCAGCTTGAGTCCTAACCAAGGACCTAGGAACTGTTAAGGTATCGTTGGAGGATGTAAGCTGTTCCGAGTAAGGTGGTTTTTTGTAGAGTCAAAATGTTCAATTATTATTATTATTATTATCCGACGATACCTTAACAGTTCCTAGATCCTTGGTTAGGATTCGAGCTGCTGAGCTATTAACCAGCCTCAAAGGCTGTGAATCTCACTAAAGATTAAATAATAATAATAATAATAATAATAATAATAATAAGAAGAAGAAGAAGAAGAAGAAGAAGAAGAAGAAGAAGGAGAAGAAGAAGAGAGTGGAGTGGAGTGGAGTGCAGTAGAGTAGAGTAGAGTAGAGTAGAGTAGAGTAGAGTAGAGTAGAGTAGAATAGAATAGAATAGAATAGAATAGAATAGAATAGAATAGAATAGAATAGAATAGAATAGAATAGAATAGAATAGAATAGAATAGAATAGAATAGAATAGAATAGAATTCTTTATTGGCCAAGTGTGATTGGACACCCAAGGAATTTGTCTTTGGTGCATACGCTCTCGGTGTACATAAAAGAGGAGATATCTTCGTCAAGTACAGCATTTAATGATAGTCATAGGGAACAAATAAGCAATCAAATCATATTAGGAAACAGTCATAGCGAGATTTATTAATGGCAATAGCAATAAGCCCTTAGGTAGGCTTACATACCGTTCACGCCATAGCAGGTTAGACTAAAATGGAATGGAATGGAGTGGAGTGGAGTGGAGTGGAGTATTAGAATTAGAATTAGAATTAGAATTAGAACAAAATGAATTTAGAATAGAATAGAATAGAATATAGAGAATAGAATAGAAATAGAACAGAATAGAATAGAATATGGAAAATAGAATAGAAATAGAATATATAGAATAGAATAGAATAGAATAGAATAGAATAGAATAGAATAGAATAGAATAGAATAGAATAGAATAGAATAGAATAGAATAGGAGAATAGAAAATAGAGAATAGAATATAGAATAGAATAGAATAGAAATAGAATATAGAGAATAGAATAGAATAGAATAAAATAGAGAATAGAATAGAATAGAATAGAATAGAATAGAATAGAATAGAATAGAATAGAATAGAATAGAATAGAATAGAATAGAAAATGGAATGGAATGGAATAGAAAATGGAATGGAATGGAATGGAATGGAATGGAATGGAATGGAATGGAATGGAATAGAATAAAGTAGAGAATAAAAATAGAATAGCAATAGAATAGAGAAAAATGCATTGAAGGCAACGCGGCTAATCCTCAACTTATGGCCATCCCGGGCAGGCTCCCTTACCGTCGTAAATTGAGGATTACCCACGTTACCTCCTGCCGAACCCAAACCTTCAGAATTGCTCCAACTGCAGAAACACCCTTCCCTCCGCCCCCCCAACCCCTCCCTCCTCCATCAGGTTTTGCTTTCGAAATCTCCTTCCCAGAAGCGTGCCAAAGCGGAGCCTTCGTCCGAATGGGACCTGACCCAGCTGTCCACGCATGGGGTCTGCCCATCGTCCGACCTCGGGCAGAAGAGCATTCCCTCGGTCTACGTGGACCAGTTCGACCTTTCGGAAGACTCGAGTCAAGATTTCGAGCGCCTGAAAGAGCTGCTGAGCCGGTCGGAGCAGGCGCTGGATTCGAAAGCGCTGCTTGTGAAGAAAGAGCTCTTAAAAGAGCAGGGGGATCTGGACCACTTCGAGAAGGAGGTAGGAAGGCCCAAAAAAAACGGGGTTGGTAAAAGACCCGGAGAAACGCCTGGACAGGACAGGAATACAGGCTAGTCCTCGACTTAATGACCACAGTGGATTCTATTCTATTCTATTCTATTCTATTCTATTCTATTCTATTCTATTCTATTCTATTCTATTCTATTCTATTCTATTCTATTCTATTCTATTCTATTCTATTCTATTCTATTCTATTCTATTCTATTCTATTCTATTCTATTCTATTTTATTCTATTCCTATCTTCTCTCCTCTCCTCTCCTCTCCTCTCCTCTCCCCTTCCATATTATCTATTCTATTCTATTCTATTCTATTCTATTCTATTCTATTCTATTCTACTCTACTCTACTCTACTCTACTCTACTCTACTCTACTCTACTCTACTCTACTCTACTCTACTCTACTCTACTCTACTCTACTCTACTCTACTCTACTCTATTCTACTCTATTCTATTCCAAATTGTATTATTCTATATTCTATTCTATTCTACTCTACTCTACTCTACTCTCTCCTCTCTTCCCTTCTCTTCTCTTTTCTTCCCTTCCTTTCTCTTCTCTTCTCTATTTTCTATTTTATCCTATATTTTATCCAAAATTTAGCGAATGGCCACTGAACAGACTGTTGTTAAGTCGAGGGCCGCCCGTAGAGAAAATCACAACTTGTCCGTGGGAAGTCCTCGACTTAGGACCGCAGTGGAGCCCCAAACCTTTGTGGCTAAGTTGAGACGTGCGTTCAGTGAATTTTACCCCATTCGATGGAATTTTCGGAGCGAATCAACAGCAACTGTTAAGTCAGGAACACAGTCGTTAAGCAAAACTGGCTTTTCCCCATTGAGTTTGCCGGTTGGGGAAGGTCGCAAAAGGAGGTCACGTGACCCCAGGACACGGCGGGCGTCGTAAATACGAGTCCGTTGCCAAGCTTGGGGATTTTGATCGTGCGACCGCGGGGACGCTACGACAGTCGTAAAAGCGTGAAAAACCTAAGTCCTAAGTCGCTTTTTTCAGTGCCGTTGTGACTTTGGTCGCTCAATGAACTGTCGTAAGCCAAGGACTTCCTGCGGTGCCAAAAAACATGCCTTACAGATAGCTCTCGATTTTTGCAACGGCACTGAAGAAAGTGACCGAGGGCCGTTTTTCACACTTGCGACCGTCGCGGCCTCCCCACACAATCACGTGACCAAAATTCCCCGCGCTTGGCAACGGACTCGTGTTTACGACCGTCGCCGCGTCCCGGGGTCACGCCATCCCCCTTTTGCGATCTTCCGACGAGCGAAATCAACGGGGGATCTACAAGTTAACTTACCAACCGTAGCGATTCAATTTAACGACCCTGGCAAGAAAGGTCGTAAAAGAGGACAAAGCTCACTTAACGGCCGCCTCGCTTAGCAACACTAAGGCTTCGGGCTCGCTCGCAGCCGTAAGACGAGCCCTGCCCGCATTCGCAAGAGCGAATAAAGTTACCGCAGTGCCTTCCGCTGTCTTTGAAGCATCAGAAAGACGATGGGATTTCCCCCTTCCCTTCCCACCCACCTGTGTCCGTAAATAACAACACAATCACAACACACTTTTCTTTTTCTCCCCTCACCACCACCCCCCCCACCGCCTCCCAGAGCCTGGTGGAAATAGAGGAGGAGATGCTCTCCAGCAGCGAATCCAAAGTGAAGGAAGGCGACTCGAGCGATCTGGAAGACTCGGATAACACCTTGATCCTCTACAAGCTGCTGGAGTTCCAGAAGGTGAACGAAATCCTCTACGAAGAGCTGCAGAAAGCGCGGAACGAGTACGAGCTGGCCACAGGTACCCCTGGGGTCCTCCAGAACCCAGAATGGAAAAGTAGAGTAGAGTAGAGTAGAGTAGAGTAGAGTAGAGTAGAGTAGAGTAGAATAGAATAGAATAGAATAGAATAGAATAGAATAGAATAGAATAGAATAGAATAGAATAGAATAGAATATTGGAATGAATGGCATAGAATAGAAGGGAAGGGAAGGGAAGGGAAGGGAATAGGAGAGGAGAGGAGAAGAGAAGAATATAATAGTATAGAAGAATAGAATAGAGTATAGGGTAGGGTAGAGTAGGGTAGAGTAGGGTAGAGTAGAGTAGAATAGAATAGAATAGAATAGAATAGAATAGAATAGAATAGAATAGAATAGAATAGAATAGAATAGAATAGAATAGAATAGAATAGAATAGAATAGAATATTGGAATGAATAGCATAGAATGGAATGGAATGGAAGGAAATAGGCGAGGAGAGGAGAGGAGAAAAGAGAGGAGAGGAGGAGAAGAATATAATAGTATAGAAGAATAGAGTAGAGTAGAGTAGAATAGAATAGAATAGAATAGAATAGAATAGAATAGAATAGAAATAGAAATAGAAATAGAAATAGAAATAGAAATAGAAATAGAAATAGAAATAGAAATAGAAATAGAAATAGAAATAGAAATAATAGAGTAGAATAGAGTAATAGAGTAAAGTAGAGTAGTAGAGTAGAATGGTAGAGTAATAGAGTAGAGTATAGAGTAGTAGAGTGCCCTGCTGCCCTCCCGCTTGTTTCTCCAGGCGCGATTTCATCCCTGCAACGAGAGTTGTCCTTCGGGGAATCCCAACTCCGGAAAGCTGAGGTGGAGAAAGAATCTTTGCAGAAGGAACTCCGGGAACGAGGCGAACAGCTGGAGGCCATGTCGAATAAGGTCGGTCAACGGGCTTAGGCAGCAGGGCGGTCGAGAAAAATGGATTTTACAGGGTTGGCATTCGGACTCTGCTCTCAGCAAGGAAGGAAGGAAGGGAAGATGTGATGGATGGGAAGGGAGGGAGGGAGGGAAGGAAGGAAGGAAAAAGTTGTGATGGATGGGAAGGAAGGAAGGAAGGAAAAATGTGATGGATGGGAAGGAAGGAAGGAAGGAAAAATGTGATGGATGGGAAGGAAGGAAGGAAGGAAGGAAAGATGTGATGGATGTGAAGGATGTGAAGGAAGGGAGGAAGGGAGGGAGGAAGGAAGGAAAGGAAGGGAGGAAGGAAGGAAGGAAGGAAGGGAAGATGTGATGGATGGGAAGGGAGGAAGGAAGGAAGGAAAAATGATGGATGGGAAGGAAGGAAGGAAGGAAAGAAAGATGTGATGGATGGGAAGGAAGGAAGGAAGAAAGGAAAAATGATGGATGGGAAGGAAGGAAGGAAGGAAAGATATGATGGATGTGAAGGAAGGAAGGAAGGAAAAATGTGATGGATGGGAAGGAAAGATGGAAGGAAGGAAGGAAGGAAGGAAAGATGTGATGGATGGGCCAGCTGCAGCACTCTGCTAACTAATTTGGTTGGGGGGGGGGGGGGAAAGAATCCCACGGATTCTCGTTTTTGTGTGTTCCTTTTTAAAAAAAACGGGGGGGGGGGAATGAAGATTGCTTGTTGGAAATCCCCAGCGCGGGAGCTTTTCACCGCTTCCGCCTTCCTTTCTTAGTTTTCCAACTTGCGGGAGGAGAGGAAACACGAAGAAATGATGGGCACCATCGAGAGAGAGAATTGCAAACTCCGACAGGTAAGGGAACCTCCCCCCCCCTCCCCTTCCTTGGATCTCTTATCTGTGGATTTCTGCTCTGGGTTGGGTGTAAACCATTCGACAGAATGGGCTAGTCTGTCAATTAAATGGCTCAGGGGCTAAGACGCTGGGCTTGCCGATCGAAAGGTCGGCAGTTCGGACACACACACACACACACACACACACACACACACACACAGACACACACAGGTCCCCTATGGGAAACTGTGCGGACGAGACCCTCAAGGCCCTTGTGGGATAATCCAGACAGGAATTGAAACTACCAGTTTTTTACTTTGCTATAAAACTACGTTGGCTGAAGGTTGCAGATTTGAAAGTACAATTCTCAGCACCCCTTTACAGATTCTGTACTGTTCTGTTCTGTTCTGTTCTGTTCTATCCCTATCCCTATTCCTATTCCCTTCTATTCCTATTCCTATTCCCTTCTATTCCTATTCCTATTCCCTTCTATTTCTATTTCGTTCTATCCCTTATTCTACTCTAATCCTATTCCATTCCATTCCATTCTATTCTATTCCTGTTCTATTCTATTCCTATTCCCTTCTATTTCTATTCTATTCTATTCTATTCTATTCTATTCTATTCTATTCTATTCTATTCTATTCTATTCTATTCTATTCTATTCTATTCTATTCTATTCTATTCTATTCTATTCCTTTCTATTCCCTTCTATTTCGTTCTATCCCTTATTCTACTCTAATCCTATTCCATTCCATTCTATTCTGCATCCTATCCTATCCTATCCTATCCTATCCTATCCTATCCTATCCTATCCTATCCTATCCTATCCTATCCTATCCTATCCCTATTCTATTCTATTTTCTATTCTATTTTCTATTCTATTTTCTATTCTATTTTCTATTCTATTCTATTCTATTCTATTCTATTCTATTCTATTCTATTCTATTCTATTCTATTCTATTCTATTCTATTCTATCCCTTATTCTACTCTATTCTATTCTATTCCATTCTATTCTGCATTCTATCCTTTCCTAGTCCCAGTCCTAGTCCTACTTGTCTTCCTATGTTCTCTTCCTATTTCTGTTCTAGGGGTGTCCTGAAAAACACCCCCCAAAGTGTCTGGATTCTCTATAATTTTGCCCTTTCCCCCCCCCTCCTCTTCCTTCCTGCCCAGGAGGTGACCAAGCTGGAAGTCCAGCTGGCAGACAGAGACCAGGCCATCCACACTTTGCAAACCAACGTCCAGCAGCTTCACTCCGAGTTACTGGTGAACCAGCATCGGGCTGGGAAGCAGCTGAGCAGCCAGGATGAACTCCAGAAGCAGCTGGAGATTTTGCAACGGGCGGAACAGCAGACCAGAGTCACCCTGGAGAGCGTCAGCGCCCGGGTAAGCTTGGGAACGCGGTCGTTAAATGAATCCGGCTTCCCTCATCGACTTTGCTTGGTCGGACGGTCGCGAAAGTGGAAACCAGGGACCCCGGGGGTGGGGGACAGCGCGACCCTCATAAATAGGAACCGGTTTGCCGAGCGTCCGAATTTTGATCACATGTCCATGGGGACGCTGCAACGGTGTGCCGTTGTCACTTCAAACGGTCACTAAATGAACTGCTATAAGCCAAGGACTCAAGATACCTGGCTCAAGAGCAGTAACTGCTTCCTAGGTGTCTTAGTAACAATCACTTAACTATGAGCCAGCGGGGTATTGCAGAAAAAAACCAGTCATTTTTTTTCAGTGCTGTTGTAACTTCAAACCGTCACTAAATGTTGCAAGCCGAGAACTACCCTGTTTCCCCCAAAATAAGACATTATCCCCTGATAATAAGCCCAATTGGGCTTTTGAGCGCATGGCAGTAAGGCCAAGCGCTTATTTCAGGGTTCAAAAAAATATAAGACAGGATCTTATTTTCAGGGAAACATGGTACCTGTACTGTATCCTTGTAATAAAAATAGCGTTAGCCTGGCATGACCTTGGGGCTCTAATATGGTCTACCTCGCAGGGCAGCTGGGAACCAAACATCAAAACTTAGGAAATCATTAGCAGCTGCCTCGTTCCTCCCATTCTACGTTCCTCCAGCTTTATCCTCTAAAAAAGATGTTGAGACTGGAAAGAGTGCAGAGAAGAGTAACCAAGAGGATTAGGGGACTGGAGGCTAAAACATATGAAGAACAATTTCAGGAATTGGGTATGGCTAGTATGATGAAAAGAAGGACTAGGGGAGACATGATATATATATATATAAAGTTTATTGTCATTGTACATATATACATAGTATACCCATACAACGAAATTCACGTAACACCCAGAGAACAAGCCCAACACACATGATGATCCCCAAACACCCCCCACCCACCCACCGAAAATTCCCCACCCCTAAACCACCCAAATATCCACACAACAGACCAAGTAATGCTGTCCAACAGCTCACTGATGGTGGGCCCTTTAGTTCATTGTTGAGTGCAACTATAGCTCTGGGATTAAAAACTATTCAGAAGACGTGTGGTCTGAGTTTGAATTGTTCTGTTAGCAGTCTTCCGATATCTCAGGGACTGCCCCAAAGAAGAGGGAGTCAAGCTATTCTCCAAAGCCCCCAAGGGTAGGACAAGAAGCAACGGATGGAGACTAATCAAGGAGAGAAGCAACTTAGAATTTAGGAGAAATTTCCTGACTGTTAGAACAATTAATCCGTGGAACAATTTGCCACCAGAAGTTGCGAATGCTCCAACACTGGAAGTTTTTAAGAAGATGTTGGATAACCATTTGTCTGAAGTGGTGTAGGGTTTCCTGCCTAAGCAGAGGGTTGGACTAGAAGACCTCCAAGGTCCCTTCCAACTCATATTATTCTCTTCTCTTCTTTTCTCTTTCTTCGAAAGTTTGAAAGGTTCCGCAGCAAAATTATCCAAGCCGCTTACAGCACCCCCGGCACCAAGTCCCCGCAGGCAGAAATCGCAGACGAAGAGATTTTAGAGGCCTTGCAGGTAACCTGGAGTAGTTGGGATGGTGGAAAGGCAGAGTGGGGTGAGGAGGAGGGAGACCCCTGGCCTGGTGAGGCTGCCCCCTCCCCTTCCTGACGGACGGCACTGTCTTTCAGAAAATCATAACCGACCGTCTCGACTTCCACCAAATGCTGAAGCAGAAAGGCGTCAAGGTCCCGTCGCTCAGCTCCGAGCCTGCCCCACCGCCGACTCATAAGAAAAAAGCCGGAGGGAAATAATAACCCCCCCTTTTTTTAAACCCCCCCCCAAAATAACATCTCTCGACTTTCTTATTCTGCTCCCGAGCTGTTCCTTTTCTTGTCTCCAATTAAACGATGGCACTCATGTTTTTCCCCCCCTTTTTCTTGTGCATTAGTATGATTATTCATTGTAATTAGTATGATTACTAGTTGAAGTATTGGCACTGATTTATAAAGCCTTAATAAGGCCGCACCTGGAATATCGCATCCAGTTTTGGTCCCCCGCATTACAAGAAAGATGTTGAGACTTTGGAAAAAAGGGCGAAATAGAGCAACGAAGATGATTGAAGTAAAACATATGAAGAACAGCTGCAGGATTTGGGAATACCTTCTTCTTCTTCTTGTGCCGTATCCGTCATCGGATGTTGGCGATCATGTTGTGCGAGCCTATTTTTATCAAAAAAAGTGCTTTTGAGTTTTGTCCAAGCTGGTTCCTTTGATTTTTGAAGCCATGATCATCTTCTTCTGCCTGGACCTCCTCGTTCGCCTTCAATCTTTCCTTGGAGGATTTATTTATTTATTTATTATATTTCTATACCGCCTTTCTCCCGTAGGACTCAAGGCAGTGATTAAGTGAAGTATGCCGTATTTTTCTGGGTGACGCATCACCTGTCCAAAATATTCTAACTTTGACAAGAAGGACTAAGGGGGGGACATGAAGCAGTCTTCCAGTATCTGAGGGTCTGCCACAGAAAAGAGGGAGGTCCAACTATACTCCAGAGCAAATTGGTAGTAGATAAGAGCGAACATAATTTAAGGCAGACTGGACTCTTGTGGTTGCAAAGATGACTCAAGACCGATGACACCCTTGACTCCTCCCTCCCTCCCTCCTTCGGCCTCAGCCTAATCATCTCCTACCTCAACCTCACCAAATCAAATTTTTTTGGGTTTCGTTGACCGGTGGATATTTTGCCAAAGCAAGGAAGCTACGCATATTTTCATCCTTGTTCCGCCCACATCTTCAAACTCTTCATTTCGGCCTCGCGCCGGGAAAACGCGGTTAAGGATTCAATTTCCATTGGGAATCTCTAGCCAGTCGTCGGACGCTTTTTCAATCAGGTCTCTTCGGCCATCCCATCTTCTGGGCTTTTTTTCTCCCCCCACGATGCCACTTTGGAAGAGGATGAAATCTCTGGGAAGGGGGGGGGGTGTTGGCTAGAATCCAGAACTGGAATTTTCAGAAGGGTTTGAAATGAAACGGACTCTCCTGGTTCTTTGAAGGCCGACTCCGTCCGGAGCCACGCACGTTCCGACCAGATACAGATAGACGCGGGGCTGATGATGATTCGCTCGCGTTCTTAGACCGAAGGATGAGAGGTTGGTGGGAAAAAGAGACTCCCCACCACCTCGATCAAAATGCAGAAGAGTTTCCTGCCTTCCCCTCTCCTCTTCATCATCCTCTCCACCCTGCAGGGTAAAAATCTGATTCACGGTGAGTTGCTTTGACGGACCTAAGAATTCGGAGCCCTCTTGTCTCCAATTTCCTGCGTTATATTTTCCCCCCCACCCCCTCTTTTAAAGCACATCGGACTCTTTTTAATTTCCCCCCTCAAATGGCTGGTTAAAAATAATACAGGTGCCTTGAGTTACTTAGACAGTAATAAAGGCAGGATAAAACAATCAATAAAATAAATGAGCATGAATTTCTAGTGATGTCGTTCTTTGACCCTAATTTGATGTGGGAAAATAGAATACAGAATAACACACATCATAAATGTATTTTATATTTTCTGTTCATGCGTTGAACCAGTAGAGGCTAAACCAGTTTCGCTGTATACATGATGTACAATGACAATAAAGGCTATTATTATTATTATTATCATTATTATTATTTATTTATTTATTTATTTACTTTATTCATTAAACATGAAACTCAGTCAACTGAACATTCAAAAATGCATCACAAATACCATTGACTGGTGCTAATGGTTGATACGGGTTGCTATTATTATTTATTGGTTAATCTTTAGTGAGATTCACAGCCTTTGAGGCTGGTTAATAGCTCAGCAGCTCGAGTCCTAACCAAGGACCTAGGAACTGTTAAGGTATCGTCGGAGGATTTAAGCTGTTCCGAGTAAGGTGGTTTTTTGTAGAGTCAAAATGTTCAAGTCCGGCAAATTTAGGATTTCTAAATAGCGGGGTAGCCCTTTGGGTATTGCTCCGAGGGCTCCAATTACAATCGGGACAACACACGATTTCTTTTTCCACAGTCGCTCAACTTCAATTTGTAAGTCCCGGTACTTTGTGATTTTTTCTTGCTGCTTATCTTCAATTCGTGCATCACCAGGTATTGCAATGTCAATGAACCATACTTATTATTATTATTATTATTATTATTATTATTATTATTATTATTATTATTATTATTATTATTATTATTATTATTATTATTATTATTTACAGAATACTCAGTAAATGGGGCATAAGAGGCTAACATGAATTGTTCAGGCAGGATCTCCGCCCCGAAGCTGAACATTAGTGTATCATTGATGGAGGACAGGTAGTCCTCGGCTTACGACCGCAATGGAGCCCAGAATGTATGTTGCTAAGCGAGACATAGGTTCAGCAAGTTTTGCTCCATTTTACTGCTTTCCTTGCCACGGTTGTTAAGCGAATCATTGCAGCTGTTAATTTAGGAACACAGTTGTTAAGAGAATGAGTGGTGCGTTGGCCTAAGAGGTGGAGCTCTTGCCTCACAAGCGGGAGGCTGCGAGTTCATTCCTAGGTAGAGGAATGACAAATATTTGTCTTTCTGGGCACAATGAGAATATATCTACTGAACAAAACTCCGCCCTGGAGACAGGAAAGGCATCCGGCCATTAAAACACTCTGCTAGCTCCATTCAGTTGCCCAGACTCCATCCCGCAAGGGATTATGGTGTCGTTAAATGATGATGATGAGTTAAGAAAATCTGGCTTCCCGGTCCGAAGGTCGCAAAATGGAAATCTCGCGACTCTGGGGACAGTGACACTGTCGTAACTATGGGTTGCTTGCAAAATTCAAAAGCTTTTGAATTTGGATCACGTGACTATGGGGTGGGTGGGTGCCCCAATGGTCGTAAGTGTGAAAAATAGTCTTAAGTCACTTTTTTCAGTGCCGTTGTAACTATGGTCACTAAATTAACTGTTGTAAGTCGAGGACTGCCTGTGTAGTAGTGGTTATTCCCCCCCCTCTATTGTTTCTCTTCTCCTCCTTAGATCCATATAAACCCGAATGCGTCCTCCGGAAGATGCCATGCCACCCAAAAGCGATTTGCCAACTGGACGAGCTTTCTTCGGAGTTTTATTGCCGTTGCTTGCCAGGTTACGATGGAGACGGGATCAGTCTTTGCCAAGGCAAGTCCCACTCCCGTCTTTCTTCCACCTGAGGTCCTGTTAGGTGACCTCAGCAGCTTCCAAGGGGTGGGGACTTTGACTCCCAGCATTCTCCTCAACGCCCGGTGGAATTCTGGGAAACGGACGGAGCCCACCACCTCACGGTTGGGAATTAATTATGCTGGTGGGAGGATTCAGGGAATTCGTTCTGGGGTTGACCGAGAAAGAAGAAAAAAAAGAGAGAGAGAGAGAAAGAAAGAGAAAGGAAGGCAGGAAGGAAAGAAAAAGAAAGAAAGGAAGGAAGAAAGGAAGGAAGGAAAGAAGGAAAGAAAGAAAGAAAGAAGAGAAGGAAGGAAAGAGAAAGACAGAAAAAAAGAAAGAAAGAAAATATTAGCGTCTATTTATTCTTTTACATTTTTTTTAAAGTGCTTGGGACTATATCTGGACTTGATGGAGAAAGAAAGAAAGAGAAAGAGAGAGAGAAAAAAAGAAAGAAAAAGAAAAAATTGGCATCTATTTGTACTTAAAAATTTTTTTTAAACTAGCGTGCTTGGGACTATTTCTGGGCTTGACGGAGAAAGGTAGAAAGAGAGAAAGAAAGAAAGTGAAAGAAAGAGTGAAAGAAAGATAAAGAAAGAGATATATAGAGAGAGCGAGAGAAAGAAAAAGAAAGAGAAAGAAAGAAAAAGAAAGAAAGAAAGAAAGAAAGAAAGAAAGAAAGAAAGAAAGAAAGAAAGAAAGAAAGAAAGAAAGAAAGAAAGAAAAAGATTGGCATTTATTTTACTTTAAAAAAAATTTTAAACTAGCCTGCTTGGGACTATTTCTGGGCTTGACGGAGAAAGGTAGAAAGAAAGAGAGAGAGAGAGAGAGAAAGAAAGAAAGACTGAAAGAAGGATAAAGAAAGAGAGAGAGAGAAAGAAGGAAAGAAAGAAAGAAAGGAAGGAAGGAAGAAAAAAGAAAAAGAAAGAAAGAAAGAAAAAGAAAGGAAGGAAGAAAGAAAGAAAGAAAGAAAGATTGATAGGCATTTATTTGTACTTTAAAAAAAATTTTTAAACTGGCCTGCTTGGGACTATTTCTGGGCTTGATGGAGAAAGAAGAAGAAAAAAAATTGGCATCTATTTGTACTCTTTTAAACCTTTTAAAATAACCTGCTTGAGACTGGAGGAAGCAAAGGACATTGTTTTTGTCTAGGATGGTATAAGGTCTCCCGTCTTGGGCAGTGGGTTCTACTGGAAGACCTCCGAGGACCCTTCCAGCACAAGGATTCTATGTTTCTATTGTCCCCCTTGAGAACAACTCCTGGATTATTGAATATTTTATTTGGCCAAGTGGGATTATTAGTAGTGTCCCTTTCCACAAGGCAAGGTAAAGAAAAGGGACAAATAAGTATCCAGCGTGCTGAAAACAGTCAAAATTTGGTTTCCTTGCTTGCTGCTGCTTCTTTAAAAAAAAAAAAAAAAAAGAATTCCAAAATTCCCCTTTTCTTGTTTGCAGCCCCTGCCTTCCACATCACCGTTTCCAACGCTTCCGTTTGTGACGAGATGGGCGAGCAGGTGTGTCTCCTCCACGTGAAAGAGCCACGCGTCACTTTCCACGTCTCCGTCTCGGCTTCCGCCAACCGACGTTCGCCCAGCGTGATCTGGTACAAGTTTTACACGGGACAAAGCCCGCAGTTCCACAGGTAAAGTTGCTGGGCGAGGCCGCGAAGAACAGGTTTCTTAACCCGCTCGGCCCGTTCGAGATGGTAAAGAGATGATGGGTATATTTTGGGCATTTCCTAGGAAATTCTCAAGGCACAGATAGTCCGCAGATTAGAGATTAACAAATTGGATAGGTGTTCTGTCCCCGTCGCACGCACACACACAAACAGACAACCAGGAGTTAACAAATCAAACAGTCAGGAATTCCTTTAAGATAACAGTCTTGGCAGCGAACCATGAACTGCCTGCCAAGAGATTTTACTCACTAAGGGAGGTTTTTTCTCCTCAGTCCGATATACCAAATTAATTCCACAAAGCAAAGAATTGTCAAAGTCCAGTCCGAAGGAATCCAAAAAGAGATTCTAACAGGGTTCTAGAAACACGATATGACTTCCGAGCTTTTCAATTTGTCCGTCACAAGGCCTGAATAGCCGACACCCCCCCTCCCCTTTTATCCCTTGTGGGGTGTGGTCCAGTGACTCAGCTCAATCTCTGGCCTCTTTCTCTGCTGCGCGCGCTTATCCTTCCGACGCTGTCTGGGATCCAGCCAAAACTCATCCCCCTCGCTCTCTATCTGCGGCTGCTCCAAAGTGCCTTGCTCCTGGCATATCTCTTCTTGGCCTTCGGAGGAAACCTGAGGCATTGCCAGAGAGGAGGGTCCTGGAGAGGGAGGCCTTGCCAAATCCTCTCCTTCACCTTCTGAGTCCTCTCCCTCTGTTAGGACAGGCTCGGGGGGTCGGAGTCACAACAATAGGGTAAAAGTAAATGAGAGAAAAGACCAAAAAAAGGAATAGAGACCTAGATGACCCCTGAGTAAATGAAAAAGGGGGAAAGAGGGGGAAAACGAAAAAGGTGTCATCGTATAAATGTACGTTAATGATGATATATGCGTAACCAGTAAAATAGAAAAGAAATTGAAAGGAAAATGTATGTAAATAGAGAATCGGGGTTGTTCGGATACCATCTTGAAAATATATTGAATTGAAAAGAAACACAACAACGGAGAGGGAATGGAGAGAGGAGTAGAGGGACAGACTGGAAGAAGAGGGGAGAAGAGAGGAAAGGAGAGAATAGAATAGAATAATCCCTTGCGGGGTGGAGTCTGGGCAACTGAATGGAGCTGAGTATTTCCTGGCCGGATGCCTTTCTTGTTGCCAGTGTGGAGTTTTGTTCAGCAGATCTATTTCTCATTGTGCCCAGAGAGAGAGAAATAACTGCCTCTACCTAGGATCGAACTCACAAGCCTCCTGATTGTGAGGCGAGAGCTCCACCTCTAGGCCACCGCACCCACTCTCAGCCTCCCCATGATCACGCGAACAAAATTGAGATGCTTGGCAAGTGGTCCGTATTTATGACGGTCGCTGTCCCTGATCCCCTTCTGTCAGGCGAAATCAACGGGGAACGAGATTCGCTTAACAATCACGTGACTGACTTAACAACGGCAGGAATCCACTTAACAACCATGGGAAGGAAGGTCGTAAAACGGGGGCAAAACTGACTTTAACCAATGTCTCACTTAGCGACGTGAATTTTGGCCTCAATTCTGGTCGTTAAGTTAAGGGCAACCTGTAACTTTCTTTTTACAGACCGTCTTTCTTCCTTGCAGCTACCGACAGCGGTTGGGATCGGTGGGAAACAGGACTCTGAGGAGAAGGGTGGGCAACCGCAGCCGTATCCTGACCCTCCTATCGATACAGGATGACGATTTTTACCCCAATCTTTTCTGGGCAGAAGTGAGGCTCCATGCCCTGATCCCCAAAACTCTGGGAGTTGAAGCTTACGATTTAAGCCGCTTTCAACTGTTAAACCCTTCGGGACTGAGATTCTATTTCGCCCTGGAAGGAACATCGATCGGTAAGATGGAGTGAGTGGTGAGAAAAACACAGTCTTGCAGTTAGACAGGGAAAAATAAATGCACGGGTATTTCTTCTTAGTTCTAAGTTGCTTCTCTCCTTGATGAGTTTCCACCCACTGCTTCTTGTCCTGCCTTCAGGTGCTTTGGAGAATCGCTCGACTCCTTCTTCTTTGGGGGAAGCCCCTGAGATTTTGGAACGATGCTATCATGTCACCTCTGGTCCTTCTTTTCATTAAACTAGACATACCCAGTTCCAGCAACCGTCCTTCGTATGTTTTATCCTCCAGTGAATCCTCTTTGTGGCTCTTCTCTGCACTCTTTCCGGAGTCTCAACATCTTTTTTGGCATCGTGGCGACCAAAGCTGCATGCCGTATTCCAAGTGTGGCCTTATTACCAAGGCCTTATAAAGTGGTCTCAACACTTCACCCGATCTTGATTCTATCCCTCTGTGGATGCATTTTAGGATTGCATTGGCCTTTTGGGCCGCTGCAGCACAGAGCTGGCTCAAATAGGATTGTCCACTAGAACTCCAAGATCCCTCTCACAGTTACTACTATTGAGCCAGGTGCCAGCTATACTAGGATAGGATAGGATAGGATAGGATAGGATAGGATAGGATAGAATAGAATAGAATAGAATAGAATAGAATAGAATAGAATAGAATAGAATAGAATAGAAAATAGAATAGAAAATAGAATAGAAAATAGAATAGAATAGGGATAGGATAGGATAGGATAGGATAGGATAGGATAGGATAGGATAGGATAGGATAGGATAAGGGATAGGATAGGATAGGATAGGATAGGATAGGATAGGATAGGATAGGATAAGGGATAGGATAGGATAGGATAGGATAGGATAGGATAGGATAGGATAGGATAAGGGATAGGATAGGATAGGATAAGGGATAGGATAGGATAGGATAGGATAGGATAGGATAGGATAGGATAAGGGATAGGATAGGATAGGATAGGATAGGATAAGGGATAGGATAGGATAGGATAGGATAGGATAGGATAGGATAAGGGATAGGATAGGATAGGATAGGATAGGATAGAATAGAATAGAATAGAATAGAATAGAATAGAATAGAATAGAATAGAAAATAGAATAGAATAGAATAGGGATAGGATAGGATAGGATAGGATAGGATAGGATAGGATAGGATAGGATAGGATAGGATAGGATAGGATAGGATAAGGGATAGGATAGGATAGGATAGGATAGGATAAGGGATAGGATAGGATAGGATAGGATAGGATAGGATAGGATAGGATAGGATAGGATAGGATAGGATAGGATAAGGGATAGGATAGGATAGGATAAGGGATAGGATAGGATAGGATAGGATAGGATAGGATAGGATAGGATAGGATAGGATAGGATAGGATAGGATAGGATAGGATAAGGGATAGGATAGGATAGGATAGGATAGGATAGGATAGGATAAGGGATAGGATAGGATAGGATAGGATAGGATAGGATAAGGGATAGGATAGGATAGGATAGGATAAGGGATAGGATAGGATAGGATAGGATAGGATAGGATAGGATAAGGGATAGGATAGGATAGGATAGGATAAGGGATAGGATAGGATAGGATAGGATAGGATAGGATAGGATAGGATAGGATAGGATAAGGGATAGGATAGGATAGGATAGGATAAGGGATAGGATAGGATAGGATAGGATAGGATAGGATAGGATAGGATAGGATAGGATAAGGGATAGGATAGGATAGGATAGGATAGGATAGGATAGGATAGGATAGGATAGGATAAGGGATAGGATAGGATAGGATAGGATAGGATAGGATAAGGGATAGGATAGGATAGGATAGGATAGGATAGGATAGGATAGAATAGAATAGAATAGAATAGAATAGAATAGAATAGAATAGAATAGGATAGGATAGAAAATAGAATAGAAAATAGAATAGAATAGGGATAGGATAGGATAGGATAGGATAGAATAGAATAGAATAGAATAGAATAGAATAGAATAGAATAGAATAGAATAGAATAGAATAGAATAGAATAGAATAGAATAGAATAGAAAATAGAATAGAAAATAGAATAGAATAGGGATAGGATAGGATAGGATAGGATAGGATAGGATAGGATAGGATAGGATAGGATAGGATAAGGGATAGGATAGGATAGGATAGGATAGGATAGGATAAGGGATAGGATAGGATAGGATAGGATAGGATAAGGGATAGGATAGGATAGGATAGGATAGGATAGGATAGGATAGGATAGGATAGGATAGGATAGGATAGGATAGGATAAGGGATAGGATAGGATAGGATAGGATAAGGGATAGGATAGGATAGGATAGGATAGGATAGGATAGGATAGGATAGGGGATAGGATAGGATAGGATAGGATAGGATAGGATAGGATAAGGGATAGGATAGGATAGGATAAGGGATAGGATAGGATAGGATAGGATAGGATAGGATAGGGGATAGGATAGGATAGGATAGGATAAGGGATAGGATAGGATAGGATAAGGGATAGGATAGGATAGGATAAGGGATAGGATAGGATAGGATAGGATAAGGGATAGGATAGGATAGGATAGGATAGGATAGGATAGGATAGGATAGGGGATAGGATAGGATAGGATAGGATAAGGGATAGGATAGGATAGGATAGGATAAGGGATAGGATAGGATAGGATAGGATAGGATAGGGGATAGGATAGGATAGGATAAGGGATAGGATAGGATAGGATAGGATAGGATAGGATAAGGGATAGGATAGGATAGGATAAGGGATAGGATAGGATAGGATAGGATAAGGGATAGGATAGGATAGGATAGGATAGGATAGGATAGGGGATAGGATAGGATAGGATAGGATAAGGGATAGGATAGGATAGGATAGGATAAGGGATAGGATAGGATAGGATAGGATAGGATAGGATAGGATAGGATAGGATAGGATAGGATGATAAGATAGAGAATAAGAGAATGGAATGGAATGGAATAGAATAGAATAGATAGAATAGGATAGGATAGGATAGGATAGAATAGAATAGAATAGAATAGAATAGAATAGAATAGAATAGAATAGAATAGAATAGAATAGAATATAGGAGAGAAGAGAAGAGAAAGAAAAGAAAAGAAAAGAAAAGAAAAGAAAGAAAAAGAAGAACAGAATGGAATATAGAATAAAGAATAGGATAATATATATAAGATTTCCCTCTTTCCTTTCTCATTTTACCAGAGTCATTTCCAAAAGGGAAATTAGCCCCTTCCTTTTCCCTGATACGTTTCCGATCGATGCACCGGAATATTGACAAATTTCGTCTCCTCCTTTCTTCTTTTTGTTTTGGGAAAAGAAGTTGGACCCTTTCTGGAAGGAGATACAGCGGTCGTCCAGTTACCCGAGTACCTTCACCTCTCGCCTTCCAGCTTCGTTCAGTGGATCAAGGAACCGCGTCCGCTGACCTTGCTGGACGACCAAGCTGTGGTCATCGCCGACGAGGTGGAAAAGATGGTGATCAGCGGTTTAACGTAGGCTGGCTTGCTCTCTGTCCGCTTGTAAAATAAGAACCGCGTTACGTTCTGACCCAGCCTTAGCAGAAAGCAAAAAACAGATTCCTGGTCGCGAAAAACCCCTCTTTATTTACCTCTTGTGAATTAATGGCATTCACCCACCGAAAAGTCCAGGCAAGAGTCCTTCAAGGAGTTAACTGCAGTAACAGACCTTATCAGTTCCTTGCCATAATTGCCAGGCCGTGAGCTGCAAATTAAATTCTGGCAAAAGCAGTCTCTGTGGCATGAAACACCATGAGCAAAATCTTCAGAAATACGAACGGTTGTCTCCTACGACAACTACTCCCCTTTCCTTCTATTTGTTCCCCAGCCAGGGAGGGGCCATTCAGCGTCCACTTAACAACCATGGCAAGGAAGGTCGTAAAACGGGGGCAAAACTCACTTTAACCAATGTCTCACTTAGCGACGTGAATTTTGGCCTCGATTCTGGTCGTTAAGTTAAGGGCAACCTGTAACTTTCTTTTTACAGATGTGTGTCTCTCTCTCTTTTTTTTTTTTTCCTTTCAGAATTGTCCAATATTTACTGTGTTTTTTTTCTTCTTTCCATCTCGCAGGGAGTCCAGTTTTGGTTATGTCCGAGCCCTGGTTTACGATTTCCATTCGGAGGTTCCCGGACGTGTTTTGGTAGCCGAAAGGCTCTTCTTAATAAAGAAAGGTAGTGGGTTTTTCTCTGTCTCTTTTAATTCATGGACAGCATAGAGAAGAGAAGAGAAGAGAAGAGAAGAGAAGAGAAGAGAAGAGAAGAGAAGAGAAGAGAAGAGAAGAGAAGAGAAGAGAAGAGAAGAGAAGAAGACAAAATAGAATAGAATAGAATAGAATCTGAACAGAACAGAATGCAGAAAAGATGTAGAATAGAATAGAAAATAGAAAAGAAAAGAAAATAGAATATAATAGAAAATATAATAGAAAATATAATAGAAGAGTAAATAGAATAGAATAGAATGTAGGATAGGATAGAAAACAGAATGGAATGGAATGGAATGGAATGGAATAGAATAGAATAGAATAGAATAGAATAGAATAGAATAGAATAGAATAGAATAGAATAGAATAGAATAGAATAGAATAGAATAGAATAGAATAGCAGAGTTGGAAGGGACCTTGGAGGTCTTCTAGTCCAACCCCCTGCTTAGGCAGGAAACCCTACACCAGACAAATGGTTATCCAATCTCTTCTTAAAAACTTCCAGTGTTAAATCTTGGTTTAATTTGAGCGTGCTGTTCTGATTTGACGCTCCCTTGAAACCCCCAGAACAGACAAGCCGCGTTGCTTCCATTTCAGACGTCAGCAAAACCTGCGAGGGAAGCCGAGGAGAAAGGAGCTGCCGTTGCAACCCGGGATTCGAAGGCAGGGGTGTGCATTGTGTCGGTAACTTTTGAGCTTTGTCTCTTGGTGTAGCTGTGCGTTTGTGATGTGCGCCTGGGTCTGCGCGTTAGCATTTGCGAGAATGGTGAAATCTGCTCCGAGCGAGGGTCACCGAAGTAGGTTTTGTAACCGAAAAGGAGATTTAAAACGATAGGAAATTCATGACGGGGATGAGCTAAGTGGATCCCCCTAGCAAATAAAAATCAATCAATCAATCGATCAGAGAGCCTGTGGATTCTCCAGCAAAAGGGATCCCAGATTAGCAGTCTCTCAGATCGAAAGCATGATCGACAAGGAGGGACAGATGCTTAATTCATGTCGTATGGCTGTAGTATTATTATTTATCCTTATTATTATCTTTCTTAAAAAGGTTAAAATCAACTGGTCCAGTGGCCATGATTTAAACGTTTTTAAGACACTTTTGGCCTGGATGATTGAATCTTCATTGACACATCCTTCTTCTCTTCTTTCCAAGACGATAATATATTCAAAATATTATCAATGTTCAATATCAATATCACATTCAAAGTATTCAAATTCAGTTCTTTATCCTCGACTTACAACCATAATGCAGCCAAAAATTTTTTATAAAGAGTGTAATTTTTCTTCTCTTTCTCTCTCCTTCCTTCTTCTCTCCCCTTCCATCTTCCCCTGTCTTTCCCTTCCCTTCCCTTTTCTCTCTTCCTTCCTTCCTGCCTTCCTTGTCCTTTCTCCTTCACTTCTCCTCCTCCTTCTCTCCCATTCCTTTTCCCTTTCTTCTTTCTTCCTTTTCTCTTTCTTTCTTTCTTCCTCCTCCTTTTCCACCACTCCTCCATTCCTCCTTCTCTCCTCCTTTCCTCCTCTTTCACTATTCCTCCACCTCCTCCTCTTCTTCCTCTCCTTTTCCTCCTCCTCTTCTCCTCCTCCTCTTCTTCTCCTTCTCTTCTTCCTCCTCCTCCTCCTCCTCTTCTTCTCCTCCTCCTCTTCTCTTCCTCCTCTTCTCCTTCTCTTCCTCCTCTCTTCCTCCTCCTCCTCTTCTCCTCCTCCTTCTCCTCCTCCTCCTCCTCTCCTCCTCCTCCTCGTCTTCTTCTTCTCCTCCTCCTCTCCTTCTCCTCCTCCTCCTCTTCTCCTCCTCTCCACCTCCTCCTCCTCCTTTTCCTCCTCCTCCCCCTCTTCTTTTCCACCTCCCCCCCCCCTCCTCCTCCTCCTCCTCCTCCTCCTCCCTTTTCCCCTCCCAAAGACATCAATGAGTGTGAGAGGAAAACAGCCCTGAGCTGCCTGTCCGAGGCCATGTGCACCAACACCTACGGATCATATTTCTGCCGCTGCCCCCGGGGCTTAGAAGGAGACGGCTTAGTCCGCTGCGTAGGTAGGGAGACGTTTTCTCACTTACCCGGTGAGGTTTTAGTGAGTTTGTGTAAGTCTTAGGACCACTACCTGTATGAGATTGTGGGTTCCATTTTTGACATTTTTGGACAACAGATTCTTCTTCTTTGCCCCGCTTCAGTGTTTCTGTTATATTTTCTTTTCTTTTTTTTTTTAATAATTTCTTTTATTTTAATTTAATTCAAACATCATCTTCCATTAAACAGTGTAAACATATATTTTCTGCAAATATTTTATACCATAACGATTACAATTTACAGCCATATTTATCATTTTATCTATTCTTAACTTAATACTAATACCAATATATACCTTACCTAATACTATAACAATCCTCTTCTTAACTGGTTTAACTTCGTCAAAACATTTTCTCTATTTCACTCTTCCGCTTTTTTCCCCCCACTTTTCATATCTATCCTCTAACCATGGATAAAATAATTCCCCTACGTTATAATAATCAGGTTGTTCCTTCTCTTCGAGTTCGAGCGTTGACCTATTCATTTCTGCGCATTCTGATATTTTCCTAATCGCATTCTCATCCGTAGGGATCTCTTCGTTTTTTCCGATTTTCTGCAAATACAATCCTAGCTGCAGTCATTACACGAATGATCAAGTATATATTAAGTTATATTTTATTTCTGATTTTTTTTTCTCTCTTTCTCAGATGTCGACGAATGTACGAGAGGCACCCACAAGTGCAACCAAAACGCGTTGTGTTTGAATACTCTGGGCTCCTACGTTTGCGCCTGCCAGAGCGGCTTCATCGGCGACGGCTCGCGCTGTACAGGTAAACCCCTCTCCCCAAGTGTAAATTTCTATAGGGTGGGGGAAATTTGCACTGGAACAGTCTGAGCATGTTCAGTTAGTCTTTAGGTTAACGACAGCTCATGGAGAGGCCATTCAAAGTTACGACGGCACTAAAAAAGTGATTTTTATGATTGTTTTTCAGACTTACAATCATTGCAGCATTCCCATGGTCATGTGATCAAAAATGCAGATGCTTGGCAACTGGCATGTACTTATGACAGTTGCAGTGCCCTGGGATCACGCCATCCCCTTTTGCGACCTCCAAACTCCACGAGAAAGCCGGATTTACTTAACAGCCGCGTGGCTCGCTGATCAGCTGCAGGGATTCGCTTAACAACCATGGCAAAAAAAAAAAAGGCCGTAAAACGGGGGGCAAAGCTCGCTTCACAAATGCCTCACTCAGCAACAGAAATTTGGGGCTCCCTTATAGTTGTAAGGTCAAGGATTATCAGTACAAGGTACGGCCATGAAAGGAGCCCCGGATTTGTGAGAAATTTGTTGTACGGCTTTTCCTCGCCGCGCCTGTTTAAGCGAATCCCTGCCGTTAAATTCGTCACACGGTTGTTAAGTGAAACCAGCATCCCCATTGACTTTGATCGTCGCAAGGTCGCAAAAGGGGGGCCAGGACACTGCGGCCGTCGTAAATGTGAACCCGTTTCCAAGCGTCCGGATGTAAATCACGGGACCGTGCTTGAAACGGTCGTAAAGGGTGAAAAATGGCCTTAAACTCACTTTTTTTCCAGTGCCGCCGTAACTTGGAACGGTCGCTAAGCGAAGTTGAACGCTATCTGTGGGGTTTTTTTTCCCCCCTCTCCCGGCCTAGCCAAGAGCACCTGGTCGCCGTGGTCGCCATGGTCCCCCTGCTCCGTCACTTGCGGCATCCAAAACCAGATGCGCATCCGTGAATGCACCCACGAGGAGAGCGGTATGCGCTGCCTGGGCCCTTCGGCTGACCTCAAGGGGTGCCCCAACCTGCGGCCTTGTCCCAGTAAGTCCATTTTCTTCGCCGCCCGAATAAAAATAATAATAACAGAAATGTTGGGTTCCATTGTGGTCGTAAATCGAGGACTACCTGCCTGTTCTGTTTTAATTGGTCTCTGACCAGCCCCCCCCCTCAATCAGTATTGCCTCTGCTTCTTTCTTGTCTTCCCTCGTCTCAGCTAACGGCGGCTGGTCGGTGTGGTCCCCTTGGTCGGTGTGCCTGGAGACGTGTTCGGGGATCAAGAAACGGCTCCGGTTATGTGACAGTCCTCCCCCTTCCAGAGGAGGTCTCCCTTGCAAAGGGGAGAAGGAGCAACTCGGATTATGCCACTCGAGCCACTGTGCCGGTATTTAATGAGGACTAGCAACCCCGTGACTCACTGGTTCATCCTTTCAGAGATATTTCCTGAGCAGATTCCTCAGTTCCTTCAACAGGGAAGGAGCTTCTAATCATCATCTCCTCTTAATGACCCCGTCATCCTTTGCGGGGTGGAGTCTGAATGGAGCTGAGTGTTTACTGGCCGGATGCCTTTCCTGTCGCCAGTGCGGAATTTTATTCAGCAGATAAATTCTCATTGTGCCCAGAGAGAGAAATATTTCCCTCTACCTAGGATCGAACTCACAGCTTCCTGATTGTGAGGCCAGAGCTCCACCTCTAGGCCACACCGCACCACTCGGGGAAGGAGCTTCTAATGACCTTTACAGCTCAAGAAACTTGGGAGGGTCCTTTCTGAGTTGCTTCCCACGCCCCTTTTCCTTCAGCTGCCACTTATCTGATTATTGTCTAGTCTGTGTCTCTTCCTCCTGAGGTCTTTCCCACAGACCATTACACTATTCCCTTTTCTTCGAGACACAACACCAGCTTATCAATCACTTTCTAACTAATTTGGAATCTCAGCTTTTTTAAAAAAACCAAGAAACTAGGGAGGGTCCCCGCTGAGATGCTTCCCACGCCCCTTTTCCTTCTGGGGGCTCAGCTGCCTCTTATCTAACCATTGCCTAGTCTGCATCTCTTCCTCCTGTCTCCCAAGGTCCTTCCCACAGACCATGACAATATTTCTGCCCCCTCCTCTTTACAGCCCCAGAAACTAGGGAGGATCCCTGCTGAGGTGCTTCCCACACCCCTTTTCCTTCTGGGGGCTCAGCTGCCTCTTATCTAACCATTGCCTAGTCTGCATTTCTTCCTCCTGTGTCCCAAGGTCCTTCCCACAGACCATGACAATATTTCTGCCCCCTCCTCTTTACAGCCCAAGAAACTAGGGAGGGTCCTTGCCCCTTTTCCTTCTGAGGGCTCAGCTGCCTCTTATCAGACTGATATCTAGTCTGTGGCTTAACCTCCTATCTCCCACTACAGGAACAAAATCTCGCAAGTCTGAAAGTACCTCTCTTCCCCCCTCACTTTTGCAGCCCAAGAAACTAGGGAGGGTCCCTTGTGAGATGCTTCCCATGTCCCTTTTCCTTTTGAAGGCTCAGCTGCCTCTTATCTAACCATTGCCTACTGCATCCCTTCCTTCTCACAGACCATGAGAATATTTCTTCCTCCTCCTCTTTACAGCCCAAGAAACTAGGGAGGGTCCCTTTTGAGGTGCTTCCCATGCCCCTTTTCCTTTTGAAGGCTCAGTGGCCTCTTATCAGACCGATATCTAGTCTGCGGCTCCTCCTTCCATCTCACGAGGTCTTTCCCACAGACCATCACAGTTAACGACCCCCTCTGCTTTTTCGGAGCCAGACCTCAAAGCCGTACCACTCCCCCAAAAGATGGTTTCGGAGGTGGGAAAGATGCTCTCCCCCCCCCTTTCCGAGTCACGTCTCGGGAGATTAAACTATGGTTTGTTCTTTGCCTTAGTGGATGGAGCGTGGTCTCTGTGGGCCTCGTGGACGCCCTGCCCCGTCTCCTGTGGATTAGGAGTCGTCCGGCGGTCACGGCGGTGCAACAGCCCTTCTCCGGAACACGGAGGAAAGAACTGTAGCGGTCACGGATACGAAGAAGGCACCTGTGGCTTTCCGGTGAGGGACCCCCTACAAGTACCACTAAGACCCCCCTCCCCCCCCCCGGTTCTTGATCCAAACAAACCGAGAAGGAAAAATCCATTTGATCTTCTTTCTCTGTGTGTGGAAACTGAGTCAGGTCAGATTTATTGTCAACTGAACATTTAAATATGTATCACAAATATCATTGACTGGGACTGATGGTTGATCCGGGTTGCTGCCAGCCTCCTAGGTCTCAACCAAGTACCTTCTTTAAAAATTTTATTGTTGTTATTGTATTGTATTGTATTGTATTGGTATAAATATGCATTTATACAAAAGGGATTATATTATATTATATTATATTATATTATATTATATTATATTATATTATATTATATTATATTATATTATATTATATTATATTATATTATATTATATTATATTATATTATATTATATTATATTATATTATATTATATTATTATATTATATTATATTATATTATATTATATTATATTATATTATATTATATTATATTATATTATATTATATTATATTATATTATATCATCATATCATATCATATCATATCATATCATATTACATTATTATATTATTATATTATATTATATTTTGCATTCTATTCTATTCTAGTTTACTATATTCTATTCTATTCTATTTATTCCATTCCATTCCATTCCATTCCATTCCATTCCATTCCATTCCATTCTATTCTATTCTATTCTATTCTTATATTATATTTATTATATCATATCATATCATATCATATATCATATCATATATATTATATTATATTATTATATTTTGCATTCTATTCTATTCTAGTTTACTATATTCTATTCTACTCTATTCTATTCTATTCTATATTATACTATATTTTGCATTCTATTCCATTCTATTCTATTCTATATTATTCTATTCTAGTTTACTATATTCTATTCTAGTCTATTCTATTCCATTCCATTCCATTCCATTCCATTCCATTCCATTCTATATTATTCTATTCTAGTTTACTATATTCTATTCTATTCTATTCTATTCTATTCTATTCTATTCTATTCTATTCTATTCTATTCTATTCTATTCTATTCTATTCTATTCTATTCTATTCTATTCTATTCTATTCTATTATTATTATATTTTTGCTTGCAGGAGGCACTCTGCAGATTCCTAGCCGAGCCTTTTGAATCCATTGTACCTGGGAAACTGATTCAGTAAAAATAATCAAACCCCAAAAGTGAGTATTTGCTGATCCATCCAGAAAACCCAAATAATGTCTGAAGCTTTGCAGGAATCCCCCCCCCCCTCCCCCCGGTCTTGGAGATCCACCTGGAAAGATTCTCAAGGCATCGAAATAAAAGGATAGGTTTGCAAAGAGACCCGAGTGTAAAGAATCGCTTTGGAAGACGTTTCTTTTAAATTTGTCTTTATTTCATTAATAGTCGGAGGGGGCATTGGGGGAGATATCATGAACAGTTGATGGAATTTTTGCCAAGGTTCAGATTACGGTGCTTTGGAACTACGAGAGGTTTTCCAGCAGCATGGGATCTGTAGTTCTCGGGGCAACCATCGGAGGCTGAGAAAAGGATGGTGGAAAGTCTTCGGGTACCACTTCTCCCCACCCAACTATGAGCAGCAAAAGGTTAAAAAATTGATGAAGACTGTGATTAAAATATGATGGCCATTGGACCAACGTCTCCTTCCTTTTTGGTGAGTGACTGTTGTTGTTTTTTTAATTTTTACCTGCATTGGTTTTTCGAGTTTGAACCTTTCCCAAGGGAGATGTCGTTAAATTCTCCTTCCACTCCTGCATGTAGAAAGCTAGCACCTCAGGATGTACTTGTCACCTTGATATATTTTATTATTATTTTTAAAAAAATTGTCTGGATGAAATGATTGCTCAGAACACTCCTAGGCCTGGTGAGTTTAAAAGTTAAAAATAAAATGAAATGTTTTCTAACAGATTTGTTTCTGGATCGGCTTCCCTCCATTCGGGTTCTCTGGACTGTTTTGACTACATCTACCATCGTTCAGTAGTCTCCAGGAGCCATTCTGGCAGGGAGTGATGGGCTGTGGTTAAAAAACGGTGTTTCTCAACTTTAGCTGCTTTAAGATGCATGGAGGTCAACTGGTTAGGGAATTCTGGGAGTTGAAGTCCAGATATGCTGGCTGGGGAATTCTGGGAGTTGAAGTCCAGATATACTGGCTGGGGAATCCTGGAGTTGAAGTCCAGATATACTGGCTGGGGAATTCTGGGAATTAAAGTCCAAACATAATGGTTGGGGAATTCTGGGAGTTGAAGTCCAGAAATACTGGCTGGGGAATTCTGGGAGTTGAAGTCCAGACATTCTGGCTGGGGAATCCTGGAGTTGAAGTCCAGATATACTGGCTGGGGAATCCTGGGAGTTGAAGTCCAGAAATACTGGCTGGGGAATTCTGGGAATTAAAGTCCAAACATAATGGTTGGGGAATTCTGGGAGTTGAAGTCCAGAAATACTGGCTGGGGAATTCTGGGAGTTGAAGTCCAGACATTCTGGCTGGGGAATCCTGGAGTTGAAGTCCAGATATACTGGCTGGGGAATCCTGGGAGTTGAAGTCCAGAAATACTGGCTGGGGAATTCTGGGAATTAAAGTCCAAACATAATGGCTGGGGAATTCTGGGAGTTGAAGTCCAGACATAACAGCTGAGGAATTCTGGGAGTCGAAGTCCACCCGTTTTAAAAGTTGCTAAGGCAGAGAAATACTGCTTTAAAACACTTGGAACGATTAACATTAGTGTTAAATATTTTGGCTATAGCACAGTCAGAAATATTTGCTCAGGAATGTGGGAAAAAAAGATGCATTTATACAAAAGGGATTTTTTTTCCCCCTCCCTGTAGAGGGAAGACACCATTCGAAATACATTTATTGTATTACCAAAAGGGGAAGAAAAAAAAAACCTTACAAAAATAAGAATTTCTTTTTTTTTTTGTTCCTCAGAAAGATCATTACAGTAAAGCAAACATGTTTGACCATTCGGGGGAAAAACCAAAACTAAACTGAAGTCCATTTCTGTCTGATTCTTGGGGTCCCGGTCCGATCCCCGAAACTGAAGCCAGCATTATTGTCTGAATCAGGGATGGCATTCGCTTACCTTCGCTACCGGTTCGCAAATGCGAGCACACGGGCCATTTCCGCACATGCGCAGGGCCTTGAGCGCATGCGCAGAGCGTCAAAAAACGTGACGTGATGACGTCTGGGTGGGTGGGCGGAGCCTCCTGCAGCCGCCGCTACCAGTTTGCCAAAACCGGATAGATCCGGCTAAACACACTACTAGTCTGAACGATCATCCAGAAAGAGGCGGATATATTTGCTGCGTTCTGAGCCAGTCCCACAAAAGCCATGAATTCTAATCAACTTTAAACTCTTCGCCGTGTTATGTGTAGTACGGGTAGTCCTCGAGATACGACCACCGCGGACCGCCAACATTTTCCTGTCGCTAAGCGAGACGGCGGTTCGAATGAATTTCGCCTCGTTTTCATGCCGCGGTTGTTCAGTGAACCCGAGTCCCCTATCGACTTTGCGTGTCGGGAGTGTTCGCCAAAGAGAAATCGCGTGCAACCTCGGGACTCTGCGACCGTCATAAAGACGAGTCGGTTGCCAAGTGCCGGAATTTGGAATCTCGTGAACCAACGGTCATAAGTGTTGAAAAACAGCCCTAAGCCTCTTTTTTGCCAGTGACGACGTAATTTTTTTTCTTTTTCCGTGGGAGAAAATATCATTCTGGCGCAAATGTGTGTTTTTTTTTTAAAGATACGGCCAGCATCTCAGAAACTGGTGGTTTGAGAAGTGGTGGGGATAATAAATCAGTTTTTTGTAGGGTATCGCTGCCTTATCCTAAAGCAGAGATTTTTAGATAAAAAGATAATTCTCCGTCTCTTCTACTTTCTTCTCCGCATTAAAAAAGCAAATTTTTTAAAAAATCAGAATCAACCATAGTTCCCCTTCAAGCAAATAAGCCAGTGATAATCGCTTTCATTGCTTCTTCCTGGGCTATTTTTTTTATTTTTGGCTGCTAATCTTGGCTTACCTAGAACTCTACAATAGTTAATACTGCTGCCAGGGAAAAGAGCTCAGAAAAGAGCTCAGAAAAGACATTTTTTCTTACTGCCACAACATAAGAGACTGAAAAGTGTTTTTTTTCCACTTTTTTTTTTTAAGTAAAGTGCTTTAACTGGATTTCTACTTGGCTGGCGTGATTCGATCTCGGGATCTGGGATCGCAAAGCACAGTTCGGGGATGTCTCCCTCAGTTGGCTCGGAGAATTGGTTAGACAAGGAGGAAGTTTTACCCCTCGTCCCACGCGCAGAAACTGCTAGTAAGATGGGGAATTCGAAATCACCTGGAAATGTGTTTGTTTGCGAAACAGCCAGCTGTTTCAACACACACACACACACACACACACACACACACACAAACACAACAGTAACAACACCAATTCTGCAAGCAAATAAACCAAGCTGTGTGAATCCCTTGCTTGGGTAAGATGCGTTGCGTTAAAAAACGTAAAAGGAACGCTTTTTAAAAGTCAACTCAATCCTGGACCTGACTGGAGAATTTTGATATTTTTTTTTCCTGCTATAAACAACTCGGAGCACTGTTTAAATTTGGACCTCCAAGCTTCAACAACAACTTGAAAGTTGGGGGGAAAAATGTGTTTGGGATCAGAGGACAATCTTCCAAAATTAATACAACCTTTTTTCGAATATTTACGCTCCGTTGAATTTACACTCGGGAGACTGGCAAGAGTGGAGTTTTTTTTTTTTTTTACACTTTCTAAAGCTTTTAAACTTTCCTCTTTAAATTTTTTTTCTTCTTTTTAATCTTAGCTATTTTTTCCCCAAAAAAAATTCCCTAGGAATTTGCTGCATGTTTGGGTCAGTCCAGTGGTGAAATTTTCCGTGATTTGCGGTGGGTTTGATGCCTGCCCATACATAGTGTGCACAAAATGTGGGGAAAAAGTGCGGAAAAAGTGTGGGAAAAGGAGGCTTAAGAAGGTAAGTAGAACAGCGAGAGGGGGGAAACAGCTGTGTGCAACCCAATTTAGAATATAAATCGCATGGCACAGCTGATAGTCGGAAATAAACTGGTAGCTTTTTTTTAAACTACCGGTTTGTCCGAACTGGTGCGAACCGGTAGCATTTTACCCCTGTAAAATGTCCTTGGAGATTGAAAAAAGTGTGTATATTCAGTTTGCATGTAGGTGTTACATACAGATTGTTTATCTTGGGGGTTGTAAGTATTTCTCCTAATTTTATCATTAGACAGACTGAAGCAGGACTCTTAGGCAGCAAATTGTGATAAGGGGGAAAACTTTGCATCCATAAACGACACCCAAAATTTTCTGAATCGCAACCCCGTCACACACGCACGGATCTCTTCGGATTTCATGGCAAAGCACATATAATTTTTTAAAAATCCGTTTCTTTATGGAGATCGGACATTCAGTTTAGGAATGGACTCCCCAAGCCGAAATCATCCGTGAGTTTTAATCCCTTTGACTGTACATATAAGTCTTTTCTTTCTCTCCAAACTTGGCAACTTTTAAGATTTGTGGACTTCAACTCCCAGAATTCCCTAGCCAGCCATTTGCTGCTGGCTGGGGAATTCTGGGAGCTGAAGTCCACAAATTGCAAAGTTTGTGGATTTCAATTCCCAGAATTTCCCCCCATTTGCTGCTGGCTGGGGAGTTCTGGGAGTTGAAGTTCACAAGCCTTAAAGTTGCCAAGTTAGGAGACCCTTGGAATTAGACCCCCAAATGGTCAAATCTTGGTGGTAGACAAAGCCACGTCCATCTTAAAATAGCTTACATAAACCTTACAACAGTGATTAAATACAGTTATGTACAGCGTATGTCTGCTCGAGCGGAGCAAAGGGTGAGCCTAACTAATACAAACGTCACTTGGCTTTGTCGACCGACTTATAAACAGTTTCTGTTGTTGTTTTCAGTCTACGTAGCACTGTAGAAAAACAAACACTTTTTGGCAGTCCGTTAAAGGAAGGGATGGGGGTCGGCGGAAGGCGGTACCCCTCGTTTCTAGATCCTTTTCAACCAAATGGGGGAATTGACCCATTTTTCAGAAGAAACGATGGCCATCGTTGGAGGAAAAGTCGAGGGTTGATTGTTCAGGAACGAAACCTGCCCCTCCTCTCTCCTTGTGGACGCAAAATTGACACCCAGATGTTCAGCAAATTCAAATGCAAGTTTCCGTCGATTTTTCCGAGTCTCTTTCCTTCTGATCGCTTTGCGTTTTCGCACGTCGTCGCCGTAGGCAAAACGTACGAAAGTGAAATGTATTCGTCGATTTTTCCGAGTCTGCCAGTTGAACGCCATCTCTTTCCTTCCGATGGGTTGCACGACAACGCCGTCAACGGACGTACGAAAGCGGACACCGCCGATAGTCCGCCACCACAACCTCTCCGCAATACTTTTTTTTTTTTTTTTTGGCGCGGCTTTAGTCTGGCACCAAAATCTACGGGTCCGCAGAGCCGGCTGGCTCGCCCCAGACCTCCCTGTCCCCCCCCAGACCCCTTCAGTTGATTTCCCCCTCGAGAAACTCCTCTTTGATGGACTGTTTGCGGGATTTGCAATCCGGCAGGTCGAAGCCAAAGTCTGCCCATTCGTCGGATCCGCTCCGATTCGGGATGGTGATGGTGTGACGGACTCGGAAATGCACAGCTTCCATGACGCGCTGCCGCTGCAGCTCTCCGGAAGTCCCGATGGAGATGGTGGCGGCGTTGCTGCTGGAACGGAGGAGCTGCTGCCCGCCGTAATCGTGGCTCTGCTTCAGATCTTGGAGGCCCCTCCAGATGACCATGCGGTATTGCTCCGGGATCTTCAGGGCCGCGAGATCCTACCGAGAGACGAAGGCGCGGATCAACTCCGAAGGACAGATCTCCATCCCGTGGGGGTCCTTGAGTGCTTTCGGAGGCTGGGTGGTTTTCTTACAGATGTTTCATTGCCCAACTAGGTAACGTCATAACTGACGGTGGAATGGTGATGTTGCTTAGTTGGGCAATGAAACGTTTGAATGAATCCTCCTCCTCCTCCTCCTCCTCCTCCTCCTCCTCCTCCCCCTCCTTTCCTTTTTCTTTGTCCTTCTCTCGGCAAACCTCATTCATTGCTAACACTGATGATGTTATTTGGTTGGGTAATGAAATGTCTTCAAGAAAACCAAGTAGCTCAGAGAGCACCAAGTACCCCACAGTCCTTCCTCCTCCTCCTCCTCCTCCTCCTCCTCCTCCTCCTCCTCCTCCTCTTCCTCCTCCTCCTCAACTCCCACTTCCTTCTAGCACCGATGACGTTCCCTAGCTGGGTCATTAAAACGTCTGCAAGAAAACCACCCACCTCAGAGAGCCCCCGAGGACCCCCACAGTTCAACCCCGAGCAACAAATATCCTGTTTTCAAGAATATTTGCAAGAAATGAAAAGAAAGCAAACAACACACGCCCACCCCCACCCCCACCCCCAGCTTCTTCCATCTACAAAACAATCTCCAAATTTATTCTCCGTCCTCCTGACCACAAGAGCTGCGGGGAGAGGGGGAAGAGAAGGAAGATGTTAGAAGAAAATGGAAAATGGGGGGATTGTGGTGGTGGTGGGGGGAGGCAACCTGTATTCACCTTTGCCCACCGGATATGAATTTAGGTTTTTTTTTTTGCAAAAATGGGCCAGTCCTTGGATGGGGAGGCACGGAGAGGCCCCAGACGGAGCGAAGGGAACATTGCAAAAGGGGATGGGGGGGAGAAATGGGTTGGGGTCCTGCACCCCTCCTCATCCCCGTTGATCCCTCCGTGCCCCCCCCCACCCCCACAAGCAGGAGACCTTTCCGAAAAGGTGCATTTACCTCCAAGGTCAAATTCTGCAGGTGATAAAGAGTCTGTAAGCCTTGCGAAGTGAAATAGTCAATGCAGTTCGAGCAACCCAATCCAGCTAGAAAACTGCAAAGGAAAATAAAGGAGAATTTTAAAAAAAAAGATTAAATCCTGACAGAAGCGAGATATTTCGTCGTCATCATCATCATCATCATCATCATCATCATCAAAAATTAGATTAAATCCTGACGTCCTGTGCCAGTCTGTTCAGAAGAACTTGCCAAGGGGGGGCGGGGGGGTTGTATGGTGCCGTTGGGCAAGGAGCCGCAGCACTACCAAACCCATCCTCCCCAACGAGGAGGCAGCCAGCAACCATCTGCCCAAATTCTTGAGAATTGCAGAGTTGGTTTCCCCGAATGGCGTGTCAGGAGGATGACTTTCCAATTTTTGGGGAGGGAGGAAGGTATTCTAAGGGACGCGGTGGCTCAGGGGCTAAGACGCTGAGTTTGTCGATCGAAAGGACAGCAGTTCAGCGGTTCGAATCCCGAGTGCCGCGTAATGGGGTGAGCTCCCGTGACTTGTCCCAGCTTCTGCCAACCTAGCAGTTCGAAAGCAGGTAAAAAAGGCAAGTAGAAAAATAGGGACCACCTTTGGTGGGAAGGGAACAGCGTTCTGTGCGCCTTTGGCGTTGAGTCATGCCGGCCACATGACCACGGAGACGTCTTCGGACAGCGCTGGCTCTTCGGCTTTGAAACGGAGATGAGCAGCACCCCCTAGAGTCAGGAACGACTGGCACATATGTGCGAGGGGAACCTTTACCTTTAAGGTATTCTAGATCAGGGATCTCTGAATTTGGCAACCGGCTGGGGGAATTCTGGGAGTTGAAGCCCACGAGTCTTCGAAGTTGCCAAGTTTGGAGACCCCTGGAATCGAATTGTGTGCAGCCCTCAGCCCAAAACCAGCTTGCTCCAGAGATGATATAAGATGTAGAGTAACAGAGTTGGAAGGGACCTCGGAGGTCTTCTAGTCTAACCCCCTGCTCACTCAGGAGACCCCCTAGACCAGCGGCCTTCCACCCTGGCATGACTGGGGGATTATGGGAACTGTAGTCCACAAGTCATCAAGGTTATTGCACCTGGAACATCATTGGGGTCCCCATCCCTGGATCAGCTAGACGTTAAAACAGACAAGAGGGGCTGCCCCCCCCCCGCCACCACCACCTGTGGCATCCGTACCTGACAAGGCTGGGGTCTGGGTTGTAGGGTGGGGGCGGAGTGCAGTGCGAGCTGGAGACCATGGGCTGTGAGGCGTGTGCCCCGTTCATCTCGCCGTTGGACTGCATGGCGTGATTGTTGAGCATCGTCGGGCCTGAGATCCAGAAAAGAAACACAGCCGGTGAGTTTGCAAATCCCATTTTACTTGTAAATATGGAATGCATTCGGCTCGGATGTCGGCTCCTGTTCTAACCTAGGCTTCCCTAAAAAGCAGGAAGCAGTGATGGGATTCGGCCGGTTCGCACCACTTCGGGAGAACCGGTTGTTAACTTTCTGAGCAGTTTGGCAAAGTGGTTGTTGGAAGAAATCATTAGGGCAGAGAACCGGTTGTTAAATTACTTGAATCCCACCACTGGCTGAATCTCACCACTGCCCGGAGTGCCAAGGGCAGTGATGGGATTCAGCCGGTTCGCACCACTTCGCGAGAACCAGTTGTTAATTTTCTGAGCAGTTTGGCAAACTGGTTGTTGGAAGAAATCATTAGGGCACAGAACCAGTTGTTAAATTACTTGAATCCCACCACTGGCTGAATCTCACCACTGCCCGGAGTGCCAAGGGCAGTGATGGGATTCAGCCGGTTCGCACCACTTCACGAGAACCGGTTGTTAACTTTCTGAGCAGTTTGGCAAAGTGGTTGTTGGAAGAAATCATTAGGGCAGAGAACCGGTTGTTAAAATTACTTGAATTCCACCACTGGTCGTAAGTTGCTTTTTTTCAGGGCCGTTAGGTAACTTCAAACAGTCACTGTTGTAAGTCAAGGACTACTGGTATTTGTAGAAGTGATGGAAGGACCAAAAACTCAACAACTACCTAAACTGGGCATGGTCCAACCAACACGGATTCCTTGAAATCATCAGCAGGGCAGGTGTGAAATAAGTTATGGGGATACCTTTGAGGGGGGAGGGGTCTTACCCATAGGCCCAAGGTTTGGCCCCGTGCCAGGCCCCTGCTGAAGAGGTTGCCCCACCAGCTGGTTCACGGATGGTAGCTTGTTGATGCCTCCTGGATGAAGCTTATTCACGGGGGACAAGACCGGGCCGTAGGACGATGGAGAATGGAGGTGCGTCCTGCGGGCGAAAGGAGCAGAGAGTGAGCCCAAAACATGCCAGGGGGCGCCCTCCTCCTTCCAACTGGACCAAGGTGCTGCCCTCCCCGCAGGTTAGGGGGAGCTGTGCCCATCATCTGCAAAAACCAACGTGGGGAACCTGGAGTCGCGTTTAAGCCAGGGATATGGGCGATTGAATTTCCAAAGCAGGCCACTTGAGGGCGCCAGTCAGCTAAAGGTTGTCCTGCCCCCTGCAGCCTGTTTATTTCATTTCAGGGGTCCTTGGTGCTCTCTGAACTTGGTGGTTTTCTTGCAAACATTTCATGATCCAACTAGATAACATCAGCAGTGTTAGAAGGGAGTGGGTTTGCAGAGAGAGGGAGGGAGGAGGAGGACTGTGGGGTCTTTGGTGCTCTCTGAGCTTGGTTTTTTCCTTGCAGATTGTTGGAATGTATTTGTAGGCAACAACTACAGTAGTATTCAGCCAGTAGATGGCAGTGTTTACAAGTTTGGATCTATGGTATATGCTCTATGCTCTTTTGTTCTAAGTAAGAGATCTCTGTTACAGTTAAAATAGTTGAGCGGTAAAGCACATGGTGATTGTACATGGTGATTGTACTATAAACAGAATCTCTAACACAAGAGTTTCATGACCCAGCTAGATAACATCATCAGAGCTAGAAGGTTTGCAGAGAGGGGGAAGAGGACAACTGTAGGGTCCTTGGTGCTCTCTGACCTTGGTGCTTTTCTTGCAGGCGTTTCATGATCCAACTAGGGAATACCTTCAGTGCTACCACTGCAAATCCCCCTCCCTTCTAGCCCTGATAATGTTCCCTAGTTGGGCCGTGAAATGTCTGCAAGAAAAGCCCAAAGCTCAGAGAGCACCAAGGATCCCTCATTTCAACGCTGACCTAAACACATTCTCCTTTATTGCTTCTTTCATTTCATTTCTAATTTCCAATTGACCTTACGCCGGCTAGACAGGGACAATCAAAGGGCCCGAGTTGGCCCTGGGGTCCATAAGATGTGCCCAGCTCTGCCCTAAGCGATTCTCGGTCACCGTCAAGACTTGAAACACAGGATTTATACGACACGGTTAAGTTTCATAGGAGCAGTTGGACAAGAAGTTCCCGATTCAAAGATCCGGGCGGGACAGGGCTCCGAGGCCTCTGGTCGCCCACCCCTGTTAGGAGAAGTGAACCCACAGAATAACACACGAGATTTCGGTCACCCTCCACGTCACCCCGTCAACTCTTGCCAGGTTTTCCTTGCATCGTTGCAACAAGGAGACAGCGTCGACAAAGAACGGATGGGGGTTTGTGCGGGACTCACTGTCGCTGCAGAAACTGCTGTTGCTGCTGTCGGTAAGAGTCGACCAACTGCTGGGGGACCAGCTCGACCAGTTCCAAACTTTCTTTGATCTTCATCAGCATCTCAAAGTTTTCCCGACCTCGAACCTGAGCGAAGGAGAAACCAGAGGGGACCGTTTGGATTTCCAAAGGAAGCTATTTTATCCGGAACCTATCCCTGCTTTGCCGCCTTTCGGGACTACAGCTCCCATCGGTCTCCGCCGGTGGTTGAGTGCTGGAGATGAAATTATCTGGAACGAATTGCAGAGTCCCCGACTAAATATCTCTAATTTTCAGGGTGGTGTTTGTCTAATTTTTTAATGGTAAGAAACAGGCTGCAAAGATTAAACACAAAACAGAACACAAATAACGGGATTTTTTTGGGTGCAAATTTACTACTTACAGGCACATAATACGTTTCCTCCTCGCCGTGCCTCCGTTTCTTAACCCCGGCCCCCAACGCTGGGATACTTTGCGGGCTCTGTTTGAAAGCTGGGAAGAATCATAGCATCACAGAAGGGAAGGGACCTCGGAGGTCATCTAGTCCAACCCCCTCCTGAGGGCCAGGAATCCAAATTAAAGCTTGGAATCCTAGAAGGGAAGGGAACTTGGAGATCATCGAGTTCAACCCATGCCCAGGGAAGGAATCTAAACTAAAAATCATAGAATGGAAGGGAAACTGGAGGCCATCTAGTTCAACCCGCTAATACAGGGCGGGAATCCGTTATAACATGTTGGATGATTCAGTATCGTGGAAGGTTTACCCTTTAACCCTAAGATGATGTTTTCTCCCCCATGATGGGACTCCATCTCCCATCTCCCTAACCAGCCTCAGAGGGACAGGACCACCAATCCCAGAACTCACTCCTCTTATTGGGGTTTCCGTTCTTGGCGGCGTTTTCATTCAGCGCTTGCTGTTCTCGGAAGTGATCTTCGTCGGCTTTCCGGTCTCGTCCGGGACAGGCGCAGATCCGGCCTTCGAACGATCGGCGGCCCAAGACTTGTCCGCTAGGGGAAAACAACAGCACAAGGTAGTCCTCGACTTACGATCACAATTGAGCCCCAAATTTCCATCGCAAAGCGAGACATTTGTTAAGCGGGTTTTGCTCCACTTTACGACCTTTCTCGCCACGGTTGTTACTAACTCTGGGCTGCTTGGATTTGGGGTTTTTAACTGCCATGCGAGAGAACCAGTTTCGTGTCGTGCTGACGACACCGGGATAGAAACGGCTCGAATCTCGCCTTGGGAACGAAGCCAGCTGGATGACGTTGAGCCAGCCACTCTCATCTCAGCCCTAGGAAGGAGGCAACGGCAAACCGCTTCTGAAAAAAAAAACCTTGCCCAAGAAAACCACACTGTCCGAAAATCGGACACGATTAAAAAAAAAAAAAATCCGCCATGCAAATCGTGCCGTGTTTGAGAAGACTCGAAATATCTTCAATCAGCTTGGTGGAGTTTCTAAAACCCCTGTAAAACTTTTACAAAGAACAAACAACTTTTCCAGTTTGGGTGGAAAGCAAAAATTGCAAAATTCTCACACGGTAGGGGCGTCCCAAAATTCTATAAAATCTCCCGTACGAGCATCTGATTTTCTCAACAACAAAAAATAAAACCCTCAACAGGACCGGCAAAGATTTGTAGATGGGAATCTCGCCCATATCGACTCCCGTTTCAACCCCGGGATTCATTCGCGGCGCTCGGGTTCTAATCTCAACAACCGACCTTGCAGAGCGGGACTCCAGAGGAGCCCCGAAGTGGGACGCCCTCACGCGGCTGAACTCACTCTCTCGTCTCCAGCGTGATGATGATTAAAATCGGTCTCCGGTTCATGCCTCCCACACAGCTGCTGTTACACATGAAGTTGTACAGGATGGTGGTAAATTCGGTGCCCACCTTGACGAGACAAAACGAGAGAGAGGTTCGTTTATCCAAACGAACGGCGGGCGGAATTCGTAAGCTACGTGTTCCGACCCAGCTCCCCCGAACACGACAAACCCTCTGTAGTTGAAGCAATGATTCCTTTATTAGGAGCGTCGGCAGCCCCGGCAAAAAGTTTCTCTCTCACCGTAGACTAACAAATCTGTCCATCTGGGAGACGAATAGTTGTCGGCCAAATCTATTCATCTCCGCCCCCTGCCTCTTATCCCCAGAGTTAGAGTGGGGCTTCTCTAGCAGCAGTGGCTCTTCCGTCCCGAGGACCGGCCTATAGATTTCCACTGCTCTCCTCTCCTCTGCCTTCTGTGCATCGGCTCGTCAGGCACTGGACCCAGCTGTTCCTCCTCTTCCTCATCCGCCACCTCCAGACCTGGGGGCTGTTGACTCTCCATCTGAGGGCTGACGGACGGCCCAGGCTCCACCTCTGTCTCTCTCTCTCTGCTAGCTCCATTCCCTCTTCCCCCTCGGAGCTCTCAGGTTGCTCTGATGCTGACCTTGACTCCCATTTCTCCTCATCTGATTCGGCTGCTGGAGGGGCCAGTGGCTGACGGGCCACACACTCCCTGCCATCGTAAGTCGGGGTCCCGTGTCAGAATCACCTCCCGCCCCCCCCAACCCCAGTCTAAAAAGTGCTGCCGTAGGAGAAGAATACAAAACGATTGTGCGATTCCCGAATTCAACGTTCGGCTTTCGTTTTTACCGGTAGCCCTCGGCATTTAGCACATGTTCGAAGTTACGGTGGACCCCAGAAAAAGTGACTCGTGAGCCAGATTCGATTCACGGGAGCACATTTTGGGGGGGGGTTGGCAACTGGCCTGCGTGTAAGGCAGTTTGCGGCATCCCGCAGTCCCGTGAGCGTTCAATGGATGATGGTTTTGCCAGCAAAAGACGCCCCCTAGCGAACGACGAACTTGCATAACGACCACAGCGTTTCCTTAACGGCCCTCGTAAATTTGGGTGTGGTCGTGCGGCGACCCGCTGTGTGACTATCATGACTTAGGACCAAAACTGCAGGCTGAATTCCAGTCGTAAACCGAGGACTATCTGTGTACCAAACACGATGTCTGGGGAGTCCAGCAGGGGGCGCACTTAGCTGTTTGATGCAATCTTGGCTGTTTTTTTTAAAAAAATAAATTCTCAGATCTTGCAAGAAAAAGAGAACTCTATCCATCGTTTTTTGAGATTTTTCTGGCCAAAAAATATGAAATTTCTTTCGATTGTCGTAAAATCAGACTAAAGCTTGACTCCCACTGAGATGGAAACCTCCATAACATTTCTGGGCCACAACACACAAGAAAATCACCCTGGCTATCTTGTGGGATGGCTTTTTCCGCTCCCCAGTCTCCCTTCCAACTCCTCACCCAGCCTGACCCTGCTTAGCTTGCAGCCCCTTTTAAAACGAGACCCGGCAGACTTGGCTGCAGTTACTCAGACGGCCACCAGATGGCGGCAGATTTGTTCTCTTTCACCTTCATTACCGCCTGCAAAGAAATCAATTCCTCCAATGAAAATTAACCCCGTAATGGAAATTTTGGCTCAATATCGGAGGGGGGGAAAAAAGGCTCAGCCTTCGCTTCTTTTGATGCAATACGTTTGCAAGAATAATTTCCTGAAAGCGCTGCTTTCCCGGCCCCGAGCAATGCCAATCCTTTTTCCCCTGAACCTTCAAGAGGACTAGCATCTTTGGCAATCGGACAAAAGAGCAAAGCAAAGCAGCCCATAACTTTGCAGACCCGACACGTCACCTGGGGGGACTCGTAAGGGACCATGACGCTCTGCCTTCCCGTCACGGGGTCGTCGACATACTGGGACAGGTTGTTGCCTTCCACGCGGATCAAATGGCTGGCAGGCGCCGAGAGGCCTAGGGGGGAAAAAAAAACTGTCTTAATTGCAAAGTTGCAGATTTGAGCAAGGAAATTGCATTGCAGAAGAAGAAAGAAGAAGGAAAAATGTAAAAATTATCTGCAATCATTCCCGATGCGAGAAGTGGTTATTTTCAGCTATACTGCCACTGTCCATGGAAGCTCCATCAAGGAGCAGGGGGAAGCCGCTACGAAAATGCTCCCAAGGCGAATCTTTCTCCTATTGTAATATTATTATTATTATGAATATTAACATCTCATCGGGTGTAATCTCTTTTTTTTCCCCCCACGTCTCTTTCCGGGATTGCAAGATATTCTTTGCTAAATGGTGAACGTGTCCCCATTTTATAACGGGGGACAGATACAGTTCGTTTAGTGACCGTTTGAAGTTACGACGGCCCTGAAAGTGACTTACGACCGTTTTTTCACCCTTACGACCATTGTAAGCATCCCCACGTTCACGGGATCAAAATTCAGATGCTTGGCAATCGAGTCATATTTATGACGGTCATATGTATGATGTAGTTATCAACTCTTCAGTCAAAGAGCAATCAATCCATCCATCGATCGATTCATCAAATTCCCCCAGGGAAATCTTGGAAGGGATTTTTAATATATATATATATATATAGGAGTCTCTAAACGATTTTCTTTTTTTAAAAAAAACCATCCCAAAATCTTAAGACATTTAATGAGGCAGATAACCAGAAGCCTCTTAGAGTGGTGTGATGGCCTAGAGGTAGGGCTCTCGCCTCACAACCAGGAGGCTGTGAGTTTGATCCTAGGTAGAGGCAGATATTTCTCTTTCTCTGGGCACAATGAGAATATATCTGCCGAACAAAACTCCGCATTGGCAACAGGGAAAAGCATCCGGCCATTAAAAACACCCTGCTAACTCCAGTTGCCCAGACTCCACCCCGCCAGGGATTATGGGATTGTTAAAAGATGATGATAACCAGAAGCCTCTTCTGCGGAACGTAAAAAAAAACAAACCTGTATTCAGAGAAGCAAAGAGCCGAGTTCGAGATAAGACCAAAGAGAGCCGAGTATGAGAGATAAAAGGATAAAGGAAAAGATCGCACCGTCGTTGAAATCGCGTCCCAGCTCGTGATTCGGGCACCGCTTGACCACTTCGGTTACGTGTTCGGCCTTCTTGTATACCGGCATGGCTCGGATGACCGTCCCGGGAGGAGGAGGCGTGGAGACCTTAATCTGGATCGGACACGTCTTTGCAATTTGACAGTAGAGTTTCTTCAGCAGAGGCGAATACTGGAAATCGGAATAAAATTCACATTAAGAGAAGGACCAGGGGAGACACGATAGCATCTTCCAGTATTTGAGGGGCTGCCCCAGAGAGGAGGAAGGGGGTCAAGCTATTTTTCAAAGCACCCGAAGGCCAGACAAGGAACAATGGATGGGCGGGGGGTTGGACTAGATGACCTCCAAGGTCCCTTCCAACTCTGTAAGAATCTGTATCTAATTAATTAACCAAGACCTATTCATTTCTCCAACCTGCAATCTCTCCAGCCCCATTTTTCACGTTATTTTTCATCATTCATCATTATCATCATCATTCTTTCTTTTTTCAGCAAGCCGGGCTGGCTTAACATATTTTTTAACATATTTTAATTTTTAATTGGTTTGTTATCTTAAATTGGGGCCAAATTAATATATATCCTTTTAATTGTTTTTTAATGTTTGTATTGTATGTTTTTATCTGGCTGTACACCGCCCTGAGTCCCTCGGGAGAAGATGTGGTATATAAATTCGAAATAAAATCAATAATAATAATAATAATAATAATAATAATAATAATAATAATAATAATAATAATAATAATAATAATAATAATAATAATAATAATATTTTGCAGCCTGAAAATCCGTGTTTCTTCTCGTGACTAATTTTTCTCTAGCGTGCGCTCTTTTAAAATTTAAACTTTCAGGCTTCGGGGTTGAAGTAATTCGGCCCTTAAAAGCCATTAAATTCCAGTCCTTGCAAATCATCGCAACTCAAAAGGGCTGCGTGAGTCACACGCTTAGCAGCGCGGAGGAGATGTTTCATGTTTCTAGTCCTCACTGTGAAAAGTTTCGTGCTTCTAGTCCTCGGCACTAAACTTTCTTTCTTTCTTTCTTTCTTTCTTTCTTTCTTTCTTTCTTTCTTTCTTTCTTTATTTATTTATTTATTTATTTATTTATTTATTTATTTATTTATTTATTTATTTATTTATTTATTTATTTAATTCAATTTGTATACCGCCCTTCTCCTAGTGGACTCAGGGCGGTGCACAGCCAGAACTAAAACACATACCAATACAAAATTTAAAATTTTTAAAAGAATTACATGACTTTGGCCCAAAATTTAAAACATTGAAACTAAAACCCATTGACAATTTAAAAACTAAAAAAGTTTTTAAAACTTTTTTACAATTTAAAAACTAAAACTTTGCCACCGGCCCTTGGAAAGCGCCTACCCAAAGCTATATTTTGGCTTTTAAATCCTTTAAAATATATATATATATATATTCTTGTGGCCATGCTTCAAAAAAGACACAAAGCGGATGAATTTTAGATGGTTTCGATCCAATTCATTGGACGGCGGAGATTGGACAGCTCCACACACACCCAATGCAGCCCGTGCGAAATTTTAAATCTTAGCCTGCTTTTAAAGGACCATTTTCCAGGCTTTCAAAAAAAATTTTTTCCTTGGGATTATTATCAGTTAAGCTATGGCTCGAGGGAGCCTGCGGTGGGGAAAATCCAAGCTTCTCTTTTCCCTAATTCATCCAGCTGTCAAAAACTTTGCCAAGGTGGATTTATTCCCGTCAACTTGTCAAAAAAAATGTGGCATTAAGCGCGTCCCATCTGGAAATAATTGCGATCATAAAAGCTTCATTATCGGCTCATCATCCTAAAGCCGAGTTCCTTTTCGGTTCATTCGTTCGTGTTTCGTGCAAAGCCAAGAAATAAAAATTGACTTGGCCACGAGAGAGAGAGAGAGAGAGAAACGGGGTTCTGTGTTCGAAACGCTTCTCGAGGGAGGTCGGGAGCAAACTTGGCCGCAAACTTGACAAAGAGGAGGGCCGCTATAGAACGGGAATAAAGAAATAAACTCAAAGGATTGTAGGAAATCCTTGCCTTAACCACCATTCGTTTTAGTGAAGAGGAGGAAATTGGTGTAATGACTCACAATATGACACCACTGTTACTCTCTGGGACAATTTATCCTTTGTGGCTTAGTGGCGGAGATTGGCAATTTTTGGTTCAGAGAAAGGTTGCACAACCTTTGCAATGTTAAGACAGGGGGGAGTTCAATTGCCAGAAGGCGGGAGGGAGGGAGAGGAAGGATTAGGAGGGAAGGAAGGAAGGAAAAGGGAGATGGGAAAGAGAGGGAGGGAGGAAGAGGAAGGATTAGGAGGGAAGGAGGGAAGGAAGGAAGGAAAAGGGAGATGGGAGAGGGAAGGAGGGAGGGAGGAAGAGGAAGATGGGAGAGGGAGGGAAGGAAGGAAAAGGGAGATGGGAGAGGGAGGGAGGGAGGAAGAGGAAGGATTGGAAGGGAAGGAGGGAAGGAAGGAAGGAAAAGGGAGATGGGAGAGGGAGGGAGGGAGGAAGAGGAAGGATTGGAAGAGAAGGAGGGAAAAGGGAGATGGGAGAGGGAGGGAGGGAGGAAGAGGAAGGATTGGAAGAGAAGGAGGGAAGGAAGGAAAAAGGAGATGGGAAAGAGGGAGGGAGGAACAATTGAAAGGGAAGGAAGGATGGAAGAAAGGGAGGAATGGAAAGGAAGGAAGGAGAGATAAGGGAGGGAGGGAGGAAAAAAGAGAGAAAGGAAGGAAGGAGAGAAAAGAAACAGGGAAGGGAGGGAGGGGAAGGATTGGAACGGAAGGAGGGAGGGGAAAGATTGGAAAGGGAAGGAAGAGAGGGAGGGGGGAAGGAAGGAAGGAAATAAGGAAAGGAAGGAAGGAGAGGAAGAGAGGGAGGGAAGGAAGAAAGGAAGGGGAGGAGAGTAAGAAAGGAAGGAGAGAGAAGAAGGAAAGGAAAGGGAGGGAGGGAAGGAAGGAAGGAAAAGGGAGATGGGAAAGAGGGAGGGAGGAAGAGGAAGGATTGGAAGAGAAGGAGGGAAGGAAGGAAAAGAGATGGGAAAGAGGGAGGGAGGAACAATTGGAAGGGAAGGAAAGATGGAAGAAAGGGAGGAATGGAAAGGAAGGAAGGAGAGATAAGGGAGGGAGGAAAGAAAAGAGGAAGGAAGGAAGGAAGGAAGGAAGGAAGGAAGGAGAGAAAAGGAACAGGGAAGGGAGGGAGGGGAAAGATTGGAAAGGGAAGGAAGAGAGAGAGGGAGGGGGAAAGGAAGGAAGGAAGGAAATAAGGAAAGGAAGGAAGGAGAAGAAGAGAGGGAGGGAAGGAAGAAAGGAAGGAGAGAGAAAGGAAAGGAAAGGAAGGAAAAAGAAGGAAGACCGACATAAACCATGGTTGGGCCAAACCGTTTCCCCCCAGCCAGCCAGTTTAGGTGAGGAGAAGTCAAATTGCCCCCTCTGGGACCCATCCTCCACCCTCCTGGCCTTCCAGATGAAGACCCTGCCCTCTGCAGAGGGGCAGCCCGTGACCAAGAGCGAAGTGGGCACCAGCTGGCGGGACTCCCCCACCCACCCACCCACCCAGCCATGCAGGTGGTTCGGGGAGCAGCTCCAGACGCCTCTCCCCACCCTTGGCTTCCCCATTGGGGGGGGGGTCGAGAGCAAGGCTCGGCATGCCCGTGCCGCCAGGGCAAGCCTCGCCGTGCCAAGCATTCCGCCCGCTTCCCGCGAAAAGGCGAGCCCCGTGCCAAGGCGCCGTGTCCCAGCCGTGCACACACATGCTCGGAAATCCCTGGATCCAAAGATCACCTCATCCCCCAAACTCCACAGGTATGTTTTGACACCAAAGCGCCTCCTGTCCAAACACGCCTCCTCGCTCGCTCCTGGCCAGCGGTTCCCGATTGGGGGAGGATGATGGGAGCTGGAGTCAGCAAGATCCAAGGGGGAGAAGGGATGGATGAGCCAAAGGCAGGAGGGAGGGAGGGAGAGGAAGGGTTGGAGGGGAGGGAAGGAAGAAGAGGGAGGGAGGAAAAGGGAGATTGGGAAGGAAGGAAGGAAGGAAGGAGAGGGAGGTGAGAGTGAGGTAGGGAAGGGAAAGGATGGATGGATGGGTGGACTAAAGGCAGGAGGGAGAGGAAGGATTGGAAGGGAGGGGAGGAAGAGAGGGAGGGAGGGAGGAAAAGGGAGATGGGGAAGGAAGGAAGGAAGGAAGGAAGGAAGGAGGGAGGGAGGGAGGTGAGAGTGAGGTAGGGAAGGGAAAGGATGGATGGGTGGGTGGACTAAAGGCAGGAGGGAGGGAGAGGAAGGGTTGGAAAGGAGGGGAGGAAGAAGAGGGAGGGAGGGAGAGAGGAAAAGAGATGGGGAAGGAAGGAAGGAAGGAGGGAGGGAGGGAGGTGAGAGTGAGGTAGGGAAGGGAAAGGATGGATGGATGGGTGGACTAAAGGCAGGAGGGAGGGAGAGGAAGGGTTGGAAAGGAGGGGAGGAAGAAGAGGGAGGGAGGGAGAGAGGAAAAGGGAGATGGGGAAGGAAGGAAGGAAGGAAGGAAGGAAGGAGGGAGGGAGGGAGGTGAGAGTGAGGTAGGGAAGGGAAAGGATGGATGGATGGGTGGACTAAAGGCAGGAGGGAGGGAGAGGAAGGGTTGGAAAGGAGGGGAGGAAGAAGAGGGAGGGAGGGAGAGAGGAAAAGGGAGATGGGGAAGGAAGGAAGGAAGGAGGGAGGGAGGGAGGGAGGTGAGAGTGAGGTAGGGAAGGGAAAGGATGGATGGATGGATGGATGGACCAAAGGCAGGAGGGAGATGGGGAAGGAAGGAAAGAAGGAAGGAAGGAGAGGGAGGTGAGAGAGGTAGGGAAGGGAAAGGATGGATGGATGGATGGATGGATGGATGGATGGATGGACCAAAGGCAGGGGGGAGGAAGGAAGGAAAAGGGAGATGGGGAAGGAAGGAAGGAAGAAGAGGGAGGCAGGTGAGAATGAGAGTGAGGCAGGGAAGGGAAAGGATGGATTGATGGACCAAAGGCAGGAGGGAGAGGAAGGATTGGAAGGGAGGGGAGGAAGGAAGGAAGGAAGGAAAAGGGAGATAGGGAAGGAAGGAAGGAAGGGAGGTGAGAGTGAGGTAGGGAAGGGAAAGGATGGATGGACCAAAGGCAGGAGGGAGAGGAAGGATTGGAAGGGAGGGGAGGGGAGGAAGAGAGGGAGGGAGGAAGGAAGGAAGGAAGGAAAAGGGAGATAGGAAAGGGAGAAAAGGAGAGGGAGGTGAGAGTGAGGTAGGGAAGGGAAAGGATGGATGGACCAAAGAAGGAAGAAAGAAAGAAAGAAAAAAAGGCAGGCAGGTGAGAGAAAGGAAGGAAACGGGGAGGGAGGGAAAGGATGGATGGACCGAAGGAAGGAGAGTAAGAGTGATGGATGGATGGAAGGAAGGAAGGAAGGAGAGCGAGAAAAGACTGAAGGAAATAAAAGTGGATAGATGCATAGAAGAGCAAGAAACGGTGAACGAGTGAAAAATTAGAGACATTTTCCCTCCTAACCCTCGACAAAAAGGCTTCACAAGAAAACAAATGCCTCAAAATCCAGGCATTTAAACAACAACCCTGCAGTCTCCTGTTTTCCCACACTCCACTCTCAGTGGGCAAATCTCCCCCACCGGCCAGGCCTGGCTGGCCTTTGCTCCGGATGTCTCCTTCCGTAGCCCTGAGCCCCTGCAGAGACCCCTCCTCTGCCCCCACCCCATGGCTTAAAAGAAGCCGGCTCCCCCCTCCCTTTCCTCTGTCATCCGCAGCTCTATTCCCCCCCACCCCCAAATCCCCCTTCCCAGCAAAGCCCCCTCCTCCATCCGGCCCATCGCCCCCTTTGGCTCATCCCTGGAGCAATTGGGAAGCGATGGGAATTTGCAGAAGGCAAGAAACCCTTCCTTCCCAGCCAAAGGTAAATCAACACACCTGGGTTTGTGCGAGTGGGTGTTTGTGCACAGGCTGTAAAAGAGGTGAAGTTTTATGATTTCAATGTTAATCGCTTTCGAACTCTGGGTGGCCTCATTCGGTCACCAACTACAACATGCAAGTTTCACTTTAATCACATCTTTGTATTTACAGATAGATAGATAGATAGATAGATAGATAGATAGATAGATAGATAGATAGATAGATAGATAGATAGATAGATAGATAGATGATAGATAGATAGATAGATAAAATGATAGAATGATAGATGAGGGAGGGAGATGATAGATAGATAGATAGATAGATAGATAGATAGATAGATAGATAGATAGATAGATAGATAGATGATAGATAGATAGATAAAATGATAGAATGATAGATGAGGGAGGGAGATGATAGATAGATAGAGAGAGAGAGAGATAGATAGATAGATAGATAGATAGATAGATAGATAGATAGATAGATAGATAGAGATGGATAGATAGAATGATAGATGAGGGAGGGGGGAGAGAGAGAAAGATGGATGGATGGATAGAATGATAGATGAGGGAGGGAGAGAGAAAGAAAGATAGATAGATAGATAGATAGATAGATAGATAGATAGATAGATAGATAGATAGATAGATAGATAGAATGATACATAAATTATGGAGGGAGGGAGAGAGAAAGATAGATAGATAGATAGATAGATAGATAGATAGATAGATAGATAGATAGATAGATAGATAGAATGAAAGATGAGGGAGGGAGGGAGGGGGAGAGAAAGAGAAGATAGAATGATAGATAATTATGGAGGGAGGAGGGAGAGAGAAAGAGATAGATAGATAGATAGATAGATAGATAGATAGATAGATAGATAGATAGAATGAAAGATAGGGAGGGAGAGAGAGAAAGATAGATAGATAGATAGATAGATAGATAGATAGATAGATAGATAGATAGATAGATAGATAGATAGAGGAGGGAGGGAGGGGGCGAGAGAGAGAAAGAGATAGATTAGATAGATAGATAGATAGATAGATAGATAGATAGATAGATAGATAGAATGAAAGATAGGGAGGGAGAGAGAGAAAGATAGATAGATAGATAGATAGATAGATAGATAGATAGATAGATAGATAGATAGATAGAGGAGGGAGGGAGGGGGCGAGAGAGAGAAAGAGATAGATTAGATAGATAGATAGATAGATAGATAGATAGAATGAGATAAATTATGGAGGGAGGGAGGGAGAAAGATAGATAGATATAGATAGATAGATAGATATAGTTGGACAGGTGATAGATACAAATATACATATATACGTATATATTCGTATATACGTATATATACGTATGTATTTCGTATACAAATATACGAAAACAAATACACGTATGTGTACATATATAATATAATATGTAGATATACATATTTACGTGTTTAGATTTGCAATATTTATAACCCTCTGCATGGATTCCGGGTGGGGTAGACACCTAGCTGGAAGGGACCTCGGAGGTCATCTAGTCTGACCCCTTGCCCAGTGCACGTATCCTCATGTACACTCAACTTCCCTCCAAATAGTCTTGATCTTGGCTGGTATCGTAGCATCGTGGCTGGATAAAATGACTTTTGTGTGGTTTATTAGCCAGGGTTTCTACCTTGACAGTGCTTATCTGAGCAACAACGGATCATAGTTTATTGATCAGGGTGCAGAAACCCTGGCTTAGGGCATGGTGTGAACTTAACCTACAAGGTGGCTTGTTTATGGCTAGGCTTGCTTGGCTTAAAGGAGACTGTCTTCCTGGGAAAAGAGGCAAACCCCCCACCCCCCAAAACAAAAACAAACAGAAAGAGAGGAGGTGTTCTGTGCATGTTGGTTTGTTCTGCCATGTTGGGACAGGAACAGCGGAGAGAAGCCCGGGGCCATGGCAGCGATCGTCCCACGCAGACGAGCTTCCGCCTCTGTCAAGCCCCAACAGCTCCCGCCGGGCCGCCCCAGAGAGGGTGATGGCAACAGCCCCTCGGGAGTGGGGGGGGGGACACATCTGCCAAGGGTGCCTTTTTTTCTCTGGAAGACGGGCAGGACTGGAAGGGGAATCAGTGGGAGGGGGGAAGTTGGGCCCACCCTGGCTCTTGGGCATCTGCCCTGTTCTTTAAATCGAGACTTATTTTCCTTCCTTCCTGTCTCTTTCCTCCCTTCCCTTTTTCCTTCCTTCCTTCCTTCCTTCCTTCCTTTCTCCCTCCCTCCCTCCCTCCCTAGTTTTTTCCTGGCTCTTCCTTCCCCCATCTTCCTTCCTTCCTGTCTCTTTCCTCCCTTCTCTTCTTCCTTCCTTCCTTCCTTCCTTCCTCTTCTTCCTTCCTTCCTCCCTCCCTCCCTTCCTAGCTTTTTCCTGGCTCTTCCTTTCCTTCCTTCCTTCCTTCCTTCCTCCCTTCCTTCCTTCCTTCCTTCCTAGCTTTTTCCTGGCTCTTCCTTCCCCCCATCTTCCTTCATTCCTGCCTCTTTCCTCCTTCCTCTTCTTCCTTCCTTCCTCCCTCCCTCCCTCCCTTCCTCCCTTCCTAGCTTTTTCCTGGCTCTTCCTTTCCCCCATCTTCCCTCCTTCCTTCCTTCCTTCCTTCCTTCCTTCCTTCCTCCCTCCCTTCCTTCCTTCCTTCCTTCCTTCCTTCCTTCCTTCCTAGCTTTTTCCTGGCTCTTCCTTCCCCCCATCTTCTTTCCTGCCTGCCTCTTTCCTCCTTCCTCTTCTTCCTTCCTTCCTTCCTTCCTTCTTTCCTCCCTCCCTTCCTCCCTTCCTGGCTTTTTCCTGGCTCTTCCTTCCCCCATCTTCCTTCCTTCCTGTCTCTTTCCTCCCTCTTCTTCCTCCCTCCCTCCCTTCCTTCCTAGATCTCCCTTCCCCCATCTTCCTTGTTTCCTTCCTCTTTCCTCCCTCCTCTTCCTTCCTTCCTCCCTTCCTTCCTAGCTCTTCCTTCCCTCCTCTTCTTCCTTCCTCCCTTCCTTCCTAGCTCTTCCTTCCCTCCTCCTCTCCTTCCTTCTTTCCTGCCTCTTCCTTTCCCCCATCTTCTTTCCTTCCTTCCACCCTCCCTCCATCTCCTCTTTCTTTTCCTTTCCTTCCTACCTTCCTACCTCTCCTCCTTGGTGGCATTCAGCTTTCAAAAAGAAAACCATGTTGCATATACCAGGATTTTTGACAAGTCTGGTACAATTTTTTTTTCTTTTCTTTTCTTTTTTTTTAAAAAAACATGGTTTACTCTTGTGTTTAGAGCAGTTTCCATTCCGTTTTATGTCCCGAAGAAGGCTTGATTCTGGATTGTGCAGGAAGGCACAATGGGCGATGGTGTTTGTGTGTTGTTTGGGGAAGAGAAGCGAGCGCCTGGGGCGTCTCATTTCCTTACCGCCTTTGTACAAGCAGCTGCAAGGAGTCCCGTCCGCAGGGCAGGCTTAGACAGATTGCGCGAAAAAGGTGCTAATAACACATATGTCGTCTCGCTCTGGCGTGTAGCGGCTTGCAAAACCGCAAATACCGTTAACCGACTTGGCAAAATCTGTTCGGACACATCCAGGGAGTGAAAAGACACGCTCCTCTTCCTATTGTGGGTAGTCCTCGACTTACGACCACAGTGGATGGAAATTTCTGTCGCTAAGTGAGTACATTTGTTCCGTGAATTTAACCACCGGCTCACAAATCAGGGCTGATCCCCTTTGGAATAAGCTTTTAATTCTTATTGTTTTAGGAAACAGAATAAGAACTGAATTTTCATTCTCTTTACGAACCGTTTGACTGGGAGACGGGACACAGGGGAAGGGAGGGAGGGAGGAAGGAAGGAAGGAAAAGGAAAGAAGGAGAATAGGAAAAGAAATTAGGAAGGAAGGAAGAAGGAAACTAGAAAAAGAAATTAGGAGGAAGGAAGAATAAAGGAGACTAAAAAAAGAAATTAGGAAGGAAGGAAGGAAAAGGAAAGAAGGAGAATAGAAAAAGAAATTAGGAGGAAGGAAGAATAAAGGAGACTAGAAAAAGAAATTAAGGAAGGAAGGAAAAAGAAGGAGATTAGAAAAAAATTAGGAAGGAAGGAAGGAGAAAGGAGAAAGAAGAAGAATAGAAAAAGAAATTAGGAAGGAAGGAAGGGGAAAGAAGGAGAATAGAAAAAGAAATTAGGAAGGAAGGAAGGAAAAGGAAAGAAGAATAGAAAAAGAAATTAGGAAGGAAGGGGAAAGAAGGAGACTAGGAAAAGAAATTAGGAGGAAGGAAGGAAGGAAAAGGAAAGAAGAAGAATAGAAAAAGAAATTAGGAAGGAAGGAAGGAAAAAGAAAGAAGGAGTAGGAAAAGAAATTAGGAGGGAGGAAGGAAAGAAAGAAGGAAAAGGAACGAAGGAATAGAAAAAGAAATTAGGAGGAAGGAAGGAAGGAGAAAGGAAAAGGAAAGAAGAAGAATAGAAAAAAATTAGGAAGGAAGGACGGAAGGAAGGAAGGAATACTGGAGGTCGTCTAGTCCCACCCTCTGCTCAAGCAGGAGACCCCACCTAATGATGCTATTCCTGCCTTGAGCAGGGGGTTGGACTAGAAGACCTCCAAGGTCCCTTCCAGCCCCCCGATCCCGCGTTCTAGGTTCTTCCATCTTATTGATAAAGTCGCAAGACTCATGAAGGAATCATAGTTTCAGGGGAGGTTTCTTTTCCTATTTCCAGTCCATGGGGATGCAAAGAAATCTCCTTGGCGCTACAGATTCATTTTTGGTTTCAAAAAAAAAAAGCCCCCCCCCCCAAATTTTGGAAGCCGGCTCCTTGCGGCTTGCTCCCTCTCACCCCCCACCCCGCCTCTGCAGACCCCCAAAACCGAAGCCACCCCCCCCCCAGATGCCAATTAGGCCAGATGGAGACAGGGTTCCCCCCCCACACCAGTTGCCAGGCCATCCAAAGGGACCTCACGACTGGAGGTGGATTTGTGAAAAAAAATATTAATTATCTCTCGGTTAGCAAAGGAGCAACAGCTGTGAGCGGTTCCTAACTCCAACATGCCCAAACGGGCAGACCCCCAGTTTTTTTGCACCGGTTGGCGTGCACCGTCATGCCGGGTGCCGCCGCAGCTGACCGATCGCCCGCTGGCAAAATGAATCACAAGTCAGGAAAGGGGTGTGTGTGAAGTGGGGAGGATGTTTTCCCAAGAAAACATAGTGGTGATTTTTGGTGGGTTTTTTTTTAAACAGAAATCCTGACTGTGTGACTAGGAATAGATAGATAGATAGATAGATAGATAGATAGATAGATAGATAGATAGATAGATAGATAGATAGATAGATAGATAGATAGATAGATAGATAGATATAGATATAGAGATGATAGATAGATAGATAGATAGATAGATAGATAGATAGATAGATAGATAGATAGATAGATAGATAGATAGATAGATAGATATAGATATAGAGATGATAGATAGATAGATAGATAGATAGATAGATAGATAGATAGATAGATAGATAGATAGATAGATAGATAGATAGATAGATAGATAGATTTTCCACCCACTTTCCTCACAGAGGACTAGAAGATTGGCCAGGCTGTGAATGGCTCTCGGGAGGGAAGGGAAAGGATGGATGGGCCAAAGAAGGAAGGAAGGAAAAGGAAGGAAGGAAGGGAAAAAAAGAACGAAAGAAAGAAAGAAAGAAAGAAAGAAAGAAAGAAAGAAAGAAAGAAAGAAAGAAAGAAAGAAAGAAAGAAAGAAAGAAAGGCAGGTGAGAGAAAGGAAGGAAATGGAGAGGGAGGGAAAGGATGGATGGACCAAAGGAAAGAGAGTAAGAGTGATGGATGGAAGGAAGGAAGGAAGGAAGGAAGGGGAAAAAAGAAAGAAAGAAAGAAAAGAAAGAAAGAAAAAGAAAGAAAGAAAGAAAGAAAGAAAGAAAGAAAGAAAGAAAGAAAGAAAGAAAGAAAGAAAGAAAGGCAGGTGAGAGAAAGGAAGGAAATGGAGAGGGAGGGAAAGGATGGATGGACCAAAGGAAAGAGAGTAAGAGTGATGGATGGAAGGAAGGAAGGAAGGAAGGGGAAAAAAGAAAGAAAGAAAGAAAGAAAGAAAAGAAAGAAAGAAAGAAAGAAAGAAAGAAAGAAAGAAAGAAAGAAAGAAAGAAAGAAAGAAAGAAAGAAAGGCAGGTGAGAGAAAGGAAGGAAATGGAGAGGGAGGGAAAGGATGGATGGACCAAAGGAAAGAGAGTAAGAGTGATGGATGGAAGGAAGGAAGGAAGGAAGGAAGGAAGGAAGGAAGGGGAAAAAAGAAAGAAAGAAAGAAAGAAAAGAAAGAAAGAAAAAGAAAGAAAGAAAGAAAGAAAGAAAGAAAGAAAGAAAGAAAGAAAGAAAGAAAGAAAGAAAGAAAGAAAGAAAGAAAGAAAGAAAGAAAGAAAGGTGAGAGAAAGGAAGGAAGGAGAGGGAGGGAGAAAAATAAATATCCCTTAAATATCATTTTTAACAGCCAGGAAGCTTTGCTGAGGAGGTGCGAATCTGCGAATTATGTAAAAAAAAAAATTTTTTAAACGTTTCTTATACATTCACCGACCAAAGTTAGATGTGCGAATATATAAATTTGATGGATAATTAATTTTCAAAAAAACCCACGCCACTCATGCTTTTAATCCATCCTTTGCTTTGTAGGGCAAGGAATGCTTTGAGCATCTGAGCAGGGGGTTGGACTAGAAGACCTCCAAGGGCCCTCCCAACTCTGTTATTCTATTCTATTCTATTCTATTCTATTCTATTCTATTCTATTCTATTCTATTCTATTCTATTCTATTCTATTCTATTCTATTCTATTCTATTCTATTCTATTCTATTCTATTCTATTGATGAGCCACATTTTTTTAGATGGCTTGAAATTAATTGCATCTGGAAATGCTGAATATTTGGACAATATTCTGCAGTAACACAGGTTGCGAGTTCGATCCTAGGTAGAGGCAGATATATTTTTCTCTCTCTGGGCACGATGAGAATAGATCTGCTGGGAAAAAAACTCCGCTCTGGCGACAGGAAGGGCATCCGGCCATTAAAACACTCTGCTAGCTCCATTCAGTTGCCCAGACTCCACCCCGCAAGGGATTATGGGCTCGTTAACAGAAGACGATTCTGGAGTAATACAGGTAGTCCTCGGGTTACGACCGCAACTGAGCCCCAAATTTATATTGCTAAGTGAAACATTTGCTGAGTGAGGTTTGCCCCATTTCATGAGCTTTCTTCCTGCCGTCATTAAGTGAATATCTGTGGTTGTTAAGTTAGCAACATGGTCGTTAAGTGAATCCTCGTTGACTTTGCTCGTCAGAAGGTCGCAAAAAGGGATCACGTGACCCCGGGACACTGCAACCGTCATAAATATGAGTCAGTTGCCAAGCATCTGGCAACATGTAGGGTTTCCTGCCTAAGCAGAGGGTTGGACTAGAAGACCTCCAAGGTCCCTTCCAACTCGATATAAATTTGATATAAAATAAAATAAATAAATAAACTCTGTTATTCTATTCTATTCTGAATTTTGATCATGTGACCATGGAGGCGCCGCAACGGTCATAAGTGTGAAAAACGGTCGTTAAGTCCCTTTTTTCGCTGCCGTCGTAACTTTGAACGGTCCCTGAATGAATGTATTTGTTTAGCCTGCATTTAGTCCTCCAAGGAAAAAAGTTGGAGAGAAAGACTGGCTGGAAAAGTTAGCCCCTCCCTCACCTGAGTCAGGACACCTAAATGGCAGGGCAGCCTAAATTTCGCAAACGCTGATTGGTTCGTGGTGGACGAAGCCACGCCCCCTTGCTTCCTACGTGGCCAATGGAGAAGGAGGAGGGTGAAGCCACGATGCCATGCCAGGATGTCACCTGAAAAGCAGGTATGCCTCCAAACAGCTTGTTAATTGGTCCAGTTTATGGGATTGGGGTTAACCTGGTTTATGGTGGGTCTGGTGGTTTTGGGAACCATCTCTTTGGATTGGGTTGTCCTAAGACAGGGGTCGGCAACCTTAAACACTCAAAGAGCCATTTGGACCCGTTTCCCACAGAAAAGAAAACAGCGGGAGCCACAAAAACCCTTCCCGTGCCTATTTCTTGAGCAGCCACAAAACAAGTTAACTTGGTTTGTTTGATTTATTAAGCTCAACTAGTAAACTTGATCTGTCCAACTTCCAAAGCTCAAGTAGTAAGCCTAACTTGCTAAGCTCAACCAGTCAACTTTGTTTGCCCAACTTCCTAACTTCCTCTATTAGTAAACTTGGTTTGCCTGAACTTCAAAAGCTCTAGTCAACTTGGTTTGCCCGATTTATTAAGCTCAACTAGTAAACTTGGTCTGTCCAACTTCCAAAGCTCAAGTAGTAAGCCTAACTTGCTAAGCTCAACCAGTCAATTTCGTTTGCCCAACTTCCTAAGCCCTATTAGTAAACTTGGTTTGCCTGAACTTCAAAAGCTCTAGTAAACTTGGTTTGCCCGATTTATTAAGCTCAACTAGTAAACTTGGTTTGTCCAATTTACAAAGTTCAAGGAAATCTGGTTTGCCCAACTCCCAGAGTTCAACTAGTAAACCTAGTTTGCCTGACTTCAAAAGCTCAGCTAGGAAACGTGGTTTGTCCAATTTACGAAGCTCAAGTAGTAAGCCTGGTTTGCCCAACTTCCTGAGTTCAACTACTAAACTCGGTTTGCCTGATTTATTAAGCTCAGCTAGTATACTTGGCCTGTCCAACTTACAAAGCTCAAACCTGGTTTGCCCAACTTCCTAAGCTCAATTACTAAACTTAAAAAGCTCTAGTAAACTTGGTTTGCCCGATTTATTAAGCTCAACTAATAAACTTGGTTTGTCCAACTTACAAAGCTCAACTAATAAACTTGGTTTGTCCAACTTACAAAGCTCAAGTAAACTTGGTTTGCCTGACTTAAAAAACTCTAGTAAACTTGGTTTGCCCGATTGATTAAGCTCAACTAGTAAACTTGGCTTGTCCAACTTCCTAAGCTCAACTAGTAAACTTGGTTTGCCCAACTTACAAAGCTCGAGTAAACCTGGTTTGCCCCACTTCCTACACTCAACTAGTAAACTTAGTTTGCCTGACTTCAAAAGCTCAGCTAGTAAACTTGGTTTGCCCAATTTGTACACTTTAGTTCTCCATCTTTGGTATTTGGTAAAAAAATTAGAGGCAAATGTTTTGCTACATTTAATAGCTTCTAGTTCTTGAAACCAGACACAGAAATAAATATTCAAATATTCGAATATTGCAAGGGAGAATTATATTTTTTTTAATGGATGAGTACTAAGAACACTATAATCAATCCATTCCGAACGAAACAGATTGTGGGTGGAAAACACCTTGAGGTTTTAACCTTAGCAGGTAAAAAACAAAACACACACACTTTGGAATATATTGGGAATTTTTTTCCCCCTTCGAAAAATACCCTCCCGAGTTTGAAGGCAGTTCCGCGCTCAGAAATGGTGCTTTTAATCCAGAGCTAGCGAAATGTTGGTTTATCCCTGGTTTTTGTTTCTAAATGTTGATATTTATTTTATAATTGTGCTTCCCCTGTCGTGAAATTTGATGTGATGCCTCCACCTCGCAGGCTGTTTTCCTACGGTGTATTTAAAATGGGCTCATATTACCTCCCGGACTGAATGATGAGGATGATCCTAAAATAGGGAGGCACTCCAGAGAGCATCCAGTCCAGCCTACAAGATCTTAAATCTCATCTCGAGTAATGGGTACTACTCGAGGTAGTAATGGGTGGGAAGTTTGTCAAAGAGAGATCCAACCTAGAATTGAGAAGGGCGGTATATAAATTTAAAATAAAATAAAAATAAAAAATAAAATTAAGGAGAAATTTCCTGATAGTCAGAACAATTAACCAGTGGAACGACTTGCCACCAGAAGTTGTGGGGGTGGGGGGCTCCATCAATTGTGGAGGTCTTCAAGAAGAGACTGGAAAGCCATTTGTCTGGAATGGCATAGGATCTTCTGCATGACCTCTGAGTTTCCCTTCCAGCCCTAGGATTCTATTTCTAATTCTCCTAAAGGCCTCAACGGGTGAAATCTGTGTCTGTGGGTACAAATTATGCATTACCAAGTATTTGCTGGCAAGCCACACACACACACAGAGAGAGAGAGAGAGAGAAACTGAGCATAAGATGAGGACGAAAAAGAAATATAGATAAAAAAATAAATATATTTATCTATCAAAAAGAAATGTACACAGAAATATATATATTTATATTTATATTTATATTATATTTATATATATATAAAAAGACCCTTCACTTAAGCCTGATGATGGCAGATGAGATTCTGTCGAAACGTCGCTTCTACCCTTTTAGGGATATGTTCACAATTACACGGGAAGAAACCCGAAATATTAACTAGGGTTTATGTATGTTTTTCCTCTAGGGAAAACCTGGCTAGAGGAAAAACATATATATATGTTATATATATGTAACATATATATATATATATATTTCTATCCCAGTCTGGTTACCGGGTGGAGAATCGTGAATAGGAGCTCCTTAACACGGTTATACGGCATAAATAAATATTTTTTTAAAAAAATCCACACAGCAATGAAATGGCAAAATGCTAATTTTGAAACACACACACACACACAAGGAGTGAAAACACATTTATGACGGTCGCGTGACAGCCCCTCCCCCCTTTTTGCGACCTTCTGACCAACAAGTTGATAGGGAAGCCACGTTCACTTAATGGTGCGACTGAGTTAACAACTGCCACTTAGCAGCCGCGGCCAGAAACTCCGTAAACCGGTGCCAAATTCACTTCACTGGCATCTCGCTTAGCGACAGAAATGCAGGGTGGGGGGGGGGCTCCGTGGTCGTCGTAAGTCGAAGGACTACCTGTGATAATAAAACATCTGGAGCACCCCCTCGGCATTGACGGAATCCCCGTCGGTCAATTGCAAAAAGGCAGCTTTGACTCGGAACGGCTGACATCCTTCAAGGATAGTGTAATATTATTCAACATCTGTCCAGCCCCCGTTTCTTGGCAAAGGTCGCCAGAGGTGCCCCCAACCATGCCAGATCCAGTCTGAACATCTGGCTGGCTCTGTGAGATGTCACTCTTTTTAAAAATAATAATAATAATTCATTTTAATTGAATTAAAGTGAACCCTGGGAGAATTTAACGGTAAATGCTATGCTATCCTCCCGTTTTTTTTTTATGGGAAGGCAATGCTTTATTGCAGCTATCTAGATAAAAGACTCCATCACTGTACCCATTTCACAGATTTTATCTGCTTTCCAAGCAAACAAGGCAGGGTTTTACGAGGGCATCCTGGAAGGGACGGTCACAACGCGAAAAACCAAAACATTTAATCCACGGGCTGGGATCTTTGGCAGAGTAACACACCCCACGTGGCCGCCACCGTGCGAGAAAACTTTTTTTAAAAAAAAATTTGCCGATAGAAAACAAGATCGATCGATCTCAGTGTCGCCTCTGAGCTTGGTGGGTGTTTCATGAGCCAAACTGGGTCACAAACTAGGATTTAGCCCTGATGATGTTAGCTAGTTTGGGTCATGATATGTCTGCAAGAAAGCAAAAAAGCTCAGAGAGCACCAAGGAAATCCACAGTCCTTCTCCTTCTTTCTCCTTCTTTCTCCTTCTCTTTCTCACTTCTTCTTTCTTTCTCCTTCTCCTTCCCCTTCCCCTTCTCTTTCTCCTCTCCTTCACTTTCTCTTTCTCTTTCTCCTCTCCTTCACTTTCTCCTTCCCCTTCTCTTTCTCCTCTCCTTCTTTCTCCTTTTCCTTCTTTCCCCCTCTTCCTCTTCCTCCTCCTCCTCTTTCTCCTTCTCCTTTCTCCTTCCTCCTTCTTCTTTCTCTTTTTCCTTCTCTTTCTTTCTTCTTTCTCCTTCTCCTTTTCCTCCTCTCTCCTTCTCTTTCTCCTTCCCCTTCCCCTTCTCTTTCTCCTCCCCTTCTTTCTCCTTCTCCTTCTCCTTTTTCTCCTTCTCTCTCCTTCTCTTTCTCCTTCCCCATCCCCTTCTCTTTCTCCTCTCCTTCTTTCTCCTTCTCCTTCTTTCTCCTTCTCTTTCTCCTTCTCTTTCTCCTTTCTCCTTCTCCTTTTTCTCCTTCTCTCTCCTTCTCTTTCTCCTCTCCTTCTTTCTCCTTCTCCTTCTCCTCTTCCTCCTCCCCCGCTCCATTCTAGCACTGATGATGTTCCCTAGTTTGGTCACGAAACGTTTGCAAGAAAACAACCAGGCTCAGAGGGTACCAAGGACCCCCACAGTCCTTCCTCCTCTTCCTCCTCCTCTCCCACTCCCTTCTAGCACTGATGATGTTATCTAGTTTGGTCACGAAACGTCCGGAAGTAAACAACCAAGGTCAGAGGGCACCAAGGACCCCTGATAAATCTCTTTTTTTGAGTTGGGGGCTAATTTTGGAGAGACCAACCTTAAAAGTCTGGGAGAGGTTGGCTGCGGATGGCTGGCCATTCGTTTCTGGAAGATGGGCTTGGTGGTGCCGGATTTTAGGACTCTGGACCGAGATGGTTGAATTGGGGGTGAGAGGAGAGAAAGGGCAGAGAGCTCACCCCTATCCCACCTGGGGTGGCCTTCCCCCAGTGAAAAGGAAGCCCACCCACCCCAAAAATACAATACGCCCCCAGCGAGCAACTTTGGAGAGAGCAAAATCAAGAGATCGCCCACTTACCGTCCAGGTGGCCGATTTTGCCGTGCTGGATTGCTGGAAGGTGACTTCGAAGTGATGGGGTCCCGGGTAGTCGGTGTTGGAGGGGATGATGGGTGCCGGGGACATGGTGTCAAAGGTCGAGCTGGGCTGGGAGTAGGGCGAGAGCGTGGGGACATTAGCGATGTGCTCCGAGCTGTAAGGCGTGGAGGAGGCGGCTCGGCTGTCAGCGGTCTGATCCATGCTCCTGTTTAGCAAATTGTACTGGGACTGGGGTGGGGTGGGGTAATGGGGGGGGGGAGAGAGAGAGGGAGGGTTGAGGAGGGGAAGAGGAGAAGAGAAGAGAGAAGAAGAAGAAGAGAAGTCACACTGCCAGTTGGTGGCCGTGCTTTGGCAGCAAGCGTGCCCGTACAAAGATGCACCAGGTGTAAGGAGAAACTCCTGCAACATACCTCACCGGGGTCCTCCGGTGGAGCCTTTTTTTTTTTTTTGCATTCCACCCCCTCCCCTTCAAAACAAGCCCACACTTGCTCTCCGCCAGAGTTTCCTTTTTCTTCTCTCTCTTTTTTTTTTTTTCCTTTTGCGTTTGCAAAGGGTGGAGGAGAACGGTTGGCGAAGAAGAGGGGACGCTGGGCAGGGAAGGGTGGGGGTGGGTGGGTGGGTGGGGAGGGGGTCTCGGAGGGCAGAGATCCATCGGTGGCTGGGAGGGGGGCGCGAGCCAGAGGATGATGGAGAGGGCTGCTAAGACGGGAGGTTTGGGGAAGGACCAGGCACTGAGAGGCGTAAACTGACGGAAAGGAAACCTGGCATTATGCATTGAGCCTAAACTGACTATGTAGCTTGCATGGATGGATGGATGGATGGATGGAAGGAAGGAGAAAGGAAGGAGAGAGGGAAGGAAGGAAGAGAAGAAAGGAGGGAGGGAGGAAAGGAAGAATTGGAAAAGAAGAGGAAGGAAGGAGAAAGAGAGTGGGGAAGGAAGGAGGAAAGGAAGGGAGGGAGGGAAAGGAAGAATTGGAAAAGAAGGAAGGAAGGAAGGAAGGAAAGGAAGGAGGGAGGGAGGGAAAAGAAGGGAGAGAGGGAGGAAAAGGAATTGGAAAAGAAGAGGAAGGAAGGAGAAAGAAAGAGAGGAAGGAAAGGAAGGAAGGAGGGGAAGGAAGAAATGGAAAGGAAGAAGGGAGGGAGGGAAAGGAAGAATTGGAAAAGGAGAGGAGGGAAGGAAAGAAAGAGAAAGGAAGGAGGGAGGGAGGGAAAAGAAGGAAGGGAGGGAGGAAAAGGAATTGGAAAAGAAGAGGAAGGAAGGAGAAAGAAAGAGAGGAAGGAAAGGAAGGAGGGAGGGAAAGGAAGGAAGGAGAGAAAGGAACAAATGGAAAGGAAGAGGGAAGGGAAGGAAAGGAAAGGAGGAAGAGGGAAGGAAAGCGAGGGAAAGGAAAGGAGAAAGAGGGAAGGGAAGGAAAGGAAAGGGTAGAATGGAATGGAATGGAAAGGAAGAAATGGAGAGGAAGGAGGGAGGGGGGAAAGAAAGAAGGAAGGAAGGAAGGAAAACACAGCCTTTCAATGCATAGAATCGGGCCAAGCCAACGCATCCTAAGGCCTTTTCCTCCCGAGCTCAGAATTTCCTCTGAAGTCCCAGTGCAAATATTTTTCCTGCTCTGGGAAAGGCTGAGATTCAGAGGCTCATAAAACGGGGCGTGGGGGGGGGGGCATTGGGGGGCAGGGGGGGTGAAGAACGAATAAATTGGGGAGGGGGGTGTCAGCTTTGCCAACCTGAGCCTGTCCCAGCCTGCGTCTCTCCTGACACTCAACCCCTCCTGGACTCCGATCTGCCCTTGGCAAATTTGCACAGGCGAGTTGGAGCGTGCCCATCTTCCTGTGCTTCTTAGCCAAGATCCCCCGCATTTATGGGCTTCGGTACCCCACTTCCCCAGAGAGGAGAAGGAGGCCCCCTTCTCCTGGGACTCAAAGCCCGCCGGGAAAACGACTGACCCAATGACCACAATCTCCATGGTGCTTATCTTCAGCTGAGATTTATGGCCTCTCGAAAAACCGGGGGCCGGTAGCTAGGCACAAACCATCAAAGTAGGTTTATCAGGAGTTTTAATCTGGGCTTCGGGGTGTTGGGTTACACCCGGAGGCGTTACGGGCGAGAAAATAACCGTGGAAATTCAATTTATTGGGGTGAAATACCTAGAGAGACCTTAGCCATCCAGAAGACAATTTTATGGAGCAAAATATGCCGCATCCTCGTTCGTTTAGTGACGGTTACCAAAGTTACCAAATGACCCCCCTTTTTCACACTTAACGACCGTTGCAGCACCTCCAAAGTCACCGGATCAAAATTCAGACGCTCGGCAAGCGACTCATATTTATGACGGTTGCAGCGTCCCGAGGATACGTGATTAACTCCCCTTTTTGCAACCTTCCGGCCAGGGGAAGACAGATTCGCTTAACAACGGAGGACGAAAAGTCGTAAAACCGGGCCAAATTTCCCGAGCGGCTGTTTCGCTTAGCGACTGAAATTTGAGGGCTCCGTTGTGGCCGTAAGACGAGGACTACCCGTAGTACGTTTTTTTTTTTTTTTGAAAGTGTGGAATGGGAGTCGACGAGGCGCAATATGACATCTGAAGTCAACCGATGATGGTTTATTCCTTTTAACCATGGTCAACCATGGTCTCTCGGAATCAGAAATGAAGCGGATGAGCAGAACGCCACAGTCCAAGACCAGTCAGGAATTGCAAGTTGTGGAAAACTGGGATTTACAGCTAAGCCTACAGACAGAGAGGCTAATCTGCAGCCCTGGGCACTATCATTATTGCAATTATTATTATTATTATTAATTAAATTTATTTGCTGCTATTAAGCTGTTCTTACAAGCTCTTTAACAGCTTTCCGTCTGAAGTTGTGGGTGGTTCCATCGCTGGAAGTTTTTAAGAAGGGACTGGACAGTCGCTTGTCTGAAATGGTCTATTGTCTCCTGTTTGAGCAGGGGGTTGGACTAGAGGACCTCCGAGGTCCCTTCCAGCTCTAGTCTGATGGATGGATGGATTGATAAAATAATTGCGTGTTTTCCGTGCTTGGAAGGGTTGCAAATGCAGCCCCCCACCCAAAAATTAAACCAAGCCGATTCTGACATCAAACACAAAGTTGCATGGTTTAATAGAAGCCAGGATGGTCCACATAAAAAAAAAAAAAAAAAAAAAAACGGGATTCGGATTCGAGTCCTGCGTGGCGGCCGCCATCTTGACTCTTTTGAGCTCTGCCCAGCTCTGTGGTAACACATCTGCCTTCGCCTGCGTCCATCGGTTCCCCGTTTCAATTTTACTTTCTTGTCCCAGCGGAAAAATGACAGGTGGCTCTCGACTTACGACCGTTAACCACAACAACACTGGAAAACAAAACGACCGGCAGGTCCTCGCACTTACGACCATCGCAGCCTCCTCCCAATCAGCTAAATCCAAATCTGGCCGTCTTTACCACCGTGGCAGAATCCCGGAGATCAGCTGGTGACCGTCCCAGCCGGTTTCAGACTGGCAAAGTGTGTGTGTGTGTGTGTGGGAAGCCGGATTCACTTAATGACATGTGATTCATTTAACGACCATGACTATTTGTTAAACAGCCGTGCCCCCTCCTCCAAAAAAGGCCATAAAATGGGACGCCGCTCGCTTCACCGCCTTGCCTTAACGAGACGGAACGTGTAGTCCCCCGTTTTGGCGGAGTCGTAAGTCGAGGACCGGCTGCTGATAACCTTGTCTGGCCTCTCCGAGATCTCGGCTCCCTCTCCCTCTCCCTCCCCCTCCCCAAATCCATTTCAATCCTTCCTTCCAACTTCGGCAGGCTCAGGAGTTCAAGGAACATGTTAAAACTTGGGATTTGAAGAACCTCTCCCACTTAGAACTTTTTCCGAAGTTGTTCTGTAATCGTGGTTTTTTTTTTTTTCCTTTTAATGGGTGGGGGGGGGTGAGGTGGGGGGGGCTGAAGAGACCTCCGCTTGTGTTGCGTTTCCCACAATCTCTGCAGTGTTTAGTGAGTAACGGTTGGAATTTGCAGCAAGCTTCGACTTGCGCCGGCAAAGAGAAACACCTCCTTTCTCCCCGAAAGTATGCATGATGGGACAGGGGAAAAAAAATATAATAATAATAATATATATATATATAAATATATTTTTCTCCTTCTCACCAGAGCCCGGTTCCCAAAATGTTTAATTTTTTTTCTCCTTCTTTGTAGACCACCTAGAGGGGAAGTTCTATCGGGCTGGGGGTCATTCCCAAAAGACACATGGCACACCTGGAAGGGACTTTGGAGGTCTTCTAGTCCAACCCCCTGCTCAGGCAGGAGACCCTGGACCATTTCAATCAATCAATCAATCAATAATCAATCAATCTGAATACAGGTGGAAGAGACCTTGGAGGTCTTCTAGTCCAACCCCTTTGCTCGAGCAGGAGACCCTGGACCATTTCAATCAATCAATCAATCAATCAATCAATCAATCAATCATCAATCAATCAATCTGAATACAGGTGGAAGGGACCTTTGAGGTCTTCTAGTCCAACCCCTTTGCTCGAGCAGGAGACCCTGGACCATTTCAATCAATCAATCAATCAATCAATTAATAATCAACCTGAATACAGGTGGAAGGGACCTTTGAGGTCTTCTAGTCCAATCCCTTTGCTCGAGCAGGAGACCCTGGACCATTTCAATCAATCAATCAATCAATCAATCAATCAATCTGAATACAGGTGGAAGAGACCTTGGAGGTCTTCTAGTCCAACCCCTTTGCTCGAGCAGGAGACCCTGGACCATTTCAATCAATCAATCAATCAATCAATCAATCAATCAATCATCAATCAATCAATCTGAATACAGGTGGAAGGGACCTTTGAGGTCTTCTAGTCCAACCCCTTTGCTCGAGCAGGAGACCCTGGACCATTTCAATCAATCAATCAATCAATCAATTAATAATCAACCTGAATACAGGTGGAAGGGACCTTTGAGGTCTTCTAGTCCAATCCCTTTGCTCGAGCAGGAGACCCTGGACCATTTCAATCAATCAATCAATCAATCAATCAATCAACCTGAATACAGGTGGAAGGGACCTTTGAGGTCTTCTAGTCCAACCCCTTTGCTCGAGCAGGAGACCCTGGACCATTTCAATCAATCAATCAATCAATCAATTAATAATCAACCTGAATACAGGTGGAAGGGACCTTTGAGGTCTTCTAGTCCAACCCCTTTGCTCGAGCAGGAGACCCTGGACCATTTCAATCAATCAATCAATCAATCAATCAATCAACCTGAATACAGGTGGAAGGGACCTTTGAGGTCTTCTAGTCCAACCCCTTTGCTCGAGCAGGAGACCCTGGACCATTTCAATCAATCAATCAATCAATCAATTAATAATCAACCTGAATACAGGTGGAAGGGACCTTTGAGGTCTTCTAGTCCAACCCCTTTGCTCGAGCAGGAGACCCTGGACCATTTCAATCAATCAATCAATCAATCAATTAATAATCAACCTGAATACAGGTGGAAGGGACCTTTGAGGTCTTCTAGTCCAATCCCTTTGCTCGAGCAGGAGACCCTGGACCATTTCAATCAATCAATCAATCAATCAATCAATCAACCTGAATACAGCTGGAAGGGACCTTAGAGGTCTTCTAGTCCAACCCCTTGCTCGAGCAGGAGACCCTAGGCCTCATTTCAGACAAATGAGTTGTCCAGTCTCTTCTTAAAAACCTTCCAGTGATAGAGCATCCACAACTTCTGGTGGCGGGTCGTTCCACTGATTAATTAACAGAATCACAGAGTCGGAAGGGACCTTGGAGGTCATCTAGTCCAGCCCCCGGCCCAAGCAGGAGAGCCTACCCCATTATCTGACAGATGGCTTTTCCACCTTACAACCGGAATCTGAAAATTTCCCCCGACTGATTTTTTTTTCCCCCTCCTTCTTTGGAAAAAAATCGGGAGAGGTAGACCTTCACTTATGACCACAGCCGAATCTAGAATTGAGGTTGCTAAGCGGGACATTGGTTGAGTTGAGTTTTGCCCCGTTTCATGACTTTCCCAGCCACCGTTCTTAAGCGAATCGCAGCAGTGGTTAAATTAGTCGCACGGTGGTTAAACGAATCGGGGTTTCCCCCGTTGAAGGTCCCAAAAGGGGGAAATCGCGTGACCCCCGGGACACTGCAACCGTCATAAACACGAATCAGTTTGCCAAGCGTCCGAAATTTGGATCACGTGGCCATGGGGATCCCACAATGGTCGTAAGTGCAAAACAACAGCCATAAGTGCGAAATGCGGGCGTAAGTCCCTTTTTTCAGTGTTGTTGTAACTCCAAACGGTCACTAAATGAACTGCCATAAGTCGAGGACTACCTACACTCAAAAGAATAACGCTCCTGCTGGCTGGGGCTGCTGGGAATTGTAGTCCAGCCTGCGATGGGGAGAGCGCCAAATGGAGAAAATCTGGAGTTTGCATGCACTGGAAAACAACAGTTGCCGAGTGTTGCACAAATGAAAAGGAACACAATCCCTCCTGCTTGGCAATTAACTCCTAAGGTTACCGCAAAACACACATACGGCGGGTACCCAACATTCGGCCAGTGTGAACCATCGAGCTAATTAGTGCCACGTTTTAACGGGCATCTCCATTTAACATCTCCACGTCGCATTCGGTAACAGACAAACCCGGGGCAGAAATCGACTTTATTTTTATTTTGGAAGGACGGATTTTTTGTCCTTTCCACCGCCCGGAAAAAACATGTCAATCCTCTCGTTTTTGCACGCTCGGTCTTTTGACGAAATGCTGGATCTCGGGGAGAGACCTGTGGTTTTAAAATTTGCCATCCTGGGTCCCCAAAATCTTGGGATTTAATCCCCTTTGACCTTTGCTTTGGTTTTCGCGGCGTCTGGAGATACGACGCGGCCTGCTGCCTTGTCAACAAGAAACGTCGCTTGCTAACTGTTTTGCGGTTTGGTGGATCCAAGCCAGAGAAAACTGCTGAAAACACACCAACACACACACACACACACACGGACGAAAAGCTGCAGATGTTGTCAGCTGCTGCAACAAACAAGGCCACGCCTTCGCGGCCGAGGATGATTTTTTTTTCCCCCGCCCGGTCTCAAAGCAACCGTCAAATCCGGATTTTATTTCCCTAATTCTCGACATGGGCAAATCCTTAAAAACTCAACGTAACCGAGAGCAAAACCCCGAATCTTTTTATCGAAGGCTTCCGTTTGTTAACCCCCGTCGGTGTTCGAATCCTATTGATTTGACGTGATCCAATAAAGGCAGCTACGTTTACTTGGATGCTATCAAATAAAGGCGGCTGCAATTTTTTTTTAATTTTATTTTAAATGGCATCGTTCTGGGAGCCAGATCGTAATCTAATATCTCCTTTGAAGAAACCTTCGTCCTTTGCAGCCGTCGCCAGCCATGTCTGTCGAACTAAAATTTAAGGAAGGTTTGGTGTTTAGCCACGGTTAGCCAATCCTGGCTTGACGGAAAGCCCAGGCTGAATGGCATGGAAATGGCAACAGGGGAAATCCCAATTTTGGTGCATCGGTTTGGTTCCCCAAATTTGCTGGAATTTTCATCCAAACCCAAAGAGATGAAAAGTTGACCGGTTGGGGACCGAGTCAAACCGGCTGTCATCTCAAGCAAGACCTCGAGCATCCTCAAACCCTGTTTAAACCCAAAACATTCGGATGATGATGGTTTGGGGGCACCGAAAAACACGGAGGAATGACACGAAATCCTCCGTAGCTCATCAAACCAACCTCACGTCTGTCTGTCTGTCTGTCTATCTATCTATCTATCTATCTATCTATCTATCCATCCATCTATCCATTCATCCATCATCTGTCATGTACCTTACCTATGTATCATCTATCTATCTATCTATCATTTCTTCCCCCCTCTCTCTCATCTATCTATCTGTCTGTCTATCTGTCTATCTATCTATCTATCTATCTATCTACCTACCTACCTACCTACCTACCTACTATCATTTCTTCCCCTCTCTCTCTCATCTATCTGTCTGCCTGTCTATCTGTCTATCTATCTATCTATCTATCTATCTATCTATCTATCTATCTATCTACCTACCTACCTACCTACTATCATTTCTTCCCCTCTCTCTCTCATCTATCTGTCTGTCTGTCTATCTGTCTATCTATCTATCTATCTATCTATCTATCTATCTATCTATCTATCTACCTACCTACCTACCTACTATCATTTCTTCCCCTCTCTCTCTCATCTATCTGTCTGTCTGTCTGTCTATCTATCTATCTATCCATCCATCTATCCATCCATCCATCCATCAATCCATTCATCCATCATCTGTCATGTACCTTACCTATGTATCATCTATCTATCTATCTATCATTTCTTCCCCCCTCTCTCTCATCTATCTATCTGTCTGTCTATCTGTCTATCTATCTATCTATCTATCTATCTACCTACCTACCTACCTACCTACCTACTATCATTTCTTCCCCTCTCTCTCTCATCTATCTGTCTGCCTGTCTGTCTGTCTGTCTGTCTGCCTATCTACCTATCTATCTATCTATCTATCTATCTATCTACCTACCTACCTACCTACCTACTATCATTTCTTCCCCTCTCTCTCTCATCTATCTCTCTCTCGTCTGTCTGTCTGTCTGTCTGTCTGTCTGTCTGCCTATCTATCTATCTATCTATCTATCTATCTATCTACCTACCTACCTACCTACCTACCTACTATCATTTCTTCCCCTCTCTCTCTCATCTATCTGTCTGTCTGTCTATCTGTCTATCTATCTATCTATCTATCTATCTATCTATCTATCTATCTATCTACCTACCTACCTACCTACTATCATTTCTTCCCCTCTCTCTCTCATCTATCTGTCTGTCTGTCTGTCTATCTATCTATCTATCCATCCATCTATCCATCCATCCATCCATCAATCCATTCATCCATCATCTGTCATGTACCTTACCTATGTATCATCTATCTATCTATCTATCATTTCTTCCCCCCTCTCTCTCATCTATCTATCTGTCTGTCTATCTGTCTATCTATCTATCTATCTATCTATCTACCTACCTACCTACCTACCTACCTACTATCATTTCTTCCCCTCTCTCTCTCATCTATCTGTCTGCCTGTCTGTCTGTCTGTCTGTCTGCCTATCTACCTATCTATCTATCTATCTATCTATCTATCTACCTACCTACCTACCTACCTACTATCATTTCTTCCCCTCTCTCTCTCATCTATCTCTCTCTCGTCTGTCTGTCTGTCTGTCTGTCTGTCTGTCTGCCTATCTATCTATCTATCTATCTATCTATCTATCTACCTACCTACCTACCTACCTACTATCATTTCTTCCCCTCTCTCTCTCATCTATCTCTCTCTCGTCTGTCTGTCTGTCTGTCTGTCTGTCTGTCTGCCTATCTATCTATCTATCTATCTATCTATCTATCTACCTACCTACCTACCTACCTACTATCATTTCTTCCCCTCTCTCTCTCATCTATCTCTCTCTCGTCTGTCTGTCTGTCTGTCTGTCTGTCTGTCTGTCTGTCTGTCTGTCTGTCTGTCTATCTATCTATCTATCTATCTATCTATCTATCTATCTATCTATCTATCTATCTATCTACCTACCTACCTACCTACCTACTATCATTTCTTCCCCTCTCTCTCTCGTCTGTCTGTCTGTCTGTCTGTCTGTCTGTCTGTCTGTCTGTCTGTCTGTCTGTCTATCTATCTATCTATCTATCTATCTCCGACAGCTTCTGGACAAAAGCTTGGTGGCCTTTCAGAAGCCAGTTGAGGTTCTCCTACTTCCTAGCCCGCTTCCTAAAAAAAAACCCCGGAAAAAAAACAGCACCTACCGTAGTGTAAGGCTGCACCGAGTTGCTAACATACAGCATATTTATCTCCTTGGTGTTTGAAGATGATGACAAGACAGCGTCTCGCCTCTGGAGTCATGAGGGTGGAAGGGCCACCACAGAGGATGGAGGTTTCGGGGGTCCACCAAGAGGGTGCCGACAGCCAGAAGGACAGAGGCCGGGGGCCCGATTCGAAGCTGGCTTGTTCGTGGTAGCCTAGATGACTCTCTCTTGTTCCCCCCTCCCCACCCGTTAGATTGCGGTGCTGTCATTGAGTTGCATCTAACAACCAACGCTCCGTAGCCAACCTCCTTTTCCTCCCTTATGACTATTCATTAAAGGCAAGGCAAGTTTCAACATGCCCGTTGGAAGATTGGACAGTACCAAGGGTGCCCCATGGGGGGGAGGGAGAGACGTGGGCAGAGCTGGCGCGCAATGCAGCCACCCTCGGTGCGAATGCCCGTCCTGCCCTCTGCAAACAAGGTGGTTGAGATTGCCCTCCCGGGGCGGTCAACGACATCCAGGGGTGGTCCCTGCCCTGGTGGGAATGAAATCGAGGCACCTGGTGGCAACGGAGACGTGGCAAAATAGGCCTTTGTCGCCGGCGATGCAGGTTTTATTCCCACGGTGGCATGGGGCAAATCTTGGAAACACGCCCAGCATGGACCCCGATGGGTAGGGGGGAAAAGAGGGCATACGCCGTGCGCAGGGGCCCCTGGGGTGTGTTCGGTTGGAGAACTCTGATTATTGTCATCGAACATAGAATGACAGGGTTTGAAGGGACCTTGGAGGTCTTCTAGTCCAACCCCCTGCTCAAACAGGAGACCCCCTATGCGATTTCAGATAAGTCTCTTGAGTCTCTTATTTAAAAACATCCAGTGTTGGAGCATTCACAAGTTCTGGTGGCAAGCTGTTCCGCTGATTAATTGTTCTTCTAACTTTGGGGAAATTCCTCCTTATTTCTAGGTTGAATCTCTCCTTGATCAGTTTCCATCGCTTATTCCTTGTCAAAACACCTTTGGGTGTTTTGGAAAATAGCTTGACCCCCTTCCTCCTCTCTGGGGCAGCCCCTCAAATATTGGAAGACTGCTATCATGTCATCCCTGGTCTGTTTTTTTTTAAAGTTTAGTGGACTTTATTGTCATTGCACCTCGTACAATGAAATTAAATGCCGTCTTCCGTGTACATTATAACCATATAAAAAAATAAAACACAAACACACCTCCTTCGCATTCTATGCAATTGAATTAATTGCAATTGATGTTTATATTGTATGTTTTCTAATTTGGGCTGTTCACCGCCCCGAGTCCTTCGGGAGAGGGGGCGGTATAAAAATTTAATTAATTAATTAATTAATTAATTAATAAATAAATAAATAAATAAATAAATTGAAACCCCCTGATATTGCATTAATATTATACTATTACAGTAGAATTCAATATAGTTACTGCTCTGGGATAGAAGCTGCTTTTTCAGTCTATTTGTCCTTGTTTTTTATTGTCCTGTACCGGCTGCCAGATGGTAATAGTTTAAAAAAAAAAAAGGATGAGATGGATCTTTAAGAACGTTTTGAACTTTCTTAAGGCAGCGGGAGCTATAAAGCTCTTCCAAGGAGGGGAGGGGGCAACCCATGATCCTCTCGGCCAGGGGTCTCCAACCTTGGCAACTTTAAGACTTGTGGACTTCAACTCCCAGAGTTCCACAGCCAGCAAAGCAAAGCTGGCTGAGGAACTCTGGGAATTGAAGTCCACAAGTCTTAAAGTTGCCAAGGTTGGAGACTCCTGCTATGGGCAATGATGTTAACCCTCTGGAGCCCTGTCCTATCTGCCACTGTGCAATTGGCAAACCCTACACAGGTCTTTTTAAATTATTATTATTATTATTATTATTATTATTATTATTATTATTATTATTATTATTATTATTAGTTAATCTTTAGTGAGATTCACAGTCTTTGAGGCTGGTTAATAGCTCAGCAGCTCGAGTCCTAACCAAGGACCTAGGAACTGTTGTTGTTGTTGTTGTTGTTGTTGTTGTTGTTGTTGTTGTTATTATTATTATTATTATTATTATTATTATTATTATTATTTAATCTTTAGTGAGATTCACAGCCTTTGAGGCTGGTTAATAGCTCAGCAGCTCGAGTCCTAACAAAGGACCTAGGAACTGTTAAGGTATCGTCGGAGGATGTAAGCTGTTCCGAGTATTATTATTATTATTATTATTATTATTATTATTATTATTATTATTATTATTATTATTATTATTATTATTATTATTATTATTATTATTATTATTGTAGACCTTCCCAAGATCAGTCCCATAGAAAAAATTGGGGAGAAACTTTGATCCATGCCTTCATTGTTTTCCGCCGGTACCCCAAAAATGTAGCTCCCGCAAAGCACAAAATGTGGGGGCCTGCCCACGGCTGCCCCGAATGGCTCCCTCGCACAATTGTGACACAATTCAGACTAAAGAATTGCAATGTGCAAACGTTTGAAGCGGTCGAACAGCTGTCGAAAACCCATTCGTATTTGGTATGGATTCATTCTTTTCTTTCTTTCATTGGATCGAATGGAAAGGGCCCTGCCCGGCTTGCAAATAATACTGGGGAACTCACGACTAAACACAGTACTTGTTCCGAGAGAAAATAGCACAAAACAGAAGGCCAACCATGGATATATCCAAGAAAAGAAAAGTTTCAGAAGAAAACAGAACGTTTAATTCAACGACGTAGCTAGTTTTGTGGCCGCTCAAGAAATAGTCAGGCACAGGAAGAGTTTTTGTGGCTCCCGCTGTTTTTTTTTCTGTGGGAAACGGGTCCAAATGGCTCTTTTGAGTGTTTAAGGTTGCAGACCCCTGCTCTAGACTGGCCAAACTCAAATCCTGCAACTGTTCTTCCTATATTTTATTCTCCTAGTTGCTATTCTCTGCACTTTTCCAAAAAGTCTCAACTTCTTTTTATTTTTTTTGGAACGTGGTCACCAAACCTGGATTTTTGTACCAAAACCTAGAAGCACCACTTACAGCTCTCAACTAACAAGCACGACCAGAATTTCCGCCGCTAAGCAAATTCAGCGAGCCGCATCTTCCCTTCCCCCCTGGTTTCACAACCTTTGCCCCGGTTGTTAAGTGAACCGCCAAGGGCTGTTAAATGGATCGCATGGTAGCTAAGCGAATCCGGCATTCCCTCGTTGATTTTACTCGCCGCGACGAAGGCCAATGGCGAGCGCAAGACACCCCTCCCTCCGGGACGCTGCAAATTGTAAAGACAAACGCATGGATTTTGATCGCGCGACGGTAACGGATGCCGCAACGGTTGTAAGTCCGAGGAGCGGTCGTAAGTCCCTTTTTTCAGTGACGTTCTAACTTCCAAGGGCCACTAAACGAACGATTGTAACTCGAGGATTAGCACAGCACCATATTTTTTTCCCCCATCTCCAGCATCCTAATTGCACCGATTTTCGCACATTTTCTATCGCCGCTTTTCCAAAACTTACCATTACTGAATCATCCATGCTCCTCATCTGGAAAACGTCCATGGTGACTTCTGTCTGATTGTGAGGTTCACCTTCTCCCCTATTTCCCGACTGGGGGAGGTCAAAATAGGTACTGTCCGGCTCCCTGTCCCAGAGAAGGAAACACAACATCAAATCTTTGCGCTCGATTGAAAAACTTGCCGCAATCTCACCCCTAAATTTTGGGTGTTCTTTTGTAACCCAAGCTGTGGTCATGTTCCATGTTTTGGCCAGAGGGGCCCAGATTTCAAATAATAATTGCCTTTAATTAGGAGTACATATAAAGGTGTCAGCAGAAAGAGTGGTGCGGTGGACTTAGAGGCGGAGCTCTGGCCTCACAATCAGGAGGTTTGTGAGTTCGATCCTAGGTAGAGGCTGATATTTCTCTCTCTCTCTGGGCACAATGAGAAATAGATCTGCTGAACAAAACTCCACACTGGCAACAGGAAAGGCATCCGGCCAGTAAAACACTCTACTAGCTCCATTCAGTTGCCCAGACTCCACCCGCCCTGAGTCCACTAGGAGAAGGGCGGGATAGAAATTTGAATAAATAAATAAATAAACGGTTTAAAATTCACGGTGGGGGGAAAAAAATGTGATTTATGACCTCTTAACTCCCACTTATAACCATCGTCCAAGTCACATGGTCGTGATTTGTAACCATTGGGCCGATTGGCTGGGGAATTCTGGGAGTTGAAGTCCACAGGCCTTTTAGTGGGCAATTTGGATACTTCTTGCCTTGTAGACGGACTCCGTTCTGTGTCCTTCAAGTTAAAAAAAAAGGAAACCCAAAAATTCCAGCTTTGCTAAAGGCAAGGAATGAGGTTTCTTTTGAAGGGCGAAAGGCCTCCGGAGTCAGGAATGTGATAAGGGGAACTATAAAAGTGGAATAAACAGAGAATTAGCGTTGACATCCTCAATGGCTTTGAAGAGAAGGACCAGGGGAGACAGGATAGCATCGTCCAATATTTGAGTGAGGGGCTGCCACAGAGAGGAAGGGGGGGGGTGTCAAGCTATTTTCTAAAGCACCGAAAGGCCAGACAAGGAAGAATGGATGGAAACTGATTCAACCTAGAAATAAGGAGGAATTTTCTGGCAGTGAGAACCATCAACCGATGGAACAGAAGTTGCCTTTGGAAGTTGTGGGAGCTTCATCATAGAAGAGATTAGACTGCCCTCTGTCAGAAATGACTGCTTGAGATGGGGGTCGGACTAGATGACCTACAAGGTCCCTTCCAACTATTATTATTCTGTTATTCAGAAGTTGTGGGAGCTTCAAGTTTGCGTTTAAAGTTTGATGGTCGCTTGGATGGAAGAATAAGAAGAATAAGAATAATTTTATTTCTATACCGCCCTTCTCCCGAAGGACTCAGGGCGGTGTACAGCCTGTTAAAAAGCACAAGACAAACATCAATTAAAATAATTTAAAATTATTAAATAATTCAGCTCAATTTAAAACCCCAGAAATTTAAAATGGAGGGCCAACAATGGCTGACAAGGCACTGGCCGAGGTGCTGAATTCTCCCAGCTGGCTTCAGCCAAAGGGGGCTTTCACCGGATCACCAAATAAGATTGGATCAGACTGGATCCAGAAGTTGGGTGGATTTCTTAATGGATCAAAACAAACGCCAGCTGAGTTTGGCCCCAAATCGACACAACCCCGATAATGCACAGCCGACGTTGTTATGGGAATGCAAAACGTGGTTTTAATGATCTAGGTCAGTGTTTCCCAAACTTGACCCTTTGAAGATGTATGGACTTCAACTCCCAGAATTCCTCAACCAGGCATACTGGTTGGGGAATTCTGGGAATTGAAGTCCATGCATCTTAAAATAGCCAAGTTTGGGAAACACTGATCTAGGTTAATCCTTGACTTTTGGGGACCAGTTGGGAGTTGTTAATAGTTGTGAGTCGAGTCGAACTTAAATTTTATCACCGTTTCTACGGGGGTCGTTAAATGAGTTGAGCCGGTCCTTAAATGAAGCCAGCATCTTCCAGGGGTGGGGGTGGGGTTTTTTTCTTGCCGGCTATCGGCCCGAAAGATACAAATCGCCATCCTGTGAATTCAAGGATAGTTGGAAGGGTGAGTAGAGGTCGTAAGTCACTTTTTTGTCTCCACCGTACCGTTGTTAAATGGACCGTCGTAAGGTACGAGGACTACTTTGTAAACTGGGATGTTCATGGTAGCCTTTTTCTAATGTTTCATGTTTGATCCTGGTTTGTGAACCTGGTTTGTGGGCTAGTTTAGGATTTAGTTGTGTGAACTCAGTTAATAATTCAGTAACGGTGATGAAGGAACCCAGGTGGTTAATGGGCTCTTCAGATTCCAAAGATTATTGGAGAGGTAGTCCTCGATTTACGACCACATATTTTCTGTTGTTAAGTGAGACGTGTGTGAATTTTGCCCCATTTTACGACCTTCCTTGCCTCGGTTGTTCAGTGAAACACTGCAGTCGTTAAATTAGTGACCCGGTTGTTAAGTGAATCTGGCCTTCCCCGTGGACTTTGCTCGTCAGAAGATCCCAAAGGAGATCGTGAGGGCACTGAGACCGTCGTAACTATGAATCAGCTGCCGAGCTTCTGAATTTTGATGGCAGGATCATGGGGGATGCCGCAAGATGTGTGAAAACTGATCACAAGTCCCTATTTTCGGCGCCGTTGTAACTCTAAACGGTCACTAAACGGACGGTCGTAAGTTGAGGACTACCTATATCAGAGGCCGTCACGAAGATGCTAATTCCTTCCTCCCCAGATCAGGCCAAGCCCAAACTCAGCTGCCCTTGGAGGACCAGACCGCTGCTCCGTTGTGCCACCATTTTGTGAGTGCCCCCGTGAGTTTCAATGGAACCCCCTCCTCTTACTTACAAGGTACTCCAGAGATGCTCAAAGGTCGTGCCTTCATCTGCTGGAGAAGCCCGAGACATCTTCAGCAAACTTGGAGAAGGATAGGTGGCCCTGTCGGAGAAAAGACAAGCTGTGTTAGATTGTGAAGAAGAAGGAGGAGGAGGAGGAGAGGAAGAGAGGAGGAGGAGGAGAGGAAGGAGAATGAGGAGGAGGAAGAAGAAGAGGAGGAGGAGGAGGAGAAAGAAAGGAGGAGAAGAGAAGAAGAAGAGGAGGAGGAGGAGAGGAAGAAGAACAAGGGAGGAGGAAGAGGAGGAGGAGAGGAAGGAGAATGAGGAGGAGATTGAGTAGGAGGAGGAAGAGGAGAAGGAAGAGGTGGAGGAGAGGAGAAGAGGAGGAGGAGGAAGAGGAGGAGGAGAAAAGAAAGGATGAGAGGAGAAAAAGGAGGAGAGGAAGAAGAACAAGGGAGGAGGAAGAGGAGGAGGAGAGGAAGGAGAATGAGGAGGAGGAAGAAGAGGAGAGGAAGGAGAAGGAAGAGGAGGAGGAGAAAGAAGAAAGGAGGAGAGGAGAAGAAGAAGAGGAGGAGGAAGAAGAACAAGGGAGGAGGAGGAGAGGAAGGAGGAGGAGGAGGAGATTGAGGAGGAGGAAGAAGAGGAGGAGGAAGAGGAGGAGAGGAAGGAGAAGGAAGAGGAGGAGGAGAAAGAAGAAAGGAGAGGAGAAGAAGAGGAGGAGGAGGAGGAAGAAGAAAGGAGGAGAGGAGAAGAAGAAGAGGAGGAAGAGAGGAAGGAGGAGGAGGAGGAGAGGAAAAAGAACAAGGGAGGAGGAGGAGAGGAAGGAGAATGAGGAGGAGGAGATTGAGTAGGAGGAAGAAGAGGAGGAGGAAGAGGAGGAGAGGAAGGAGAAGGAAGAGGTGGAGGAGAAAGAAGAAAAGAGGAGAGGAGAAGAAGAGGAGGAGGAGGAGAGGAAGGAGGAGGAGACAACAACTACAACAACAACTACAACAACAACTCTGGAATTATTCAGAAGCGATTTTGAAATCCTTTCATCAAATTCTTGGTAGGCGTCCGTCCATCTCCTGCTTAGGAAGGAAAATTGAAAACAATACAGGCAGTCCTTGACTTGCCACAGTTCAATTAGTGACCGTTCAACCTTGCAGCAGCCCTGAAAAAAAAGGGACTTAAGACCGTTTTTCGCGGTTACGACCCTTCCAGCTTCCCCCTGGTCACAGGATCAAAATACGGACACTTGGCAACTGACTCAGTTTATGACCGTCTCAGCATCCCCCAGATCCCTTCCAGCTCTATTCCGATTGATTGATGGATGGATGGATGGATGGATGGATGGATGGATATGCTGTAGGATCTCCTGCTTGAGAAGGGGGTTGGACTAGAAGACCTCTAAGGTCCCTTCCAGCACTATTCTGATTGATTGATTGATTGATTGATTGATTGAAGGTCCCTTCCAGCACTATTCTGATTGATTGATTGATTGATTGACTGATTGATTGAAATGGTCTAGGGTCTCCTGCTCGAGCAGAGGGATGGACTAGAAGACCTCCAAGGTCCCTTCCACCTCTATTCTGATTGATTGATTGAAATGGCCTAGGGTTTCCTGCTTGAGCAGGGGGTCAGTCTAGAAGACCTCCCAGGCCCCTTCCAACTCTTGTTATTCCACCTTCTACGTCCTCCTTCCGTCCAGGCGCATAACCGCATGGCCGGCCTGGGTGTCGAGTTATCCAGAGGGACAGTCGGCTCGTCCCGTAATGCAGAGACGCCAAAGAGTTAAAACCAAAGTTTCCCCGTCGGCTGGGAAGGCCAACTCCGTCTGTCGTTGTTAAGCGGGAGGGGAGATTAAGTTGTGGCCCACCTTGGAAGGAATTGCACCACCCCCCACACACACCGGTGCCAAGGGATTAAACTTCTGAAAATAAATTCCTTTTCCCTTTAAAAAACACCCAATGGCCATTTTGCACCGAGTTCGGGTTCTTGGCTGAGAAAAGGGGAAGATTTGAAACCTTTTTTGGGGGGTGAAAGAAACAGTTTTTGCAGAGGTTTGCTTTTCAGAGGTCTGGGCTTGGGAGGGAGGAGAGGGAGGGGATAAAGGCCTACCTGTTCGGCCGTTGGCGTTCGCGTGTCCCTTTGAGAAAGTGTCAGGGGCATGGAAGGATTTGCAATTCTCACCCGGGCGCCAGCGGCCAAGGAGCGTCCCCGTCACCAAGGAGATGGCGGTCGAGCTCTTCAAAGCTATGCCAAAATTGTGGCTTTGCACACTCCTTCCTGGAACACGCAACGGAGGGAGGGAGCATGGACCAGCCCATGAGTTCAGTTTGCTCAGCCTAATGCTAAATAATTCCGTTTTTCTGCCTCAAATCCATCCGACAATTTTGCACTCGCTGGGCCTGAGGCTTCCGTTTTTCTGCCTCAAATCCATCCGACAATTTTGCACTTCTGGGCCTGAGGCTTCCGTTTTTCTGCCTCAAATTCATCAGCAATTTTGCACTTCTGGGCTTGAGGCTTCCGTTTTTCTGCCTCAAATCCATCCGACAATTTTGCACTCACTGGGCCTGAGGCTTCCGTTTTTCTGCCTCAGATCCATCTGGCAATTTTCCAAGTTACAATGGCACTGAAAAAAAACGGCTTTTCCCTGTTTTTCATACTTATGACCGTTGCAGGGGTCACACGATCAACATCCAGATGCTTGATAACAGACTCACATTTATGACGGTTGCAGCGTCCCGGGGTCAGATTCTAGGTCTGGACGGGGTTGGATTGGATGACCTCAGAGGACCCCTTCCAGCTCAAACATTCTATGGTTTTGCAGATCCCAACCTTCTCCAGAGGTAATCCTCGACTTACGTCCATTTATTTAGAGACCGTTCGAAGTCACAACAGCACTGAAAAAAGGGACTTATGACCGTTTTTCACACTTACGACCGTTCCTGCATCCCCCGCGGTCATGTGATCAAAATTCAGACGCTTGGCAACTGCTTCATATTTATGACGGCTGCAGTGTTACGAGGTCACACAATCTCTTTTTTTTTTGTGACCTCCAAGCCAGCAAAGTCGACGGGGACACCAAATTCACTTAACAACCTAACTTTAACAATTGCAGGGATTCGCTGAACGACGGTGGCCAGAAAAGTTGTAGAACAAGGCGACGTTCGCTTGACAATTGTCTCTCTTTAGCAACGGAGAAACGTTGGCCTCCCTCGTGGCCGTAAGTCGAGGACTTCCTGTATTTTGTTTCAGCTACAAATTTCCTCAGTTTCGGTCACAAATTGACTTCCGTGGTCCTTACATCATACTTAAGTGGTTAGTAGAGGGGGTGAGGGGCGTGCATAAGTGCACTAACATGCCTATTGTCCCTGTTACTGTGTTTTTATTCTTTTATTCTTGTTCTCGTTTTTGTTTGACAAATTCTAATAAATTAAATAAAGAAATAAATTTAATAAATTTAATCCAACTCGGCCAATCGAGTCGACGTTACATCCCTGACTGGACGGCTTGCCAAGAGATTTCCTGGTCTCTCTCTCTCTCTCTCTCTTTTTTTTTAACCCAATTAACGCATTGTTTACCAACTTGGTTGTAGCCCCACAAAGCGAAGGGAATAATTCTCGGAGCCTCCCGTGATTGACTTGATCGCTCGTTACAACCCATAATTAGCCGCGATCAAGAAATGGAGAATCGGAGCGACAAGTCGGAACACGTTTTGCCGTTCAAAATAGAAGGGGCAATATTGTGGGAGATTTTTTTTTCTTTTTCTTAATTACAACCGAGCGGAATATTTATTTGTTTGTTTGTTTGTTTGTTTTAAGACATTGTCCTTTGGCAATTTTTATTTGTCAAAAAATAAAAATAAAAATAGGAAATGAAGGGAAGGAAAAGGAGCAGGGAAAAGGGGTGGGAGATACAAAAGAAAAGTTTAAAAAAAGGCTCTTCTTAGCACAGTACAAGATAAAAAAAACCCTTAACATTTTGGCTTTTACACGTTAATATATAACTAGGCATTTTTAGAACAGGAAAGACCAAAGACGAAGTTTTGCTTCTTTTTCCATCGCTAGCCCAAAATCCAGAAGTGATATCCAAATAAATAATATATATTTATTCAAAGAGGAATATATATATATTCCTCTTTGAATAAAATCATCCGTTTAGCCATTCCTGCTTTATCTTCCTTGCTATGGAAATAGTGCGAATTTCTATTTGCACCCAGTAATCTTTGTGGACTGTTTTTATTAACAAGATTTTTTAAAAGTCTTTTTTTTACTAACAAGATTTTTTAACAAGACTTTTTAAGAACTAAGACACCGTTTTTTATGAACAAGATTTTTTTAAAAAGACTTTTTAAGACTTACGGCACCGTTTTTTATGAACAAGATTTAAAAAAAAGACTTTTAAAGACTTAAACACACCATTTTTATTCACAAGATTTATTTTTAAGACTTTTTTTTTTTTTTTTAAGGAGAGCGGGGTTGGTTAAATGGCTGAATTTTAGGTCTGTTTCTCCCCCCTGTGGCCGCCGAGAACAAAAATTCCCAGGATGGGAAACTAAAGTTTATTCTTTGAGAAAAGTAAAGATTTTGCTTACTAGAAGCGTGCACGGTCCTTCCCAATGATAAATAATGGATTTTTCCCCCCAACCCCTTGGCAAAGCTGGCAGGAACATCTGAGTTTTTTTTTTGCAGCGTCCGTTCCTTCATCAGAACTAGCGTCTTTGCAAGTCACTTTTTAATTTTTTCCTTTCAGTCTGATTAATGTTGATGGCACAACATTTTAACAACGGAAACGGCGTCGGAGTCTCTTTGGGGTGAGATGCTTAAACAGAGACCAGGCAGCCAAATGTTGGGAATGCTTGTAAGTGGCCGGTTTCAAGTCTGGAGGGGGTTGGATTGGATGACCTCCGAGGACCCCTTCCAGCTTAAACATTCGATACATTTCCAGATCCTTCCTTGACTTACATCTGTTTGTTTAGTGACCATTTGAAGTGAACAACGGCACCGGAAAAAAGCGACTTACGGACGTTTTTCACACTTGCAGCATCCCCATGGTGACGTGATCAAAATTTGGCTCATACTTATGACGGGTTGTCGTGTCTTGAGGTCACGTCATCCCCTTCGGACGAGCAAAGTCGATGGGGAAGCCCGACTCACTTAACAACAACGTGTGACGGCAGGAATTCAGTGAACGACAGCGGCAAAAGGGTCGTAAAATGGGACATTTTTCACAGACCCTCCGCAGCGGCCTGGCTCAGCAGCGGAAAACGCGGAGCTCAAGTGCGGTCGTGTTATGGGGGGCCCTTCCGAGCACACCATGCTACCACTCTCCCTCGGGGCCACCGAGGAAGGGGAGGATGGGACTCGTAATCCCAAGCCAGATCTTTGCATTCAGGAAGCCTGGAGTCGGAAGGGGACTGCAACAGTGGCGACAGCTGGAAAGCCCCCCCCTGCCCCCCCGGTGCTTGCCCCGCTGCAGAGAAAAATTTCTCCCCACCGCTAGGACCCTCCAAGGAACGCGGCCTCCCCGGAGGGTCCCCGGGCCCCTCCCCAAACAGCAGGTGAGCAATTAAAAGACTCCATCGGCCCCGGCAAAGCCAGAAAAGGTGAATTAATTCTCCATCTGGAAACGGGCCCTGAATGGAACACCTGTGTGAGATCGGTGGGGAGGACCCCCCCCAGCACCCCAGAAACAACACACACACACGTCCCCGTCTTAACTGCCCTTCCCTGCCTCTTCCTCTCTCTTTCTGTCGTTCAGGGATGAAGGAAGGGTGGGTCTCTTTTTCATTTGGGGTAGGGGTCGGTGTCAAAAGAATTTGCAAACGGGGAGCTGGGCATTTATTATTTTTTATTTTTAGATAACGGATCCGTTTCTCGGCCTCTGCCGGAAGATCTTTGCTGATTTTTTTTGTCCGTGAGACCTGCGTTGTTGTTGTTATTGTTGTTGTTGTTGTCGCTGTGGTTATTATTTTATTCATTAAACATGACGCTCAAGTCGACTGAACATGTAAAAATGTATTGCAAATATTATTGACCGGCGCTGATGGTTGATACGGGTTGCTGCCAGCATCTTATCCGATATCCAATATCTTTAACCTGGATCGACCGAGTTCTTCTTCTTCTTCTTCTTCTTCTTCTTCTTCTTCTTCTTCTTCTTCTTCTTCTTCTTCTTCTTCTTCTTCTTCTTCTTCTTCTTCTTCTTCTCCTTCTTCTTGTTCTTCTTCTTCTTCTTCTTCTTCTTCTTCTTCTCCTTCTTCTTGTTCTTCTTCTTCTTCTTCTTCTTCTTCTTCTTCTTCTTCTTCTTCTTCTTCTTCTTCTTCTTCTTCTTCTTCTTCTTCTTCTTCTTCTTCTTCTTCTTCTTCTTCTTCTTCTTCTTCTTCTTCTTCTTCTTCTTCTTCTTCTTCTTCTTCTTCTTCTCCTCCTCCTCCTCCTCCTCCTCCTCCTCCTCCTCCTCCTCCTCCTCCTCCTCCTCCTCCTCCTCCTCCTCCTCCTACTTCTCCATCTCCTTCTTCCCCTCCCCCTCCCTCTCCCCCTCTTCTTCTCCTCCTCCCCCTCTCATTTCTCCTCCTCCTCCTCCTCTTCTCCTCCTCCTCCCCTTCCACCTCTCCCTCTCTCTTTTCTCCTCCTCTTCCTCTTCCTCCTCCTCCTCCTCCTCCTTCTCCTCTTCTTTTTCTTCGTCTTCTTCTCCTCCTCCTCCTCCTTCCCCTCCCCCCTCCCCCTCTTATTCTCCTCCTCCTCCTCCCCCCCTCTCTTTTCTCCTCCTCCTCCCCTTCCTCTTCTCCTCCTCCTCTTCTCCTCCTCCTCCCCCTTCCACCTCTCCCTCTCTCTTTTCTCCTCCTCCTCCTCCTCTTCTTCTTCTCCTTCTCCCCCTCTCTTTTCTCCTCCTCCTCCCCCCTCTCCTCCTCCTCCTCCTCTTCTTCTTCTTCTATTATTATTATTATTATTATTATTATTATTATTATTATTATTATTATTATTATTATTATTATTATTGAGTTATTTTTAAAGTTGATGGGAAATCTTCCCGCGGATTTCCCTTTGCCTGCACGGAAATATTACCAATCGGTAGACAAGCAGAAAGCAATTTCGAGCGTTTCTTTGTAGGCATCTCAGAAAATATTAAATGCCTTTTTTTGTTGGTTGGTTTGTGAATCGTGACGAAATCCTAAAATCCTGGTTTAGGGAGGGATTGGCTTGATGGACGAAACCATGGTAGTGAAGCTCGCTGGGGGTTTAAATGTTGTGTGCTTCGGATTTTGGACTTTTGAAAGAAAATGTTGGCTTTGCCAACAAGTCAGTTTAGGCAAGAATTTGGAAAGAAGGCCTTGAAATATTTCTTACCGGGTTTTTCTATTTTATTTATTTATTTATTTATTTATTGCCTGCAGAAAATTAATTTAAAAGCCTCGCAAGCAACAGATGCACTCCTATTAAATCTTTTGAAGCCTCTGGTGTGTTTTTTCCCCCCCTTCTTTTCACTGGGGAATAACCTTTTAAGCTTATTTCTGTTGCGTTTTCAAACCCAGGTATCCGATATCTTTAACCTGGATACATTACCCTCAACAGCAATTGCCTGCGTAACCAGATTCCCCACCCCTTAAAAAAAGTCAAATTATACCAGGTTTTATATCCCCCGAGAGCTGCCTTTCACTTCCACGAATTGTGTAGTGTTGTGTAAAAAAAATAAATAAATTACACTTTAGTTTAGTTTAATATAGTTAAACGGGGTTGATCTGGCTTTTGAAAAATATCATTAATTATCGTTATTATATTATGGTGATGAATACTACAACAAAAATGGGGATTATGATTGTTTAAAGATAACTACCCAGATCACGTACTGTTTGATGGAAATTGAGTGTTATATAAATAAAACAAATAACGTGGAAAAAAAAAAGAGAAGAAAAATATCGTTAAACGAACCAGCAAAAAAAAGCAACAGGGGTCCTCGGATTACGACCGGAAGCGAGCCCCAAATTTGTGCCACTAAGCGAGACGTTGCTTAAGAGAATCACCGCAGTTGAGTCATGCAGTCGTTAAACGAATCTTGGCTTTGCCGGCCAGACGGTCGCCAAAGGAGGGAATCACGTGACCCCGGGATGCTGCGACCGTCATAAGGACGAGATGGAGGCCAAGCAAGGGTTTGAATTTTGGATCCCGTTGCATCGGTCGGTAAGTGTGAAAGTGTGAAAAAAATGCATCCTGAAATGGTTTTTTTTTTTTGGTGCCGTTCTAACTTTGGACGGTCACTAAACAAACTGTCGTAAGTCAAAGACTACTACCTGCATTGGAATTATTTGGGGGTGTGGAATTCGGAAGGGCGCACATCCGACACCCAAAATCTGCCTGGCAGGTTTTGCAAAAGTTTTCTTCCTCCGCAACCAAACGGCTTCCGGAATTTCTCTGAGGGGTGTTTTGGGGGGGCTGGTTGCCCAATTTAAAGGGGAGGAAGACCCCACGGGGGTCGCTTCCTCCTCCCCTTTACAGCAGTCTAGGTCTCCTCGGCTGCACAAATGCACAATCACACACTTGTGATTTTAATACAAAACTGGGAAATTGCAAACTACGTATAGTAGATGGTCCAGAGAAAGACACCCCCTCCCCAAGAGGAGGTCACCCCTATTGTTTTCTCCCTTGGAAAGAAATGGAATAAATTTCTAGAACCTCCCAGAAGCCAGCAAGCAAATTATCATATAGAATAGAATAGAAATATCGAATAGAATATAGAATATAGAATATAGAATATAGAATAGAATAGAATAGAATAGAATAGAATAGAATAGAATAGAATAGAATAGAATAGAATAGAATAGAATAGAAGAATAGAAATATCGAATAGAATATAGAATATAGAATAGAGTACAATAGAATAGAATAGAATAGAATAGAATAGAATAGAATAGAATAGAATAGAATAGAATAGAATAGAATAGAATAGAATAGAATAACAGAGTTGGAAGGGACCTTGGAGGTCTTCTAGTCCAACCCCACTCCAGACAAATGGTTATCCAACCTCTTCTTAAAAACTACCAGCGTTGGAGCATTCGCAACTTCTGGAGGCAAGTTGTCCCACTGATTAATTGTTCTAATTAATTTAATTAATTTAAGACCCCCTTGGACCTCTCTTGGTGAGCGTGTCCTACCCTGCAGGGCAGTTGTTAGGAGGAAGCTGTGTGTTGCGTTTGTAAAAGCAGAAAAGCCCAACTGGATTTGTTCATATATTTAAAAAACAACAACAACCGTTTACACAATTTCTAACTCAGTGTCTTCAGGAAACTCACTTATGGGGGATTCTCTCTCTCTCTCTCTCTCTCTCTCTCTATCTATCTATCTATCTCTATCTCTATCTCTATCTCTCCCTCCCTCCCTCTCTCTCTCTCTCACACACATACAGAGATTATGAGAATCCAAAAACTCTGGTTTATATTGTCTGAGATCAAAGTTAAAGAAAATCAAACTGGGCTAGTATTTAATATTTTTCCCCTCCTTTACGGTACTTTAAAACCTGCTTAAAATATGTAATAGATAGATATTTGGATGGGGCTTCTAGATCCTGGCTTGTTGAATTAATCACCACCGGATGGGTTTTGCGCAGAACACAATCCCGTAAACCAGAATCCGCAAACCAGAATTAATACGACACCGCATCCCGTTACGGGTACTAAATAGATTGACGGATTGTGTTCGGGGCAGTCAAAATCGAACAAACATCACAATCTGATTTTTTTAAAAAAAAAAACTCCAGTCTTGATCAGCAAAGAAATTAAAATGGTTTGCTAACCAGTAGCTTACTGGTTTATCCCACTGGTTTGAACTGGCGCAAGACGGGAATTCTATCCCCATCGTATTTTATATTTCCTGCAGAAACAGTTTTCTTGCACGCAGGCGACACAATGAACCAGAAAAAAAAGGGCGGACACGCACCGACGCAAATATAACCAAGCTTGAGATGCTTAAATTTAGCAAATTGATTTGATCCGGGTTAAATACGTTGTGTGAACACGGTAACCCAGCCACAAAACCCAGCCCCGTATAAAATAGTCAAGCTAGCCAGCCGTGGGAATGAAAAACCCTTTAAATCCCCTCCGTTGTTTTAGTCGGTCGAGTGTAAACCCAGATTCGACCCATTCACACAACCCTTTAACCCAACCAAGGATGGGCACCAAGTTAATCTGTTTTACACTCAAGCTGGTTTCTCTTTCCCCAACCTGGCTTGGTTTGTGGCCGCCGCCTTGTGCAGAGCCAGACAAAGGCGTCATTCATTCCGAACCCAGGTTACCAAGTGTCATGTGAAGACGCAACCTCCATCACTTGGGTTTTCTAGATTTCTAAGATCCTTCGCTGCCAATTCACTCGAATGCCCCATTCACTCGAATCTCCAGCGGAACAAGGGTGTCATCGCCCAGTGGGACACCCCAAGGGCGGGGGTCTCCTCCCCCTGTCCCCCCCCACCCCAAATTTCCCCTGCCCCCCCCTCCCTGCTCTTCCTCTCCTACCTGGTCGATGGGCATCTAAGGGCAGGCAGATTTGAGGACTGGGCTGGTGCCTTTGTGGGAAGGGTCCTTCCCTTGCCGTGGTGATGCCGACGCCCCCCGGGTCTCCCCCCTAGGCATGGGGAGAGCTCGGGCTGCAGCCTGCATGCCCCTCTCCCTTTCTAGAGACCCCGGGCAAGGCTGGCCTCTTGGCAGAAGAGTTTCACCTGCGCTTGCCAAGCGCTGGTTAGCAACCGCGCCATTTCCCGGCGAGCGGCGGGAAAGGAAAGAGAAGCGAAGCGAAGGAGGGAGGGAGGGAGGGAGGGATGGAGGGATGGGGAAGGGGGAGAAGAGGAGGGGGAGGATGGGAGGGGGAGGATGGAATACCCCCCTTCCCCTTCCCCCTTCTACCTTTCCCCCTCTCCCTCTCCCGATTCACAAGTTTCTCCCATCCTGGAACACAATGCCCATCATTCTGTCCCCCGATGTTGGGGGAATCTGGGGTGGGGGGGGGAGCCTGGGTCACTCGGGACAGAGACGGGGGTGGGGTGGGGTTGCAGTCCGCCCTTTCTCCCTTCCTCCCCCGCCCCCCGCCTATTCTTAAGGCGTTTGCCCGCAAGGGAGGGGAGCAGGAGGTCGTGTGAACTGGGTAAGAGTCACGCGTGAGCTTGGAGTGGGGCGCGCGCGATGGGGTTGATTGAAAGAGCCCGGCGTGGGCGTGGAAGGGGGGGGGTTTCTCATCTGATTTGAAAGCAGCTCCGGCCGTCCAAATTCTAAACACGCGGGACTCCTGAGTCCTTCCCACGAGCGGCAAATAAAACTTTAGGGAACTATTTTATTTGATGTTATTTTTTACACTGCTGGCGGTGGTGGGGAGGCTTTTAAAACGCGGTGCCTTGAAATTTGGGGCGCCTTGGCAGAGGTCCGTGGGCTTCTCCGCGATCGGCCCGAAAGTAAGAACAAGCGTGTGGTTTTTTGCAGACCAATTGTCTCATTTTTAATTTTCTTTTTAAAAAAGAAATTCTTTCTTTTTAAAAAAAAAAAAAAAACTTTGTCATTCAACGAAGGAGTTGCGTTCCGTGGTTGTGTTTTAGAAATGATAAGAAGAATGTCTATCTATATATGTGTGTGTGTGTGTGTCTTTATTTTGTGTGGACACACAGGCGCGCGCAAACACACAAATGGACCGAAAAGGAGATTTTTTTAAAAAAACTTTCGCCTTTCCTTCTTTTTACTCCTATAATTCTGGAGGAATTCTCGTATTGACTCTCATCATTCTGGAGGAAAATAATAGAGAACAAATTAATAATAAGTATATATTGGCTTGGAACCTTTCTCTCTCTCTCTCTTTTTTAAAAAAATGCACTTTATTATGGATGGATTGAGCGCGCTGTTGGATCTGCTGTCGTTTTTATGAATTATTCCCCTTTGGGATGCGATTTTGGGTTTATAATTCATTTTGATGACTTTGGTGGAAATGATATTCTGTCTTTTTATTGATCGGATTTATATATGCCGCCCCTCACACTGGACATTGGACAGTTGTATTATTTTATTTTATTTTATTATTTTTTAATTGGGTGTTTTTGTGTTTTATATTTCACGTTTTGTATTTATTTTATATTATTTTTGGAAACGGCCAGGGAGTCCTTTCTCCATCTCACTTTATTTAGCTCCTTAACGCCTGCTTGTATTGTACATCCTTTTCTTCTGAAATCTTAGATTTCTACCCCCCCCAAAAAAACCCGACTCTCTCTCTCGCACCCCTCCCCCGAAAACTCGCCTCAATTTAACGTCAATGGTCTGGCATCTTTTCTGCTTCGACCAAAACGCCTATCCGGTATAAAACAAATTTGTTTTTTTCCTGGAATCTCCAATGAAGACTGAAAAGAGGCGGAGGGGCGAGAAATGTCATAAACTAGCTTCTAGCCACGATGAGGACAACGGTGGGACGTTTGTTGTTTTGTTGACTGTTTTTCTTCCCTCCGCCGCGTTTTAGCGCTCCAGCCAATAAAAGTGAAATTATTTGCTGCTAATCGTTTCTTCTTCTTCTTCTTCTTCTTCTTCTTCTTCTTCTTCTTCTTCTTCTTCTTCTTCTTCTTCTTCTTCTTCTTCTTCTTCTTCTTCTTCTTCTTCTTCTTCTTCTTCTTCTTCTTCTTCTTCTTCTTCTTCTTCTTCTTCTTCTTCTCCTCCTCCTCCTCCTCCTCCTCCATCTCCCTTCTCTCTTCTTCTTCTTCTCCTCCTCCTCCTTCTCCTCCCCCATCTCCCTTCTTCTCCATCTCCATCTCCTCCTCCTCCTCCTCCTCCTCCCATCTCTCTCCTCCTCCTCCTCCTTATTATTATTATAATTTATTATAATTTATTGTTATTATAAATAGATGGTTTTCCATCCATTTAATCTGTCATCCAGCTGTTTTTCCTTATATTCTGCCTTTGTTTCTGTTGTTTTTATAATGTTCTCCTTTTTAAAGGCTATTATTATTGTTGTTGTTGTTGTTGTTTACTTTATTCATTAAACATAAAACTCAATCCACTGAACATTTAAAAATACATCACAAATACCATTGACTGGTGCTAATGATTGATACAGGTTGCTGCCAGCGTCCTGGGTATCAATCAAGTACCTTTTTAAGATTACTATTACTGTTACTACTATTACTATTACTACTACTACTACTACTACAATTATTATTATTATTATTATTATTATTATTATTATTATTATTATTATTATTATTATTATTATTATTATTATTATTATTATTATTATTATTATTATTATTATTTAGCCACGCACTCCAAATATTCCCACCGTGGACTGTTCAAGAAAAGAGACTCATTTTTAAAAGGTATCCACGCACCACTGATATTTCGAGGCTCTCTTTGTGGATCTGGTGGGGTTTTGTGTGTTCCTGCGTGGTGGGGGCTTCGTTTGTTTACCTGAACTCTTTCTATAAAGCGTGGGCGCAGGGGGGGACTTTGCAATTATATGAGTTTCTAATTCACCCGGAGAGCTTCACAAATACAGACAAAGACACCGGATTAATTGCTAAACCGGAGCGGGATGGAAGGAAGGAAGGGGGCGCGGAGTTGGAGACCATCCCCCGCGTGTCTCGTGGGAATGAAAGGGAGGGAGGGGACCCGGAGCATCCGTGGGGTTTGTCTGAATCCGGATCTCCGAGTCAGCACCAAACCTGCAGCTTGGAGCGCTGTGAAATCGGAATCGAAGTGGTTTCTCTTCGCCGAACGGCTCCGGAGGGGGAGGGGGGGCGTCGCTGCAGGGGGGAGGGGGGAGGGGGAGGCACTTGATCCGAATTGAGGGTAAATCCGAATCGAAGGGATTGAAGGGAAAGGTCGGGGGTGGGGGGTTGGAAATGGTGTGTGATTGGGTTGATATGATGGATGGAGAGAGAGAGGGGATGGATGGATGGATGGATAGATGGATAGATGGATACATACATACATACATAGAGACATAGATAGATAGACGGAGATAGACAGAGATACAGTGGCAGATAGAGCGAAAGAGAGCGAGAGAGAGATAATGAGGAGAAATGATAGATAGATAGATAGATGAGAGGGAGAAATGATAGATAGATAAATAGATAGATAGATGATAGATTAGATAGAGAGATAGATAGAGAGAGAGAGAGAGAGAAATGATAGATAGATAGATAGATAGATAGATAGATAGATAGATAGATAGATAGGTAGATGAGAGGGAGAAATGATAGATAGATAAATAGATAGATGATAGATTAGATAGAGAGAGAGAGAGAGAGAGAGAGAGAGAGAGAGAAATGATAGATAGATAGATAGATAGATAGATAGATAGATAGATAGATAGATGAAAAATTAGATAGAGAGATAGAGAGAGAAATGATAGATAGATAGATAGATAGATAGATAGATAGATAGATAGATAGATAGATAGATAGATGATAGAGAGGGGGGCGAGATGATTAGGGGACTGGAAGCTAATAAAACATATAAAGAACAGTTTCTGTAATTGGATATGTCTAGTTTAATGAAAAGAAGGACCAGGGGATACATGATAGCATCTTCCAATCTCTCAGGGGCTGCCCCAAAGAAGAGGGAGTCAAGCTATTCTCCAAAGCACCTGAAGGCAGGACAAGAAGCAACGGGTGGAAACTAATCAAGGAGAAAAGAAACCCGGAACTAAGGAGAAATTTCCTGACACTGAGGACAATTAACCAGTGGAACTCCTTGCCACCAGAAGTCCTGGGGTGCTTCATCACTGGAGGTTTTTAAGAAGAGACTGGACAGCCATTTGTCTGAAGTGGTGTAGGGTTTCCTGCCTAAGCAGGGGGCTGGACTAGAAGACCTCCGAGGGCCCTTCCAACTCTGTTTATTCTGTTAATGACAGAACACGAAGCAGTCTTCCAGTATTTGAGGGGCTGCCCCAAAGAACAGAGGGGGGGCGGTTTCCACCTGTTCTCCAAAGCACCAAGAAGACAGGAGAAGAAGCAACAACAACAACAACAACAGGTTTGCTTGTTTGTTTGTTTGTTTTATGTTTTATTAAATTTATATAAAGGTGAGAAGATCATTAAAAGAGAGAAGCCACCTGGAACTTAAGGAGAAATTCCTGACTGTTAACGATTACCAAACGCATCCCGGATATTATAATAATTAATGGGCCCATTAAAATAAAATAAAAAAAAACAAGCAATAATTTTGCAGGAAATCAAAACAAATCAAAACAACCCCAGAACTCCATCCCTTTCCCTAAAGCCTGCCTCTCTTCCCGGAACTACATTTCCCATCGTGCCTGAGCTCTTTCCTGCCTCCTCTTCTCCCGCCTCTTCCGGCCGGAGGGTGGAGGAGGGGGGGGAAAGAGAGGCTCCTGATTGGTTGACGCCGTCGAAGCGGGCCAGAGGCGGCGGCAGGCGGGAGATGCTGCGGCCGCCAAACTGAGGGGATCCCCGCGTCGCCTCAGGGTGCTGAAGCCCCGCCCACTCCAGCCCCCCCTTTTTCTTACCCAGCCCCCTCCCCAATTTATGGGGAGGGGCTCCCTTTACCCCCCCTCCACCTTTCCCTTGCCAGGCTTAAGGTGGGGGGGCTCTATTCAACCCCCTTTGTATTTAAGGGGGGGTCTCTAATTAAAATTGGGGGACCCCTCCTCTTTTTTTTCCCAAAACCCCCCTCCTCTTTCAGGTCTGTCCCTCTTGGGGCCTCTCCCCAATTTTCTATCCCTTCCCCCCCCCCAAAAAAAAAATTAGGAACTCTTCCATCCCCTTTTCTTTATTTTAAAAGACCCCCCCCCTTTCCTGGGTTGGAAATAATTAGCATCCCCCCCCCCTCAATAATTCCTGCCAAATTCATTGGGATTAATAATTTCAATGCTTATCAAATTTATTTATTTATTTATTTATTGAATTTCAATAAATTTTAACAATTTATTGAATTGTTCTTTATTCGTTGTATTGTTACAATTGTTATTCGTTGTATGGTTAAATTGCTATTCATTTGTATGGTTGTTCAATTGTTATTCATGGTTATTAACTGTATTTTTTTTTTTTTATAAGGATCGTGGCTAATTGCAACTTTCCAGCTTCCTGGGAACTTGCAAGATGGGTTTTGTTTTTTTTTTAAGGGGAGAAAAATTTGGGGCGGGTGGGTAAATATTTTAAATTTTATATATATATAATTTACTTACTTATAATATATAAACAGGGTGTGTGTGTGTCTATCTCATATCACCTATCATCTATATCTATTATCTATCTATCTCTCACCTAGCATCTATCTCTATCTATCTATCTATCTATCTATCTATCTATCTATCTATCTATCTATCTATCTATCTATCTATCTATCTTTCTATCTTCTATTTAACTATATTCTATCATCTATCATCTATCTATCTCATATCATCTATCATCTATATCTATCTATCTATCTATCTATCTATCTATCTATCTATCTATCTATCTATCTATCTATCTTTCTATCTTCTATTTAACTATATTCTATCATCTATCATCTATCTATCTCATATCATCTATATCTATCTATCTCATATCATCTATCTATCTATCTATCTATCTATCTATCTATCTATCTATCTATCTATCTATCTATCTATCTATCTATCTATCTAGCTAGCTAGCTATCTATCTAGCTATCTGCCTGCCTGCCTATCTATCATCTATTTATTATTATCTATCTATTTATCATCTATCTATCATCTATCTACCCTGTTTCCCCCCCAAATAAGACATCCCCTGATAATAAGCCCAATCGGGCTTGTGAAATTTAAAGATCCCCCTTCCCCTCTTTTGAAATGCAAACACTTCAAAGAAGGAGACTTTTAAAAATTATCCTTCAATATTTTTCATTGGGGTTATTAATCCTATTTTGGGGTCCCCCATTGCTCCTCACCTTCCTTTATGGGGAACCCCCACCCCTTTCCTCTCATCCCCATTTTTCTTTTCTTTTTCATGCATCATTTTTATGATGCAATTTAGTATACTATTTAGTAATTTTAATTTTTTTATTTTGCTTTGAAGAATTAGAGCCTGCTTAATTGGGGCGGGGGGGGGGGGTGTTGCTTCAGTCATTTTGGAGTGGGGGCACTTTTATCATCTGTATTTAATGCACTCATTTATTTAAAACTTGTTATTCTGCATTCGTGCTTTGCAAAATTGGAGCCTGGGGGAGCAGAGATTGCCATATTTTCTGATTAGAGGGTTGGGGAAGCTGAAATATTTGTACCGTAATTATTTTGTCAGCTTCTGTTATCCTCTCGCTCCTTAATTTGGAAGAAAAGCATCTTGCCTTTTGAATAATACACTTATTTATTTAATGAAAGGGTTTTTTTTAAAAAAATAGGACTGTATCTAATGCAGCTCGCTATAAGTCTTTGTTTTTTCTTTGTAAATAAACTTTTTTTTTTTAACTGTGTATTTCAGTTCCTGCAACAGAAGCCTCTGAGTCTGTGAAGTTGGACAATGGTGAATTTTTCTGAACTCTTTAAAGCCTCCAACCACTTGTGCAAATTTTCCCCGGATGGGAAATACGTGGTAAGTAGACGTGTGTGGCTTCAAATTGTGTAGTGTTGATTTGGTGCAGCGTGTGTCTTTTTGCTTGGGGAATTCTTATAATGTTTCTGGCAGTTGATGCTGGGTTGTTCATTTAGTTGAAGCATTGCATTCCATCCTGGTTTGCTTAATGCTGGCCTTAAGGTGGCTTGTTCATTTAATTGAAGCATTGCATTCAATCCTGGTTTGCTTAATGCTGGTTTGTTGGGTAAGTTGGCCTTGCTGAGGTTTGTGCAATATGGCGAAGTCAAAATAATAATAATAATCAAAATTTATGCAGGACCCTACAATGCCCATGATTTCGTGGTGTCAGCCTTGCGAGTTGAGACTGGACGGAACAATTTTTTTATATATAATTTTTTAAAATTTTATTTTAGTACAAATAATCCATCTTCCATTAAACAGTGTGTCATCTGGGTACAATGTGCAATAACAGTTAAAATTTACAATCTTATTCATTATTTAATCTATTCGTAGCTTAATACATTAAATATCTAATATTTTACATCCTCTTCTTAATTTGCTTAACTCTATTAACTGTTTCCTATATTTTACTCATCTACTTTCATTTCTAATTTTTATATTTGTCCTCTAACCATCGATAAGATGTTTCCCATATTGCATAATAACCAGTTTGTTCTTTCTCTTTCATTGCCAGTGTTAATCTATTCGTTTCCGCACATTCTAATATTTCCCTTATCATATTCTCCTCTGTAGGAATCTCTTCACTTTTCCAGTTTTGTGCAAATACAATTCTAGCTACAGTTATTACATGAATAATCAAATATGCATTTTCTTTACTATTAAGTTTCTGGTAAGATCCCCGTCAGAAATATTTCAGGTTTCAAGTCAATATGTTGTTGTATCATTTTTTTTCAACCACGTGCATATTTTTATCCAATATTTTTTAGCTTCTACACATGATATTCTGAACGTCTTGAGAGTTAACGATAGGAATATCTGGGATTTTAAGATACGCCGGGCATCTGTCTTTTTATGGTCATTCTTGTGTTGTGTTTTAAGCTGTTTTTTTTTAAACACAATTTTAAGCTGTGTTTATAATTATCATTTTCAAGGCTTCTGGGGTACAGTACCGTTTGGTGATACGAGATGTCAACAGTCTTCAAATTCTGCAACTGTTTACCTGCCTGGATCAAATCCAGCACATCGAATGGGCTTCCGACTCCCTATTTATCTTTTGCGCCATGTATAAACGTGGGATTGTGCAGGTGCGTACCTCGGCTTTGGCAACGGATCTTGTCCCTCATATTTTAAAAAAATACAAATAAAGCTTGCATTGGGAAGCAGAACCAAAAAACGGGGAAAAAAAACACAGGTGGGGAAAATCGGTTTTTGCAGGCGATTTCAAGAAGAAAAGGGAGCTAGCGCCCTCTGGTGGAAAGAGGTTGAAGTGGAAACGGATTGCTTCCCGCCCGCCCCCCGCCCCGTTCTTCCCCCTCCCGGAAAAAGTCACAAATTTTTGCAAATTTTGAAAGAGCAAGTCTGCCTTTTCTAAAGGGAAGATACCTGGCTGTTAAAGGCATTCTGGGATTCTGCCCAGTGTACGGGTAATCCTTAATTTACGACAGTCCGTTTAGTGACCGAGGTTACAACGGCACGGAAGAAAAGCGACTTACGACCGTTTTTCCCCATTTAATGACCGTTGCAGCAGCCCGCGTGGATCAACGTGATCGAAATTCAGAACCTTGGCAATGGACTCGTAGTTATGACGGTCGCGGTGTCCCGTGTGTGTGTGTGTCACGCAATCCCCCTTTGGCGACCTTCTGACGAGCAAAGTCAAAAGGGGAAGCCAGATTCGCTTAACGGCCGTGTGACTCGTTTAATGACGGTAGCGATTCGCTTAACAAATGAAAACAAATGAAAGAAACATTTGGCACAAGATATGTTGTCGATACCTTGACCTACGACCGCAGTTGGGACCGTTGCTAAGCGAGACGGCTGTTAAAGCCTTTCGACAAATGGTCGTAAGTCGAGGATTGCCTGTACAGAAGAGAGAGAGAAAAAAAAACTTACTTTTGTAGCGGGCTCCAACAACAGTCCTTCATGATCGCGGCGGTGAATATCTGCAAACTGCAAAATCATAGAATCCTAGGGCCGGAGGGGACCTCGGAGGTCATCTAGTCCAGCCCGCTAATTCCAGGGCAAGGTTCTTAAGACGTCGGATGTTTTGCGCGGCTGGAACTTGACTAACCGTCCCTTTGCCCTTCCTTAGGTCTGGTCCTTGGAGCAGCCCGACTGGCACTGCAAAATCGACGAGGGCTCGGCCGGCTTGGTGGCTTCGTCCTGGAGTCCCGACGGCCGTCACATCCTGAACACCACCGAGTTCCACGTGAGTGTGTGAAATCCGGGGTCTTTCTCTCTCCCAAGAGCTCCGAGGCTCCCGTCCGCCTCTGAGCCCCCTAAATAGCTTGTCATGTTGTTCTTCTATTTTTTTTTTATTTTAAAAAAAGAGAGGAACAGCTGAACCTGGCTATCTAGGTTTGTGGGTGGGGGTATTGTAGGAAAACATTCCCTAAAGTTAATTAAGCAAGCCAAATTTGGTCCTTAAAATGGTTTAAGTCTTCCAAAATCTCTACATGTTTTTTTTTTTTAAAAGAAAAGAAAATTAAAACGGGCAAAGGAAACGATGAAAAGTTACGTTCCTTCCCTTTTAATTTTCATCCTTTGCATTTTCAATTCTGCTTTTGGATTTATCGAGGTATGGATTTAAATATGTTTCGATCCCTATGGGGATAAATGTTTTTTAAAAAAACCCACCCCAAAATGCAAAGGATCGAAATGAAATTCAATATACTGTATTTTTCGGACTTTTAAGACGCACCTAAATTTAGAAGAGGGAAACAACAACAAAAAAAAGTTTTTGGCCTACCTTTTTCCAGGGCTTTTCCAGTCTTTTATTCAGCCTGTTTTGGGGGCTTTTTTCAGACCATTTTCAAGGCTTTTTTTGGCCCGTTTTTGAGGCTTTCTGCGGCCCATTTTCGGGGCTTTTTTTGGCCTATTTTGGGGGCTTTTTTCGGCCCATTTTCAAGGCTTTTTTTGGCCCGTTTTTGAGGCTTTCTGCAACCCATTTTCGGGGCCTTTTTTGGCCTGTTTTCAAGGCTTTTTTGGGCCTGTTTTCGAGGCTTTTTGCGGCCCATTTTTGGGGTCTTTTCGGCCTTTTTTTGAGGCTTTTTTCGGCCCATTTTCAAGGCTTTTTTCGGCCTGCTTTTTCCGACAAAAAAGTGCGTCTTATAGTCTGAAAAATATGGTATAGTCCTTGACTTACAACAGTTCATTTAGTGACAGTTGGAAGTTACGACGACACTGAAGAAAGTGACTTAGGACAGTGTTTCACACTTTACGACTGCTGCAGCATCTCAAAGGTCAGAATTGAGACGCTTGGCAACTGACTCGTATTTATGATGGGTCGGGGGGGGAGGGGAGCATGTCATCCCCTTTTGCAACCTTCTGACAAAGTCGAAAGGGAAGTCAGATCTGCTTAACGACTCACTTAACAAGTGCAGTGCTTCAACCGAAAAAGAAAAGTCGTAAAATGTGGCAAAAGTCGCTTAACGAATGTCTCACTTAGCAATTGAAAATTTGGGGGCTCAATTTTGTGGTTGTAAATCGAGGACTGTATTCAGCATGGCTGGTGGAGGAATTTATTTTAATACTGCGAATCTTTCTTTAAAAAAGTGGAATTTTGAGAAGGAAGGAAGGAAATGGAAAGAAGGAGAATAGAAAAAGAAATTAGGAAGGAAGGAAGGAGAAAGAAGGAGAATAGAAAAAGAAATTAGGAAAGAAGGAAGGGGAAAGAAGAATAGAAAAAGAAATTAGGAAGGAAGGAAGGGGAAAGAAGGAGAATAGAAAAAGAAATTAGGAAGGAAGGAAGGGGAAAGAAGGAGAATAAAAAAAGAAATTAGGAAGGAAGGAAGGGGAAAGAAGGAGAATAGAAAAAGAAATTAGGAAGGAAGGAAGGAAATACAGAATAACAGAGTCGGAAGGGACCTTGGAGGTCTTCTAGTCCAACCCCCAGCTCAAGCAGGGAAACCCTACAGCATTTCAGACAAATGGTTGTGTCATCTCTTCTTGAAAATCCCCAGTGTTTTGGAGCGCCCACAACTTCTGGTGGCAAGCAGTTCCACGGGCTAATCGTCCTCACCGATAGGAAGTTTCTCCTTATTTCTAAATTGGATCTCTTCGACAAACCTCCATCCGTGGCTTCTTATCTGGCCTTCAGGTGCTTTGGAGAACAGGCTGGAAACCCCCCCCCCCCTCTTCTTTATGGCAACCCCTCAAATATTGGAATATTGTTATCGTGTCGTTCTGTGTACCCCCACCCCTCCCGGGTCCTGCATCCCAGTGGCAGATGGGGACGGGGGCGGACGGGGAAATATTTCTTCTCAGGCTGGAGCACTGGCGGTGACCCCGGTGAGCTCGCATCCAGCCAGCTGCCGTGCCGCGTGGGTAGACTTACTCCGGGACCGTAAACAAGGGGCTATAATAACTCCGACCGACAGCTGGATGGGATAACCCGGGATTTGAACTGGTGGCTGACGGACACCCCGAATCCCATCATCCGTCAGAGCTGATGGGAGAAGATTATCAGTTTGCAGTCTCTCTTCGTCTCTCAGGCGCGTCGTTAAAAAAACGTATATATTGGCAGGGAGTCCTCGACCACAATTGAGCCCCCAACATTTACGCCGCTAAGCGAGGAAGCTTGGTCCCCGTGTTACGACTTTCCTCTTTCCACTTTTCTTAAGCGAATAGTCGTCTCCGTGGGGGGGCTTCATGAGAAGCCTGAAGTAAGCCATCCTGGTTTGTTGTCGCGGTTTACGGCTTAGTGGTTCGATTGGAGAAACCTACACCGAAATCAGAGGCACTTCAGTCTGGCTTGGAAGCCACGTGGGGTCCGTGGCTGCCTGATGGAGAAATCAAATCTGCCCTTGAAAACTTCCAGCTTGGGTGAAAATTAATGTTTGTCACCAATCTCATCTGGGCTTGTCGGAACTCGCTGCCGTAAATCGCATTTAAAAGGCCATTTTTTAATTATTATTTTTTTGCAAATGGCGTCTCGCAAAGGAAGGAAATAACGTGTTAATTTAGGCTTTCTTCTGATCCTGCTGTTTTCGGGAGCGGAAGAAGGCTGGATGTTTTTCAGATCGGCTTAGCCCGCAATATTTGCGTCGCTGTCGTGCGTTTTTCCGGGGAAAAAAAATGCAAGATGGAGATAATAACTGCAAGTGTGTTTTCTTGGGGGGAAAAAAACGAAGGACGAACCTTTAAAAAAGGGGCAAAGCTGAAAGAGGTTCGTGGTAGGGTCGGAAGGGACCTTGGAGGTCCTCTAGTCTGACCCTCCTGCTCAGGCTTAGGAAGCCCTAGACCATTTCAGACAAACGACTGTCCAGTCTCTTGTTAAAAACTTCCAGTGTTGGAGCACCCACAATTTCTGGTGGCAAGCTGTTCCACTGGTTAATTGTTCTCCCTGTCAGGAAATGTCTCCTTATTTCTAGGTTGAATCTCTCCATGATCAGTTTCCATCCATTGCTTGTTGTCTTGCCTTCTGGTGCTTTGGAGAATAAATTGACTTCTTTCTTTCTTTCTTTCTTTCTTTCTTTCTTTCTTTCTTTCTTTCTTTCTTTCTTTCTTTCTTTCTTTCTTTCTTTCTTTCTTTCTTTTATTCTTTCTTTCTTCTTCCTTTCTTCCTTCCTTTCTTTTTCTTTCTTTATTATAGCTCTATCATCTCTATCATTTGTCTCTCTCTCTCACCTATCATATCTATCATCTGTCTGTCTGTCTATCATCCATCCATCCATCCATTCACCTATCTTCTATCATCTCTATCCATCCATCCATCCATAATCTATTATTTATCTATCATCCCTCCATCCATCCCTCCCTCCATCCATCCATCCATCTATCTTCTATCATCTCTATCATCCATCCATCCATCCATCTATAATTTATCTATCTATATCATCTACTCTATAATCTCTATCTATCTATCTATCATCTATCTATCTATCTATCTATCTATCTATCTATCTATCTATCATCCATCCATCCATCCAATTCTATATCATCTACTCTATAATCTCTATCTATCTATCTATCTATCTATCTATCTATCTATCTATCTATCTATCTATCTATCTATCATCCATCCATCCAATTCTATATCATCTACTCTATAATCTCTATCTATCTATCTATCTATCTATCTATCTATCTATCTATCTATCATCCATCCATCCATCCAATTCTATATCATCTACTCTATAATCTCTATCTATCATCTATCTATCTATCTATCTATCTATCTATCTATCTATCTATCTATCTATCTATCTATCTATCTATCATCCATCCATCCATCCATCCAATTCTATATCATCTACTCTATAATATCTATCTATCTATCTATCTATCTATCTATCTATCTATCTATCTATCATCCATCCATCCATATCTTATCATCTCTATCATCCATCCATCCATCCATCCATCCATCTATAATCTATCTGTCTGTCTGTCTGTCTGTCTGTCTGTCTGTCTATCTATCTATCTATCTATCTATCTATCTATCTATCTATCTATCTATCTATCTATCTATATCTATCTATCTATCTATCTATCATCCATCCATCCATCCATCCATCCATCCCTACTTCTCTCTCTCATCTCTTTTGTTTCAGTCCAAATTTTTTTTATCCACTCTCCAAAATCCCCCCGGATTCCCATGCTAACAGACGCCCCCCGCTAAATAATTTGACCCCGTCAAGTCTGGGATGAGCGTTGAGATCCACCAGGAACGCCGAGTGGGCGTTGGGAGCGTGGGGGTTTCCGTGGGACGGAGGGGGCCGCCTCGCCACCTGCCCGGCGTTGTCATAAACCGGGTGCGATCCCCCACCCCGTCTCCTTCTGGAGCAGCTCCGTCTAAATGCTGCTTCTCAGCTGCTTCCGTTGTCGGCATTTGAGCAATGCTGTTTTCTCCCTTCCGAAGAGCAGCTGTGCCAGACACCCGATCACGGAGAGGTGAGGCTGGCCGTGTGTGCGTTAAGCCAGCAATGTGGGTTTGGGGGGGAAAGTGGGGGGCCTCTGTTTTGGAAAAACCGGTTTAAACAAAGCAAGTCAAACTACTTGGATCCTTCTGGTGTACGGTTCTTTTACAGGCAGTCCTCAATTTACGTCCAACCGTTGAGCTCGACGTTTCTGCGGCTAAGCGAGACCGCTGTTCAGGGAGCCCTTGCTCCGTTTTGCAACCTTCTTTGCCACTGTTGTTAAGCGAATCACTGACGTTAAGTTAGCGACGCGGCGGTGAAGCGGATCTGGCTTCCCCATTGAGTTTGCTCATCGGAAGGCCGTAAAAAGGGATCACAGGACCCTCGGACGCTGCACACCGTCATAAATACGAGTCAATTGCCCAGCGTCTGAATTTTGATCACGTGGCAACGGGGATGTTGCAACGGTTGAGTGAAAAACGGTCATAAGTCCATTTTTTCAGCGCCGTTGTAACGTTGGTCACTAAACGAATAGTTGTGTGTGAATAGTGGTACGGTGGCCTAGAGATGGAGCACTCGGCTCACAATCAGGAGGCTGTATGTTTGATCCTAGGTAAAGGCAGATATTTCTCTCTCTGGACGCACAGAGAATATATCTGCTGAACAAAACTCCGTACTGGCAACAGGAAAGGCATCCGGCCAGTAAACACTCAACTCCATTCAATTGCCCAGTCTCCACCCTGCAAGGGATTATGGGGTAGTTAAAAGATGATGTGTGTGTGTGTGTATGTATGTATATGAATATGTATATACACACACACATTTATATTTATATATCTTTTTTTCTCTCCATTTTCTTCCACAAAAAAAATCCTGTTCTAAAATCGTTATGATTTGTTTGGGTCAGTCTATTAAAAAAAAAAAAAAATCAAGTTTTTTTTTTAAAAAAAGAATCAAGTTATCATTAATGTGGCAGAAATCCTGGCTGATTTTAAAAAAAATAAAATAAAGACAGATTCTAAGTGTCGAACGGAGGGAAAGCCAGGAAGGGAAAATCCCTAGGAAATTTCTCCGCCTCCTTCGTCGCATCCGCAAAATTAAATCATCGTTGCTCTTCTCTTCTTTTAACAGCTGCGTATCACCGTCTGGTCGCTGTGTACAAAATCGGTCTCGTACATCAAATACCCCAAAGCTTGCCAGCAGGGTGAGTGAAATGAATTCTGTTCGATCCTGGGTAGAGGCAGATATTTCCTTCTCTGGGCAAAACTCCTCACTGGTGACAAGAAAGGCATCCGGCCATTCAATACTCAGCTCCATTCAGTTGCCCAAGACTCCACCCCGCGAAGTATCATGGGATCGTTAAAAGAAGATGGTTTTATTTCATTTTATATTTTATTACTTTATACATTTTTTAAAATTTTATATTTTTCTTTGTTTTATTTTAATTCCATTTATTGTTTTATATGTATATATATTTTATTTTGCAGGCCTGGCTTTCACGAAGGACGGGCGCTACCTGGCCTTGGTCGAACGAAGGGACTGCAAAGATTACGTCAGCCTCTTCGTCTGCAGCGACTGGCAGCTTTTAAGGGTAGGAAATCCTGTTTTCTGGACTTCGCGGCCTCCTCTTGGATGATGGTTTGTGGGATTCCCAGCCTGTTTCTTGGCGTCCCTTTGTCCAATATTTTTCCTCTGGGCTGGGAGGTAGGTTGAGTTGAGAAAAAGGCACCGGTCCAGTCTCACCTGAGTTGTTTCCGTGCCCAGGTGAGGTTTCGACCTGCGTCTTCTGAGTTCCGGCTTGGTTTTTCTTATTTCCCCGTCTTTTGTTTCTCAAGCATTTTGAAATCGACACCCAGGATGCTGCGGGAATCGACTGGGCCCCTAACGGCTGCGTCTTGGCCGTGTGGGATAGCTGCCTCGAGGTGAGCCAAAACCCTCTTAAAAACCTCCCCATGATGGAGCACCCACAATTTCTGGTGGCGAGCGGTTCCACTGGTTAACGGTTAGGAAGTTTCTCCTTAATTCCAGGTTGCTTCTCTCCTTGATCCGTTGTTTCTTGTCCTGCCTTCAGGGGCTTTGGGAAATAAATGGACCCCCCCCTCCTCTTTGGGGCAGCCCCTCAAATACTGGAAGACCACTGTCATGTCACCCCCTAGTCCTTCTTTTCTCCAGACTGGCCACACCCAAATCCTGCAGCTGTTCTTCGTATGTTTTAGTCTCCAGTCCCCTAATCATCCTAGTTGCTTCATCTTAGCTTATCATCGTAGAGTAGAGTAGAGTAGAGTAGAGTAGAGTAGAGTAGAGTAGAGTAGAGTAGAGTAGAGTAGAGTAGAACAGAACAGAACAGAACAGAACAGAACAGAACAGAACAGAACAGAACAGAACAGAACAGAGGAATGGAATGGAATGGAATGGAATGGAATGGAATGGAATAGAATAGAATAAGGAATAGAATAGAATAGAATAGAATAGAATAGAATAGAATAGAATAGAATAGAATAGAATAGAATAGAATAGGAGGAATGGAATGGAATGGAATGGAATAGAATAAAAAATAGGAATAGAATAGTGGAAAATAGGAATAGAAGATATAATAGAATAAGGAAAGAATAGAATAGAGGAAAATAGGAATATAGGATAGAATAGAATAAGGAAAGAATAAAATAGAATAAGGAATAGAATAGAATAGTAGAAAATAGGAATGGAATGGAATGGAATAGAATAGGAATAGAATAGAACAGAATAGAGGAATGGGATGGAACAGAACAGAATAGAATAGAATAGAATAGAATAGAATAGAATAGAATAGAATAGAATAGAATAATAGAAAATAGGAATAGAATAGGATAGAATAGAATAAGGAAAGAATAGAATAGAATAATGAATAGAATAGAATAGAAAATAGAACAGAATAGAATAGAAAAGAGAAGAGAATACAGAAGAGAAAACAATAGAATAGAATAGAATAGAATAGAATAGAATAGAATAGAATAGAATAGAATAGAATAGAATAGAATAGAATAGAATAGAATAGAATAGAAAAATAGAATAGAAATAGAAATAGAATAGCAAAGTTAGTTGGAAGGGACCTTGGAGGTCCAACCCTAAACCATATCGGACAAATGGTTGTCATTCTTCTTTTCTCCCCCCCCCCCCCCCCCCCCAGTACAAAGTGCTGCTTTTCTCTCTGGATGGGCGTCTCCTCTCGACCTACAGCGCTTACGAGTGGTCGTTGGGCGTGAAATCTCTCGCTTGGAGCCCCAGCAGTCAGTTCTTGGCGATCGGCAGCTACGACGGAAAGGTGAGTTTGGCCAAGGCTGCCCCCCCCAAAAAAAACTTCCATTGCCCATTCATTGCAAAGCTGATGAAGATGTGGGGTTTGAGATTTATCCGAAATACTAGGCCACATTTAATCGGTATCCTCATTTTGTGTGTGTGTGTGTGTGTTTTTACTATGGGTTGAGAGTATCCCCCCTTCAATCGTTGATCGACAATCAGAAATATTGGTGTCTTTGTGTCTTTTAACCAGGTACGGATCTTAAATCACGTGACCTGGGCAAAGATCGCAGAATTCGACCACCCGGTCAACGTCACTAATCCCAAAACGGTAAGCATCTTCATTCCGTAGAGGTTAGGGGGAGGCAATACAGGCAAGTCCTCGACTTACGACCACATCGGAGCCCGGGATTTATGTTGCTAAGTGAGCCGTTTGTTTTGCCCCATTTTTGCGACCATTGTTAAGTGAATCCCTGCAGCAGTTCAAGGCGTCCCACGGTGGTCGCTAAAGCAAATCTGGCTTCCCCGTGGACGTTGCTTGTCGGAAGGTCGCAAAACGGTGACACGGCAACGGTCATAAATACGAGTCGGCGGACAAGCATCTGAATGGCCATCACGTCATCGTGCAGATGCTGCAACTGTCATAAGTGTGGAAAATGGCCATAAATCACTTCGGTGCCGTCGTTAACTTCAGACGGTCACTCAACGAACTGTCGTAAGTCGAGGACTACCTGTATTAAGCATGTGTCAGAATGGGAGGAACAAGACAGAACAATTAACCAGTGGAACGACTTGCCACCAGAAGTTGTGGCTGCTCCATCACTGGAAGTTTTCAAGAGGCTGGACAGCCATTTGTCTGAAACACTGTAGGGTCTTTTGCTTGAGCAGGGGGCTGGACTAGAAGACCTCCAAGGTCCCCTCCAGTTCCGTTATTCCGTAAGATCCATGTTGGTTCCCGCTGTGCTTTTTGTGAATGACCCCAGCCTGATCTGGCTTCCTGTCTAGGTGGTCTACAAGGAAGTCGAGAAAACGCCAGCGGTGGACTTGGAGAAGTTGACCTTCCCACCCAGCAAGAGGATGGCCAACGCCCTCTTCAGCCGAAAGACGAAATGTACGTACAGGTAGCGCGGCGTGTTTGACTTAGCAAGAAGCAGGTTGAGTGGCGCTTGGGAATTAAGATGTGCGGACTTCAGCTCCCAGAATTCCCTGGTCAATTAGGGGAATCCTGGGAGTTGAAGTCCACACGTCTTCAAGTGTGCCGACTTTGGAAAAACACCGAATTAAGGAAAAGCGGACCGAAGAAATTGTGGAAAGGACTATTTTATTTATCTGGTTTTCATCGATCTAGCTCCGGTTAAATCAAAAGTTTGCATCTGTAATGAAGGTTTCTACCTCGTCTTTCCCCCATATAACAACAACCCTGTGAGGTGGGATCCACCACTTATCCGGCCCAACGTCACCCAGATGGTTTGCATGCTTAAAGGAGGGCTATGAGTCTTTGGAGAGGGGCAGCATATAAATTGAATTAATAAAATTAAATTAAATTAAATTAAATTAAATTAAATTAAATTAAATTAAATTAAATTAAATTAAATTAAATTAAATTAAAAAATTAATTTTAATTATATTTTTCTTGACTGTACACCGCCTTGAGTCCTACGGGAGAAAGGCGGTATAGAAATATAATAAATAAATAAATAAAATAAATAATTAAATTAAATTACATTACATTAAATTAAATTAAATAATTAAATTAAATTAAATATTAAATTAAATGACCGTGTTACTAACTTAACAACTGATTGAAAGATTGTAAATGGTGTGTGTGCTGGGGGAAAAATTACTTAACAAATGTCTCACTTAACAACAGGCTCAATTGTGGCCATAAATCGAGAACTAGTTGCATCAAACTGGTTCGTAGTTTGTCTAGTGAAAAGGGGTTCGAGCTAGCAGGGTAGGAAGTAAAATCTTTGTTTTTGTTTCAATTTCAGACGAAGTTTTCCAAGCCCCCGTTTCTTTGCACCACGTCAAACCTCCGACGGACCGAGCCAATCCTAGGATTGGCGTCGCAACGTTAGCCTTCAGTTCGGATAATAGTTTCCTGGCAACGAAAAACGGTGAGTCTTTGGGAGGCAAGCTAAGAACCGACTTTCCCTTCACGTCCCGCCGACGGAATGAGCTTTTTGGACAGAACGGAGCCTTTCCTTTCCATCGTTGGCTGTGAGGATTTTAAAACGGGTGAAAATTAAAATCATCCCCTTGGCTGATATTTCTGAAAGTTGGGTGGTCGATAGCAGGTCAGAACGGACTCCTTTCCCACTTAACCATATTACGTGGGACACGTTTTGTCTTCTGTTTTGGTCACTAAATGAACTGTTGTATGTTAAGGACTTCCTCTATTTTTGGATCCCAGCTCAACATCCTACGTGGTATGAATTCTGTGAAGACGTTTGGCGGTGGGTTATGCCGCATTTCTTTAATGGCTCAGTGTGTGGTTTTTAACAGACAGCCTCCCGAACACCGTCTGGATCTGGGATGTTCAAAAAATGAAACTATGTGGGGTCCTGGAACATTTGGGTCCCGTTCAGCATTTCCAGTGGGACCCCAAACAATCTCGGCTTGCGCTGTGTACCGGCAACATGAAAATGTATCTCTGGTCTTCAGCAGGATGTACCTGCGTGCAGATACCAATGGAAGGTAAAACAATAAATAAATAATAATAATAATAATAATAATAATAATAATAATAATAATAATAATAATAATGCATACATTGTGATAATTCTGGCATTTAATTTGCACTGGAATTTAAACTGAAAAGGTTTAAAACAGATAGAGTACCCCACTGTGGTTCGGTCACTCGCCTTAAAATACTTTTTTGGCTGCCAGATACTGTTTATTTATTTTTTTCTGTCTTTCAAAAGGCCGTATTTGAAACGCTGGAAATTATTGCAAAAGGGGGAAAAAAAGGATTAATTAAAATTATATATATATATATATTTGTGCGCAGGTGACTTGAAGGTGACTTCGTTTTGCTGGCACCCGAATGGGGACTCCCTGATTCTTTCAAGCAAGGACAATTTCTGCCTGTCTTACTTAGAAAGAGAAGCTGCAAAGCAGCAGGACCAAAAACGAAGCTAAGTGAAAAAAACATTGTTTTTAAAACTTCCACTACTTCTGAAATCAGGAGAAAAACGTAAGACGAGTGATTTGTTCACGCGTCTGATTTTCTAGGGACACACACACGTAATTTAAATCTGTACATAAAACTCAAAATAGGCCAGAGATCCGGTTTTGAGTTTGCTTTCCAGGAAAGGTTAAACTTGAAAAAGGATGTAGATTTTAATCGCGTGCGACCTGCACTGTCGTTTTCTCCAATTTTCAATAAATGTCTTTGTTATGAAAAGTGTGGTCGAAATGAGAAGGCAGCAGTTTTGCATTTGTGGATAAATCAGAGCAATGTGGAGGGGCAGACGTTCTGTGAAAGCCAGGTCCCCCCCAAAACAGATAATGAGGGAGAGAGGGAAGGGAAAGGGAAGAAAAAAGGAAAGAGGGGAAGGGGAGGGAGGAAGGAAGAAAAGGGAGGGAGAGAGGAAAGGGAAAGAGGAGGGAGGGAAGAAAGGAAATGGAGGAAGAAAAAAAGGGAGAGGGAAGGGAAAGGGAAGCAAAAAGGAAAGGAGGGAGGGAAGAAAAGGGAGGAAGAAAAGGAGGAAGGGGAAAAAGGAAAAGGGGAAGGGAGGGAGGAAGAAAGGGAAGGGAAAGGAAAAAAGGAAAGAAGAGGAAAAGGGGAAGAAGGAAAGTGAAATAGGGAAAGACAAGCAGATGGGAAGGAAAAGAGTAGAGAAGAAAAGGAGGAAAGGAAGGAAATGGGAGGGAGGATGGAATAGTGAAGGAAGGAAAGAGCAAAAGATGGAAGTTGGAAAGAAAGAAGAGGAAGAAAGGAAAAGGGAAATAAGGGAAGAGATAGGTAGACACGAAAAAATGGGGAACGCAGCCTTTCCTTCTGTTTCCTGTTCTCCTTCCTCCTTTTGAGAAAAATCCTGGAGAATTCATGCACACATCCACATCCTTGTCTTGGCTAGTATGGAAGTGGCTCGCTGAAGCTGTAGGATTTCCTCGTGGTCTTCCATCCCCATCCTAAATGGCTCTAACCTCCTCTTAGCACTGACTTTTGAGGATGAGATTGTGCCAGCCAGGTGCTGCTAAATTTTGCAATCTTCAGCCTGGTTTTCAAAGGCAGCAAGTAAAGCTTTTCGCTCATTAAACCTCCCAGAATACTAAACCTTGAATCGTGGCTTATAAAAGAAATCACAGATTAAAGGGCGCCTCGCTAACCCTTATCTTTTTAAAAGTCCTATTAAGTAAACGCCGAAGACAAATCCAGCTCACTGCCTTCAAAAGAATATCTCCAGCATTACTGGGAAGTCAAATAACCTGCGATATGGCCGACCTGGCCTTGGCAACCATTTTGTGAGTGCGCCCACCAATTGCCAGCAAAAACTCCCCTGATCTCCGAGGCCGATAAAAGCACTTGTCTCCACAAAAACAAAGGCAGAACGAAAGGAATTGTGGGTTAAACACTTCTGCGATTCGTATGGACTTGAGTTTTATTAAGCTTCGGTATACACAACTCATAACACAAACAAGGACGTATATCCACCGTCATCCCAGCAACAACCTTTTGTCCGTTGTGAACAGAGACAACGCCGAATGGCAAAGAGGTACCGAGAGGACCAGTGTATGGGAAGCAGAATTTCAGTTCTGGATAGTTTTAAGGCAGTGTTTCTCCGCTGGGCCAGTTTAAACTGTCTGGACTTCAGCTCCCAGGATTCCTCAGTCAGCCATGTTGGCTGGGGAATCCTGGGAGTTGAAGTCCCGACGTCTTAAAGAAGTCCCCGTTTGAGAAAACTGCATTAAGGAATGCAGAAATTAAACTGGAAAACACCGAAAAACGAAAATTCCATGCTTCTATAACGATTGTTCCCCATGTGGCAGTAGACATTTTCCTCCCAATATATATCAGTCTCTTCCGAAGACTTTTTGGCTTGGATGAACTAATATAATTTTAATTTTCACCTTTTGAGAGTTTCCACCTCGGAGGTTTCAGTGAATTTGAAACCGAGAGAGAAAACTGGGCCATTCGAACTAAAACTACATGTTCTTGTTTCGATACCCATGCTTTGGTAGATTTTTGAGTACCCTGGCTTTGGATTGAAAGCTGATTGAAAATTCCCTTTTTTCCCCCCTTGCTCAATGCAAAAAACGTGATTTGCGCGGCAGGAAATTCCCGGGAAACGAACGCCGTTGTGTAGAATTTCGCAGCGTGGGGGAGGAGTGGTTCTTTGCGCGACTTTTCTTTATTTTGACTGCACCGTGTTGACTCGTAAGGTGTGCTTACTCGCCGGAATGCCACCTGAGACTCTCAAGATATCTCTTTAAATCACGGGAAAAAAATTAGCCACCCGTAAGAAGGAAACCCAGGTTAAATTGTTTACATAGGGAGGGGAAAACTCCAGAGCATGCGTGAAAACATAACGATTATCTTATCCGAGACAACACGGAAGGAGTGGAGAAAGATTCGAAAGGAGTTCCGGTGTTATGGTTAAACGGCTCTCTACGGCCGCCTCTCGTCTCAATCCGTCGGGAAGGATCAGCGAGATTTTCGACGAGTTGGGGAAAAAAATTAAAATAAAATTGACCGGCTTCGTTTTCTCTCCCCTATACTCTTCCAGGGGGGCGATGGTGACCTCCGTGTGCTTTTCAGAATCCGATTTTCCCTCTGGTCATGGAATAACCCAGCTTGGCTTCGTTGTTGATGAAGGACATCAGCCCCACGTAGGTTTCAATCAGAAGCGGTCGCTCGAGGAGCAGGACACCGTTGGCCCGCCCCGGGAGGGGACATTCCCTGTGGGCCTTCTTGACAGCCTGGACTAGCTGGATTTGGAAGTTCTCCAACTGCAGAAGGAAAGAAAAAGGGGGGACACTGAAGGGTTGTTGTGTCATCTTGGCAGAACCTCAGAAATCAGTGAAGCGACGGGCTACTGTCCGCAGATGTCCGACTGCACCGTTTGTGGATTTAAACCTGGCTTGGTGTGCTAGTGGTGGGGAACTGGTTTTGCAGAACCAGGAGGGTCCCCGCCATTTTGGGAGAAATCACCCCGTTGTATTTTGACCCCCTAAGAAAATTCGGGACCTCCGATGTTCTGACCCAACTCCCCCAAGTCAGACAGTGAGGAGGTTGGGGAGGAACATGGGCCAGTCCTGGAGTCTGGGGAAGGCCCGGATGAGGGCTTTGCGTCAGAGGCAGAGATGGGCTTGGCGTGGGGGAAAATAGAACAAAGCAAATAAGGGAATATTTTTCTCTTTCTTAAGATTCTAAATCCTATCTCGAGTCATTTAAATTCCTTTAAAAAAAAAACCCCGAACAAACCAAGATTATATAATATCCGAACCTGACACAGAGATGCGATCTTCTCGTCGGCATCAGCCATGGGGTGTTCGGTAAAGGTGGCGTAGGGCACGTTGCTGGACCATGGGTTCCACCGGTTGATGAATGAAGCACGGCTCTGTTTGTCCCACTGGATTCGAATCCCGACGCCTTCCCGCCTGGAGAATGGGAAGTAGGGAAAAAGGCTGTTTCCTGCCTCCGGAGGGCCTAGGGGGTGGGGAAGGCCTGTTTTTCTTTCTCACCTGGCTCCAGATCCTCTCTATGCATCTGGGGAGGGTAAAAACAGCCTTCCCCACCCCCTCGGAGGCCTGAAATGGCTTGTTTCCCAACTTCTGGTTGGACAGGAAGTGACATTTTTTGTTGTCCCCAGCCTCCAGAGCCTCTCTAGGCGTCTCTGGAGGCTGGGGACAGCAAAAAACGCCATTCCTGTCCAACCGGAAGTTGGGAAACGGGCCTTTTTGGGCCTCCAAGGGGGTGGGGAAGGCTGTTTTTGCCCTCCCCAGAGGCATTGAGAGAATCTGGAGCCAGGTGAGAGAAAAACGGGCCTACTGGGCCATCGCATGCCAGGAGCGGAAGGGGTGTGTGTGTCACACGCAGATGCGTGGGGTGGGGCGCATAGAATTATGGGTGTGGGCACGTGCGCGCGTGAATACCCGCTCCCGGCACACGATGGCAAAAAGGTTAGCCATCACTGGTCTAGGGTCTCCTACTTGAGCAGGGGGTTGGACTAGAAGACCTCCCAGGTCCCTTCCGACTCTGTTAGAACGTACTTGTTGAGCGACTTGGGAGGAAATTCAAACTGGCCCGTGGAAATGGTATCGACAGCGTTAAGCGAGATTCTGGTCACTTGCAGGCACTGAAGGCTGATAAAGTCGTATTTACAGATCAAAAGGGAGCGGTCGGTAATCAGAACCAGGCGTTCCTTTTCGTTGTTCCAGTGGTCGATCCTGCCAAGAAAAGCAAAAGTCACCAGCGTGGCTAAACATTTCAGGAAAAAAAAAAAAATGTGATTTTTTTTTTTAAAAAAAATGCTAATCTGCTCTGGCGTCCAGGCAAAAGGAGGCTTTGGGGCCTGTGACTTACTCGGTCAGCAGCCAAACGCTTTGGACTTCTCCGTCCTCCACGGGCATCACAACCACCCGGATCTCATTGACGGCCTGCTCAATGGTGCCCGGCTGAATGGGGAGAGAGAAGGATTAGCCATCTTTAACCGCTCGCTTCACAAACTTTCTCTCTCTCTTTCTTTTACTCTTACTCTTTCTCTCTGTGTTTCTTTTTTTCTTATCTTTCTTTCACTCTTTGTCTCTTTCTTTTTCTTTCACTCTTTCTTTTTTCTCTTTCTTTTTTTCTTTCTCTCCCACTTTCTTTTTTTCTTTCTCTGTGTCTGTAATCTTCGTCGAGATGTCGACCTACAGTATTTATATTTGTTTCACCGCTCAGATGGTGCCGTAAAGCACTATGGAGTGCTCTATAAATGCTACTCCACCGTATTTATACGGTGTTTATATACGTACCTACATACACTAACATACATATGCACATGTGCACAAATGTACACACTATACACTTGGTTTACATCTCCAGGAAGCCTGTTTTGTGAGACAGGCGCCTATATAAATACAATTACAATCACAATGTATTTATATCTAGTCTATTAGGTGTAGTTATATTTGGTTTCTATTAATATATTAGAAAAATATGCAATTAATATATTTTATATATAATATAATATATTTAATATATATTTATATCTAGTCTATTAGGTGTAGTTATATTTGGTTTCTATTAATATATTAGAAAAATATGCAATTAATATATTTTATATATAATATATTTAATATATTATATATATATATATATTTAATATTATATAATATATTATATAATATATTTAATATATTATATATAATATATTTAATATAATATAATTAATATTAATAGAATTTCCGGGTCTCCAGTAGAGCCTCCAGAGCCCGTGGCAGTCTCCCCCGGGGGGGGGGGCGTGTCCTCCTCCTCCTCCAGTCCTCCTTTTCACCCCCTCCCCTCCGCGCATGCGCGCCCGCCACCCACCCGGAAGACGAAGTACTCCTTCAGGCGGCCCCCGCGGGTGGGGTTGCGGACGTTGAGCGGGCGCAGCGTCTGCCGGGGCGCCGCCAGCGATCCTTCCAGGTCCCCCGGAGGCGTGAAGGGCACGTCGGCCTCGGCCGCCGGCACCAGCAGAGCCGGCCCGGCGCCTTCCTCCGAGTCCCGCAGCTGCAGCATCGCCGGCGGCCGCCCGCCGAGGCCCTCTCGCGCTCCCTTTTCCCGGCCCTTCTGCGCAGGCGCCGAAAGACGCAACCGACGCCCGGAGGGGCGGAGCCGGCGCGCGGGGTGTGTGTGCGTGGGTGGGCGGGGTCTTTCTCTCTCTCTTTTTTTTTTTTTCCCTCAGACATAGACTCACGCCGGCGTCTAGAGGCGCAATGCCTTCGCGGAGGCGTTGCGCTGGCGGGTTCAGTGCGCCGGCGTCGCGCCTTCCGCTGTTTTTCCCCCTGGGCCGCTTTTGGCGGGGAGAGCGGCACGTGCGGCGCCGCACGTTTTTATTTAGGAGTTGCCTTCATGGCAAGGGTGCATGTTGCATTCATGCAAAGGGTACAGGACAGATTGCATTCAAGGAAAAGGTGCATGTTGCATTTATGCAAGGATGCATGTTGCATTTATTCAAAGGGTGCAGGTTGCATTCATGCAAAAGGTGCAGGACAGATTGCATTCATGCAAGTGTGCAGGTTCCATTCAAGGAAAAGGTGCAGGTTGCATTTTTGCAAGGATGCATGTTACATTTATGCAAAGGGTACATGTTGCATTCATGGCAAGGGGGCAGGTTGCATTCATGCGAAGGTGCAGGTTGCATTCCCAGAAAGGGTACATGTTGCATTTCTGCAAGGACGCATGTTGCATTCATGGCAAGGGGGCAGGTTGCATTCATGCGAAGGTGCAGGTTGCATTCCCAGAAAGGGTACATGTTGCATTTCTGCAAGGATGCATGTTGCATTCATGGCAAGGATGCATGTTGCATTCATGCAAAGGTGCAGGTTGCATTCATGCAAGGGTGCATTTGGAAACTGAACAAGGAGAGATTCAACCTGGAAATAAGGAGGAATTTCCTGTCGGTGAGAACCATCAACCCATGGAACAGCTTGCCACCAGAAGTTGCCGGAGCTTCAACACTGGAAGCTTTCAAGAAGAGACTGGACTGCCATCTGTCAGAAATGGTGTAGGGTTTCCTGCTTGGGCGGGGAGGGTAGGACTAGATGACCTCCAAGGTCCCTTCCAGTGCTGTTATTCTGTTATAAATTGCATTCACGGAAGGGTGCAAAGTGCAAATAAACACTAAGGGAAACGATAAATGGGGATCGGACGGATGGATGACAAATAAGGGACGAAGAAAGAAAGGGAGGGAAGGAAGGTAGGATATACTAGATGGAAAAAAAGGGAGGAAGGAAGGAGAGAAGGGAGGAAAAATGAAAAGGAAGGATGAATGGATGGGGATGGATGGATGGAGGATAGAGTAGATGGAAAAGAAGGAAGGGAAGGGAAAATAATGGATAGGATATTGTCGATGGAAAATGAAAAAAAGGTAGAAAGGAGAAGTGTGGATAGGAAGCAGAGACAAGAAAAGGAAGGAAGGAGAAAGAGACAGAAAGAAAGAAAAGAAGGAAGGAATGTAACGCAAAAGCAACTTTGTGGCTTTGGGCAACTCCCGGAGTCACATTTTGCCCCTCCTGTCCATAAAGAGAATGCATAGAATGCAATTTGCCAAAATAAAAATCACCTGTAAGAGAAATTGGCTCCTTACAGTTCACCTGGGCGAGTGGGCGGGGCCAGAGAGAGATGCTCCAGAAATGAGCCCTTCAGCCGCTAGTCTCTATGGTCAGGAGCTGGACATAAGCAGCAATTTTCTCACTCGGACCCTCACTCGCACAAACCACTTCCTCAGGTAAGGGAAGACCCCCCCCCCACCCCTCTACCTGCTGCTGCTGCACCCCCAAATTCTGGGGCCACTTGAAACACCACATTAACCCCCAAAGTGTGAAGCAAATGGGGCTCCCATGTCTTTTTCTAAGCCAGAAGTGGGGTTTTTTCCCCCCCCCCCCTCTTATTGGGAAACTGAGGTTTGAGATTTTGTGAGTGTTTGTATGCTCCAGGCCGACAAACCAACCGGTGCAGCGCTTCAGCCTTCCTGCTGGCCTACACAGCCAAAGACAGGAAAGGGAATTTCCTGCTTTTCAAACAATATCGAAGAAAAAAAACACCCTAAAAGCAAACCAACCTATAAGGGTACATCCTCGACTTACGACCGCCATGGAGCCCAGCATTTCTGTTGCTAAGTGAAACACGGCTACCTTGGTATTGAAACCCAGCTGTAGCTCATCGGTTCGGGAAAAACCTGTTCATAAAAGTCACCTTTTACGAAAGACGGCTAGAAAAATGTTAATTCCCTTCCTTCCAAATGCCCGCACCCTTTAAAATACACATTTATCTCGATTTTAGAGGAAGAGAAAAAAAAAACATTTCTTTCTCTTAAGGAATGTATTGTTCCTTGCTGGGGTTGCATGTTAAAACCTGCCATAGGAAGGGAGATTTGCAAAGAAAAAGGAGATTTCAAAGAAAAGAGCCGTTTGTTTGAGCTGCTGAAGCAACGAGAGCACGGAATTTTAAAAAAAAACGCTTCCAGTAAATCAAAATAGAGCTAGATGGGACCTTGGAGGTCTTCTAGTCCAACCCCCTGCTAAGCTGAGTTTTGCCCTATTTCACGACTTTCCTTGCCGCAGTGGTTAAGTGAACCCCTGCCATTGTTCAAGAGTCACCCGGTTGTTAAGCGAATCCGTCTTTCCCCCTTGACTTTACTCGTCAGAAGGTCGCCAAAGGGGGGGGGGGCTCACGTTGACCCAGGGGACACTGCAACTGTCGTCAATACGAGCCATGTTCCCGAGCGTCCGAATGTAAATAGTGTGATCGCACGGGGACGCGGCGACGGTCATAAGTGCGAAAACTCCGCCCCATTTTTTCCCAGTGCCGTCGGGACTTTTGAATTCGTCGCTAAGCGAACTGTTGTAAGCCGAGGACACTCTGTAGAGCGTAAATAAATCAGACGGGCGGGGAAAAAAAAGTCGTTTAAACTCGCTGCTTTCTGCTCTGATGCTCACTCTTGCAAAGTACAAAGAAATGCTTATCGGATTCTGGGTTTTTTAAAAATTGCTAGCTGATAAGACGGAGTTGCCCAGGTATTTATTTTTTTTAAGAACCACTCCCCCTTACCAGAGGGAGCTCCCTTGTGGAGTACTGTGAAGCCGTTACCATAGCAACTCCACTGTGCTGCACAGTAGGAGCCATTTTAAGGCACAACAGGCTGTATCTTAACAGAACGTGAACCTAAAATGCAGACTATCTCTGTCAAAAGTATTGTGATTTGACACTATAGATATAATTCATTCCTTTTCATTTCAGCAGCCCAGGCGTTCCAGAGTTATGCTGGAACACACACAGACACACAGACCCCAAGGGGTGCTAGGAGTGTCTTACCCCCACAGTATTTTTTTTCCAGAGAGTAAGTCGTCTGTGTACCAAGTTTGGTTGAAATTGCTCGAGGCGCTCCAGAGTTATGCTGGAACATACACACACACAGCCATATATATATATATAATTGTTACAATGCTCCCCCTGTTTTCTACCCCACCTTTTGACATCTCATAAAACCCCACACAATGGCCTTCTGTTAGATGCACCTTCCTCCTCCCCCCCCTTTTTTTTTGGGACAAAATTGAGAGACGGAAGGAAAAGACGCCACGGGTGGGTGGGAAAAGTACGACGGCTTTTTAAACCAGTGGCTTCTCTTTCTTGTGGGAACGTCAGACCTCTACATAAATAAAGAGCCAGATGTAGCTCTTTGTTTTCGGGATCAAAAAAAAATGCACACTTGTAGGAGGGGAGCGTTTGCAGATGCTTCACTGGGCTCGGAACAAGCGGTGTGTGTGTGTGTGTGTGTGTGAAGCTTCTGGCCTTTAAAAAAAGGAAAAAAAATGTTTTTAAGAATGGGGGTGGGTGGGAAAAGGGAGGAAAAACGGGGACATGGGAAAAAAATAACGCATGAAAAGGAGAATCGACAGGCACCAAGGTTTCCGACCCCTTTGAAAGTAATTCAGAGTTATTCGAAATTCATTCAAAGTTATTCAGAGTTGAAGTTGTGATTTTTAGTGAAGTTCGAAGCGATTTTTTATTTTTTGAAGACGTAAGTTTTGAAATTTTAGGTTTTAAAGGCTTTTTTGTTGTTGTTTTAAGGTTGTTGGGTTTTGCTTTGTTTTTTTAGAAATAACTCGTTCAAATTCAGTGAAGATCATCTATTACTCCTCTTCCTCCTCCTTCTCCCTCCCTTCCCTGTTCCTTCTTTCCTTTCCTTCTCTCTCCCCTAATCTTTCCTTCCTTCTCTTTCCTTCCTCTCTCCCTCCCTTCTTTCCTTCCCTTCTCTGTTCTCTAATCTTCCCTTCCTCCTGCCCTCCTTCCTTCCTTTCCTTTTCTCCCCCCTAATCTTTTATTTCCTTCCTTCCTATCTTCCTCCCTCCCTCCCTTTTCTTTTTTCTTCCTTTCTTTTTGTCTTCCCTAATCTTCCCTTTTCTTCTTCCTCCATCCCGCCCTCCTTTCCTTTCCTTCTCTCTTCCTTAATCTTCCCTTCTCTTCCTCCCTCCCATTTTTTTCCTTTCTTTTTATCTTCCCTAATCTTCCCTTTTCTCCTTCCTCCCTTCATTCCTTTCCTTCTCTGTTCTCTAATCTTTCCTCCCTCCCCCTCTCTTCCCCCTTCCTTCTTCCCTTTCCTTCTTTCTTCCCTAATCTTTCCTTCCTTCTCTTTCCTTCCTCTCTCCCTCCCTTCTTTCCTTCCCTTCTCTGTTCTCTAATCTTCCCTTCCTTCTGCCCTCCTTCCTTCCTTTCCTTTTCTCCCCCCTAATCTTTTATTTCCTTCCTTCCTATCTTCCTCCCTCCCTCCCTTTTCTTTTTTCTTCCTTTCTTTTTGTCTTCCCTAATCTTCCCTTTTCTTCTTCCTCCCTCCCTCCCTCCCTCCTTTCCTTTCCTTCTCTCTTCCTTAATCTTCCCTTCTCTTCCTCCCTCCCATTTTTCTTCCTTTCTTTTTATCTTCCCTAATCTTCCCTTTTCTCCTTCCTCCCTTCATTCCTTTCCTTCTCTGTTCTCTAATCTTTCCTCCCTCCCCCTCCCTTCCCCCTTCCTTCTTCCCTTTCCTTCTTTCTTCCCTAATCTTTCCTTCCTTCCTTCTTCCCTCCCTCTCTCCCTCCCTCCCTCTTTCTTTTCTTTCCTTTCTCTCCTCCCTCCCTCTCCTTTTTCTCTCTTTGCTTTCATGCCTCGACTCCCTTCTTTTCTCCTCCCCCCCCTCTCTCTCGTTCTCTCTTTTGAAGGCTTCGGGAAGCTTTCCAAGCCATTCAGTTTACAAATTGTTCGGCCTCTGCCAATCTCAAGCCACCTTCCGTGCGCTGCCATTGTGTTGAGACCAAATCCAAGGCCCCAGGACAGATTTCTGGAGCGTGTCTGGCATTTCGGAGAGAATCTTTAAAAAAAAAAAAAAAACCTTCAGTGGGGAAGGTTGGTTCCCAAAATCAGCCGCCTTGGGGCAAAAACGGGGTATTTTCTGCAGAACAGTTTAGAAAATGTGAAACAAAACTTTGCATTAAACCACCTCCCACGCCAGGAAAAAAAAAAGTGTTTTTGTGGGATCCAGGTTTAAAATCCGTGGGAACCTGTAACTTTTCCCGACTGCAATTTTACCTCTCCTGCCTGTGGAACCATAGTTTGCCACCTACAATCGCAGACAATAAGAATGGGAAGGGATCTTGGAGGTCATCTAGCTCAACCCCCTGCCCAGGTCAGGATCCGTCGCTAGAGGGAGTGTCGTAAGTCAACTCGGCCTACCTACAGCTGTCTTTCTGGTTTGCTGATCTGCAAAAGGGCAAAGCAAGCCAGAAAGGCAGGAAGAAGGAGGAGGAGGAGAAAAAGAGAAGGAGGAGGAGAAGGAAGAAGAAGAAAGGGAAGGGGGAGAAGGGAGGAGGAAGAGAAGAAGAGAGGGAAGGGGAGGAGGAGAAGAAGAGGTGAGGAGAAGAAGAAAGGGAAGAAGGAGGAGAATGGGGAAGGGGAGGAGGAGAAGAAGGGAAGGAGGAGGAGAAGAGGTGAGGAGAAGAAAGGGAAGGAGGAGGAGGAGAAGAAGAGAGGAGGGGAGGAGGAGGAAGAAGAAAGGGAAGAAGGAGGAGAAGAAGTGAGAAGAAAGGAGGAGGAAGGAGAAGGGAGGAGGAAGAGGAGAAGAGGGGAGGAGGAGGAGAGGAAGAAAGAAAAAGGTAGGAGGAGAAGGGAGGAGGAAGAGGAGAAGAGGGGAGGAGGAGAAGGAAGAATAAGCAGAAAGGGAAGAAGGAGGAGAAGGAGAAGGTTTATCACAAGAAGAATGTGATAAACCTAGATTGCTTGCTTATCCACACAACAAGCTGAGTTTGAGTTTCCAGAGGCTGGCTTGGCCCGAGATGGGTTGATTTTTATTTTTGTTTTGGAGCGTGGAAGCATTTGTGGGAAGCCAAGGAGATCTTCTGAGGAGTTAGCAAATTCCAAGCTCTTTTTTTGGGGGAGAGGCCCAAGTCAAACAATTGGAACCCCACTGGGTGAATTTATTGGCCTTCATTTGCTCTCTGCAGATTTAATATTTGCTGATAATCCATCCTGCGTTGGAAGAGGGGGTGTGTGTCTTTTTTGGGGGGTCAAGATCCTCTCAATCTCTGTGGAGAAGAAATCTGGATGGGGAGCAAGAAAGGCGTCCAAATTCCTTTCGCCGAATGAAAAACAGCGACCGGCGGGGGGTGGGTGGGGGGCGGATTTGTCTCTCAGCCAAGAGACACACATCCGTATCCAGGAGACCTACCGGTCCCTCCAAAAGTTTGTTTTCCAGGAAAACAAACCAGATTTGTTTGAGCCCGGTCAACCTCAGCTATGGGGTTGGAGAACCCAACCATCTTCTGGAGAGAGAGGTCCAGCTAAGAGGTGCTTTTGACCCCAAGATGGTCCATCTACTGCGGCCTCCCGAAGCCTCAGAATGGAAGGAGTGTCGCTGTTGGACCTGCCCTCACTTGTTTTTTTTTAGTTTTCTCCTACTCTTTCCCCCACCCCCAAAAAGTGCTTTCCCCCCCCTCCTCTCGTTTTGAACATGGATGGAGTCCCAGAATGTAGAAAACCCAACAGACACGGGCCTTGTTGCAAAATGTTGAACGTAACCAGCTATGGTGGTTGGTGTAGCTTCAAATTAGCCAGCAACTGATTTCTGATGGAATCACGATAGATGATGGATGGATGGATGGATGGATGGATGGATGGATAAATAGGTAGGTAGGTAGGTAGGTGGGTGGGTGGGTGGAGGGACGGAGGGAGGGAGGGAGATGGATGGATGGAGAGAGAAAGAGGTAGATAGGGACTGAAACAGACATGGATGGATGGGTGGATAGATAGAAAAATAGGAAGAAAGAGTAAGATGATAGATTAGATAGATAGATAGATGATAGATAGATGATACTGTAGATAATGATAGAAAGACAGCAGTAAACACGATAGAGACGTAATCAGACAGAGGGAAATAGATAGATAGATAGATAGATAAATGATACTATAGAAAATGATAGAAAGACAGATATCAATAAACACGATAGAGACATAATCAGACAGATAGAGGAAGATAGAGAGAGAGAGACAGGGATGGATGGAGAGAGAGAGGTAGAGATTGAAACACGGATGGATGGATGGATGGATGGATAGATAGATAGATAGATAGATAGATAGATAGATAGATAGATAGATAGGAGGTAGAAACAGACAGGGATGGATGGAGAGAGAGAGCGAGAGAGGTAGAGATTGAAATAGACGGATGGATGGATGGATAGGAGATTGAAACGGATGGATGGATAGATAGAGATAGGAAGATAGATAAGATAGGAAGTTAGGTAGAGATAAATACAATAGATAAAAAAGTAAATACAATAAATAGATAACAGTTAAATACAATATAAATGGGTAAATACATAGATAACATAGACATAATATAGACATAATATAGATATTTGTAAATAGCGTTGATAGAGAAAAACAATAAATACAAAGATAAATTGAATAGAGATAAATACAATAGAGAGCCAGACAGACAGATGATGGATAGATAGATAGATAGACAGACAGACAGATGATGGATGGATAGATAGACAGGAGAGATGGATGGATGGATGATGGATAAAGATAAATAAAAGCTCACCTAGGGAAAAACAAAAGATGCTCCTTATTAAGAGCGTATTCTGAAGTATTCTCATTTAACAACCTTTCTGGTCACCCGTTGTTAAGCGAATCCGGCTTCCTCATTGATTTTGCTCACCGGAAGGTCGCAAAAGGGGGATCGGCGTGACCCCGGGACGCTGCGACCGTCATAAATACGAATCGGTTGAATTTTGATCACGCGATCGAGGGGATGCTACAACAACGGTCGTTAAGTGTGAAAAAACGTTCCCTAAGTCGCTTCTCTCAGCGACGTCACTAAATGGACCGTCGTAAGGGGAGGACAGCCCGCCTTCCTCCCTGCAAACACTATCCTACCGCTTGGTTATTACGACACCTCTGGATTTGTAATATTTGGGGATGTTTTCTCTCCGCCGTTCAGTGGAAAAAAAGAAAATTCAGGACTTTCCAAAATGTGGACTTAATTTAAGCCCCCTCCTCTCCCCCTTCCCACTCACCCCCCCCCTCCACCCCCCCACCCCCGTTTTCCATCCCCCCTTTGATTGTTGACACGGCCAAGATGCGAGGTTGGACGCCGGCCAAGAATGCGTAAAAACCTCCATCCGTCCATCAGCCAAAAAAAAAAAAAATTCCTGCGCTCTGGCGCACGGATGGGGTGTCCTGGGTTTTGTGCGTGCGGTGCGGAGCAACCGAAAATATGTGCGAGGCGGGGAGAGGATAAAGAGGGGGCTTGTGTGGTGAGAGAGAAGAATTTTATATATATATATATATATATATGTATGGTTTTTTTAAAAAAATTATTATTTAACTTGCAAAAGGGAGCCGAGTTACGTCCAAATTGCAGCCGGCGTTGCAAAAACTAGGAAATTTGACATGGCTGGGTGTATTTTTTTTTTTGGGGTGTGTGTGGGGGAGGTAGAGAAGGCATGCAGTGAGAGGAGGGGGCTGCAGCCGTGAAGAGGAGAGGATGAACATTGGTCCCCCCCTTTTCGCTCAGTTGCTGAAAAGTTTTTTTTTACGAAGCTGCAGGATGAGAGACGGTTTCTGCAAGATGCGAGGACGAATGGAGGGGCTGCTGCTTTGGTGGCTGGTGGTGGTCTGGATTGGGGGACCCCCCTCGGCTTCCGCGCTGCACTATCGGTACCTCTGGAAGAATTGCCTCCCGTGCTACGGGGGGTTCGGCGGGGGACGCTCGGAGAACAGGCCAGGTGAGTGAGCTCCTGCCGAAAGCAAGCGGGTGAGAGACACACCGAGTGGCTGGGCTGTACTTACAGAATAAGAGAAGAACAGGATGGGAAGGGACCTCGGAGGTCTTCTAGTCTAACCCCCTGCTGAAGCAGGAGACCATTAAATTCAAACAGTGGTCCGGTCTTTTCTTAAAAATCTCCAGTGTTGGAGCATTCACAACTTCTGGTGGCAAGCAGTTCCGCTGATTGATTGATTGATTTGGGATTATAGAATTACAGAATAACAAGAGTGGGACCTTGGGAGGTCTTCTAGTCTAACCCCCTGCTCAGGCAGGAAACCCTGTCTCATTTCAGACCAATGGTGGTCCAATCTCTTCTTCAAAACCTCCCGTGTTGGAGCAATTCGCAACGTCTGGTGGCCAGCAGTTCCGCGGGTTAATTGTTCTCCCTTGTCCAGGAAATTTCTCCCTTCGTTCCAGGTTGTTTCGCTCCTTGCTTTGTCCCGCTGTGAGGAAAATCCCTCTTTAATTCCAGGTTGCTTCTCTTGCTGGATTAATTTCCATCCATTGTTTCCCATCCTGCCTTCTGGGGCTTTGGAGAATAGGGTGAAACCCCCCCCCCCAACCCTCTTCTTTGGGGGCAGCCCCTCAAATATTCCTTCCGTACACACATTTTTTTATTTTTTTATTTATTTATTTATTTATTTATTTATTTATTTATTTATTTATTTATTTATTTATTTATTTATTTATTTATTATATTTCTATACCGCCTTTCCCCCGTAGGACTCAAGGCGGTGTACAGTCAAGAAAAATATAGACACACAAACATCATAAAATTGCTAATTAAAATTATTACTTAGATACTTACTCAATTATTTTGAGGTCAACCCAAGACACTTTGGCTCTAGTTAGACCCCTGGCTCCAGTTATGGGTCCCACAATTCAGGGGTTTAATAGGAGGGTGATTAAAATGTCGCAAAAATCTGGGAATCGAAATCCTCTTAAAGACCTGGAGGTGTTTAGCCTCCAGTCTTCCTTCATCGGAGGCCTTCAAACGGAGGCCGGATGGGCACCTGCCCTGCCTCTCCCCCGGGGGTTGGGCTAGATGTCCTCACGGGTCCCACCCGGTCGTTGTGCCAAGCTCCAAAGCTAGAGACGGGAAAGGCGGAAGGAAAAACAAAAAAAACCCAAAACGAACCAGAACTCTCTTTTACACACAAAACTCCCGTCTCCGCATCTTCCCTCTTTTTAAAATCGCCTTCCAAACTTTCTTTATAAGAGACGAATGCAAAAAGATTTCCCCCCCCCCCCCGCAGGACGCAAAAACCCATTTTTCGGTGGAGTGGAACAGTCTCCCTTGATTTGGGTTCGAAACAAGAGACGTTTTGGCAAGGGACTGGGGCGGGCAGACGGAGAAGCCAAGAGGGCAGCCAGCCAGATGTTCGATTCCAGGGCCGAGACGGTGTGGGGGGGGCAGCCTGGAGAGCTAAACAAAACAGAAAGGAGGAAACACACACACACACAGTCACACACACACAAAAACAACACAATTGCTGTCTTAACTAGATGTCAGAATCTGCAGAAATTGGTCAGCTAAAGAATGTTTTTGTACTCTTTCCTCTTTAAAAAAAAAAACAACAATCCGTGGAAGGATGCTCAGTTCCCTTTCTTTAGTTAGTGATCCTAATTTTTTTTTCCAAAGAAAACAATGGGGAAGGGACAGGAGAAGGAGGGAAGAAAGGAGGATGAAAGATGAAGGAGGGAGGGGGAAAGTAGGAGAAGGAAAGGAAAGGAGATGGAAAAGAGGGAAGGAAGAAGGGAAGAGAGGAAGGAAGGAGGGAGGGAGAAGGGGAAAGTAAGAGAAGGAAGGGAAAGGAAGGAAGGAAGGAAGGGGGAATAGGAGAAGGAAAGGAAAGAAGATGGAAAAGAAAGGAGGGACAGAGAAGGGGAAAGTAAGAGAAGGAAGGAAGGATGGAGGGAGAAGGGGAAAGTAAGAGAAGAAAGGGAAAAGGAAGGAAGGAAATAGGAGAAGGAAAGGAAAGAAGATGGAAAAGAAGGAAGGAGGGAGAGAGAAGGGGAAAGTAAGAGAAGGAAGGGAAAAGGAAAGGAAGGAAGGGGGAAAGTAGGAGAAGGAAAGGAAAGAAGATGGAAAAGAAGGAAGGAAGGGAGAGAGAAGGGGAAAGTAAGGAAGGGAAGGAAGGAAGGAAGGGGGAATAAGAAAGGGGAAGGAAGGGGAACATAGGAGAAGGAAAGGTGGAAAGGAAGGAAGGGAGGGATGGCAGGAGGAAAGAAGGATGGACAGTAGAGAAGGAGGGAGGAAGGAAGGGAGAGAATGAAGGAAAGAAGGAAAAAAGGATGGATAGTAGAGAAGGAGGGAGGGAGAGAAGGGAGGAAAAGGGGAAAGTAGAAGGAAGAGAAGAAAGATTGGAAGGAAGGAAGGAGAAGGGGAAAGTAAGAAAAGGAAGGAAGATGAAAAGGAAGGAAGGAAGAAGGACAAAGTAGGTGAAGGAAGGAAGGAAGGGGAAACAAAGTGAAGAGGCAAGGAGAGAGAAACAGGAAGGAGAGGGAAGGAGAAAAGGAAGGAAAAAAGAAAGAGGGAGGAAGGAAGGAAGAAAAGGAAGGGAGGGAGAGAAATGAAGGAAGGAAGAGAGAAGGAAATAAAATGAAAAGATGGCTTCCAGTCTTCTTAACAGCAATTCCATTTATATTTCACCCCTTCTCTCTCAAATTACAGCACAATTTCCTTTTTTTCCGTAGCCTACCCTGTTTAAGCTCCAAAGCCATACATCATAAATTCATATATTTTTTTGTCCCAGCAAAAAAACTCCATAAGGGGCTTCCGGTCACCCATAAAGTATAATTATTGTTCTTTCTTTAATCAAGCAAATCAATTTTTTGCCATCCTTCATAATGCTGTCATCTTCCTTGTCCATTTCTCCGTATTTGTGCGTATTCCAGAGATTTGATTTGGAAGCTGTGCATTTCTTTTTTTTTTTTTCCCTCCGTTTCTCCACGTTTGCCAATTTTCCTTTTGGTGCCGAAAGCCAAATTAATAGATTTATACGAGGGTTGCAAAAATATGTACCAAAACCGATGCTGCGTCGTTAATGAAGTGCAAGCTGCACTTCTAAACCCCGGAATGTGTTCACAATTTATAATCCACCCATTTGGCCTCCGCAACAAAACCAACATAAAACAAGCGTGACTTAAAACAGCAGTACGTAATTTGTTAATGTTTTCTGATTGGGTTTGTTTACTCCTTAGAGCAGGAGTCGGCAACCCGCGTGGCTCTGGAGCCGCATGTGGCTCTTTCATATCCTCTGCTGCGGCTCCTTGTCGCTCGTCGGCTCCACAATCGATAGGGCTTCCGGTTAGGACAGGTAGAGGAAAAAGGACGCCGCGCTAGGAGGAGACTCTATGGTGGGGAAACCGGACTTCCGGTGGGCTCCAGAATTGAACTGGCCAGAATTGGCCTCCGATTACGACTTTTGTGGCTCTTTGAATGTTTAAGGCTGCCGACCCCTGCTTTAGAGAAATACGTTTGCTATTGTTGTTAGCTTTCTTTTTTTAAACTTACAAATATATATATATATTTTAATTCTTTGTCGTTAATCTACGGAAGGAGGGGGAAAAAAACAACAACGCCCAAGAGAGTTTTATTTATTATTTATTTATTTATTTATTTATTTATTTATTTATTTATTTATTTATTTATTTATTTATTTATTTATTTATTTATTTAATTAAATTTCTATACCGCCCTTCTCCCGAAGGACTCAGGGCGGTGAACAGCCACGAGATAAAACACATAAATACAAAATTTTTTTTAAAATGAATTAAAAACGAATTAAATAATTTGGCTGAATTTAAAATACCCCATAATTTAAAACAAATTAAAATTTACATTTAAAAAAATGGAAAAAAATTACATTTAAAAAGGGGAGAAGATTTAGGCCAGGCCAGCTTGTTGGAATAGGAAAGTCTTAAGCGCGCGACGGAAGGTGCGCAGATCCGGGATCCTCCGTATCTCCGGGGGGAGCTCGTTCCAGATTGTAGGTGCCCCCACAGAGAAGGCTCTCCCCATGGGGGCCACCAGTCGACATTGTTTGGCCGATGGCACCCGGAGGAGTTGACAACATTGTAGAATTTTGGAATTTACCCAAAATTGGGGGGGGGGAAATAGACTTGGAAATTTATTTTATGGACGGGGCTCAAAATTAATCCAGACTGTTTCCCCGAAGCTCGTTTTATTTCATACGAGGCCAAGTAAAAAAACAAGAAAGAAAGAAAGAAATATAGATCATTTCTGGCTACGCACCCCCTTGCTTGAAATTGGCTGTGTTCCTAGATCTGGACGGACATGATCGGTGGCGAGATTTGTTAGTTTGCAGTAGCAAAAAAATAAAATAAAAATAAAAATCAAGAACCTGGTAGCATTTCTTTTTTCCAACCGAGAAATCAATCAATCGGAATAGAGCTGGAAGGAGCCCTGGAGGTCTTCTAGTCCAGCCCCCTACTCAAGCAGGAGATCCTAGGCCATTTCAGACAAGTGGCTGTCCATTCTTTTCTTAAAATCCTCCAGCGATGGAGCATCCACAATTTCTGGTGGCAAGCAGTTCCACTGGTTAATTGTTCTCACTGTTAGGAAGTTTCTCTTTAGTTCCAGGTTGCTTCTCTCCTTGGTGAGTTTCCATCCGTTGCTTCTTGTCCTGCCTTCGGGTGCTTTGGAAAATAAATTGACCCCCCCTCTTCTTTGGGGCAGCCCCTCAAATACTGGACGATGCTATCACATCCCCCCGTGGTCCTTCTTTTCTCTAGACTGGCCAAACTCAAATCCCGCAACCCTTCTTCGTATGTTTTAGTCTCCAGGCCTTTAATCCTCTTCATTGCTCTTCTTTGCACTTTTTCCAAAGTCTCAACAATCTTTTTTTTTTTGTAATGTGGGGACCAAAACTGGATGCAGCATTCCTTATTCAAAAATGGAAGAATTTTAAGATTTCTTGGTTGGAAAAGATGTTATGGAATTCCTCCTATTTTCCCCCTCCTTGTTTTGTGTTTTGTGTTGTATTGTGTTTTGTGTTGTGTTGTGTTTTGTGTTTTGTGTTTTATATTTATGTTTATTATTATTGAATTTCTATACCGCCCTTCTCCCTGAGGACTCAGGGTGGCGTACAGCCAAAATTAAAAACATGCAGGACAAATATTAAAAAACAATTAAAAGATATATAAATTTGGCCCAATTAAAACTCATGTTTATGTTTACGTTTATTGTATTTGTATACCGCCCTTCTCCCGAAGGACTCGGGGCGGTGAACAGCCAGCAGATAAAATACAGAAAATACAAAATTTAAAACAATATTAAAATCCAATTAAATTAATTTGGCCCACAGTTAAAACACCCCTATATTAACACCCATAAGTTAACAATTTAAAATTAAAACAATTTAAAAAGTTAGGCCAGGTCAGCCCGGCTTGATGAAACAGAAACCAACGTGCCTTTTTGTTGTGTTGTGTTGTGTTGTGTTGTGTGTTGTGTTGTGTTGTGTTGTGTTGTGTTGTGTTGTGTTGTGTTGTGTTGTGTTGTGTTTTGTTTTGTTTTGTTTTGTTCTAACCAGCCCCTGGTGTTGACACCAGAGACAATTTCCTGTGGAGTGAGTGGGGGCAGCTGGCTGCCGAAGTTTGCCGAGTTGAGGTTTTGTCCCGCTTCCATCTTGTTTCCTTTCCAGAGGTTGACGAGTGCCAAACTCACAACGGGGGCTGCCAGCACAGATGTGTCAACACCCCGGGGAGCTATCACTGCGAGTGCAAGCCAAGCTTTCGTCTGCACGCGGACGGCAGGACGTGTCTCCGTGAGTCTGGCGGGGTTTCCGAGCATCCTTTGCAAGGCATGGTGGGAAAATCCCGTGGAGGGAGGGAGGGAGGGAGGGAGGGAGCCCGTGCATGGAATGTCTCCATTCTGAGCGCGCATGGGAGAGTACAAACCATGGTTAGAAGAAGGGACGGTTAACTCTGCTAAACTGGGGTTTGCACAAACCGCTTTTCCTTGTTAGGAGGTGAAATCAGTTTGGCGTCGCATTGAAAAGCCTAGAAGTCAGAAGGATGGGAGTCCTCCCTTAGGAATGATGAAAGCTGGCTGATTGCCACTCCAAAGTTCCTTTTCTTTTTTCTTTCCTCCTTCCTTCCTTCCTTCGTTCCCTTCCCTTCCCATTTTCCTTTTCTCCCTTCCTCCCTTTTTTCTTCTTTCCTTCCTTCCTTCCTCCCTTCCCTCCCTCCCTCCCTTATTGATGAACAAATACCAAGTCTATTGAAATTTTAGTTATAGTTTTAGATACATGATAGAGATAGATAGATAGATACATAGATAGATGTATATGGATCTGATAGATATGATAGATTAGATAGGCAGGTAGGTAGATAAATTAGATAGATAGATAGATAGATAGATAGATAGATAGATAGATAGATAGATAGATAGATAGATAGATAGATAGATAGATAGATAGATAGATAGATAGATATAGAGAGATGGAAGATGATAGATAAGATAGATAGATAGATAGATAGATAGATAGATAGATAGATAGATAGATAGATAGATAGATAGATAGATAGATATGGATCTGATAGATATGATAGATTAGGTAGGCAGGTAGGTAGATAAATTAGATAGATAGATAGATAGATAGATAGATAGATAGATAGATAGATAGATAGATAGATAGATATAAAGAGATGGAAGATGATAGATAAAATAGATAGATAGATAGATAGATAGATAGATAGATAGATAGATAGATAGATAGATAGATAGATAGATAGATAGGTAAGTAGATCATGATTTAAAAGAAGAATGGAAAGGCTGAGTAAAAGGGAAAGGAAGGAAGGAAGGAAGGAAGGAAGGAAGGAAGGAAGGAAGGAAGGAAGGAAAGATGTGATGGATGGGAAGGAAGGAGGAAGGAGACAAGAGGGGCAGAAGGAAAGGAGGGAGGGAAGGAAAGAGGAAGGAAGGATGAGAGGGATAGAAGGAGGAAAGAGAAAAAAGAAAGGAGAGAGGAAGGACGGAAGAATGGAGGGAAGGAGAGAAGAGAGAAAAAGGGAGGGAGGGATAGATGGAGGAAAGAGAGAAAAGGTAACGAGAGGCAGGAGGGAAGGATGGAGGGAGAAAGGAAGAAGAAGAGGGAAAGAGAAAGGAAGGAAGGAAACAAGGGAGGGAGAGAGGGGCAGAGGGAGGGAAGGGAATGAGGGAGGGAAGAAGGGAAGGAAGGACAAAAGGAAAAGATAGAAAGCTTTTGTGGCAGAGAGGAGATTTAAAACGCATTCTCCTGGCTCCTAGCCCAACGGCATAGAATGGAATAGAATAACAGAGTCGGAAACCTTATTTCAGACAAATGGTTGTCCAATCTCTTCACCACATCTTCACCACAACACCAAAGGAAGAAATTTGGGGGGGTTTTCCCCCCCTGAATTTTGGCTAAAACCTACAGTCACAAATCAAGGTATTAAATGTAGATTAGCAAAGCAGAATCTTTTTTTAAAAAATCAGGCATTTTAAAGCATCAGGAGTGGAAATTTTGCATCTCTTTTTCCTGCCATTTCGCCCCCCCTCCCCCTTTTTTTTCAGCATCGTCTTTCAGGGGTGCCAAGCGGTGTGTAAAATCCTGATTTTTTTTTTCTGCCCACTCATTTTCGGCTTCCATTCTCAGAGTCTGTCTTGAGTTTTTATCTCTTGCCAAGCCAGAACTTCTGGTCCTCATTATCTGTCCCAGGCTGGAATTTCCTTTAGCGGCGTGGTCAATGCAAACAAAATGCACACATTTTGGCCGACGCAGTTTGGAAAAAACTGTCGAGGTTCAGATGGGGTGAGCATTTTTTTCATGGTGGGGGGGTGGGATGGGGGGCAGGAGAAATGATCCACTCGGAAAGCTGCAAAATTTCAGGAAAAAATTAGCCCGAAATGCAAAGTCTAAACTTAAAGATGAAAAGCACAAAAACATCTTTGCAAAAAAAAAAAGTTTTGATATTCATCGCCACGGATGACAACTTGGCTTGTTTTTAATTTCTTCGATGCCCGCCTGATTTTTATCGATGTAAAATCTCTTTTCTTTTCTTTCTTTCTTTCTTTTTTTGGAAGCTTCAGTGGAAGAACAGCTAATCAAATTGTGGGAACGCTTCCGTGTTTCAAATAACTCGATATATATATATATATATATTTAAATCCCATATTGGAATTCAATTCAGACTTGGGGGGGGGGGGGAGGAAAAAACCCACAAAACGTTTCCTAGCTGCAATTTAATACATGGATTTGTTTGTACCACGTCTAAAATTTGAGTTTTTCTACTTAACAGAAGTGGCATTTTAACTTTTGCAGGAGGTCAAAACCAAAGGGGAATTTTGCTAGCGTGGATTGAATTTGTGATAATTTTATTCTGCGGTTTATAGTGAGCGGAGCAGAGGTTTTGATGTTCATTCTTAGGTGGGAGTTTAGCAGTTTTTTTTTGTTTTTTTTTTTGGTCTGTCACGACAAGGATTTTAGAAACATCTGACATGCAAAAACACAAGGGGGGGGGGTTGTGTGAAAATGTCTGTGGTTGTGGTTCAAAAAAGGGGAGTGGAAAAGATTAGGGCTAGAAATGCTTCTATTAGGCATGATTCAAATTTGGCCTTTGGCTACATCTGAGGAAAGAAACTATGGAAGGAAGGAAGGAAGGAAGGAAGGAAGGAGAAAAGAGAAAGAAAAAGAGAAAGAGAAAGGAGCAGGGAGGGAGGGAGGGAGGAAGGAAGGAGGAAAAAAGGAAGGGAGGGAGGGAGAAAAGGAAAAAGGGAAGGGGAGGAAGGAAGGAAGAAAGAAAAAGGCAAAAGAAAAGGAAGGAAGGAAGGGAGAAAAGGAAAAAGGGAAGGGAGGGAAGGAAGGAAGGAAGGAAAGGAATGAAAAAGAAAGAAAGAAAAAGAAAAGAGAGAAAGGAGGAGGGAGGCAGAAAGGAAGGAAAGAAGAAAGAAAGAAAAAAGGAAGGAAGGCAGAAAAGGAAAAAGGGAAGGGAAGGAAGGAAAAAAGAAAGAAAAAAGGAAGGAAGGAAGGGAGAAAAGGAAAACGGGAAGGAAAGGAAGGAAGGAAAAAAGAAAAAAGAAAAGGAAGGAAGGAAGGGAGAAAAGGAAAAAGGGAAGGGAAGGGAAGGAATGACGAAATTAAGATAACTTTAAGGTAGGTGGACCAACTCCCAGAATTCCTGCCTAAGTTAAGGTTGACTGGGGAATTCTGGGTGTTGAAGTCCACCCAGTTCTGAAAAACTCTGCTGTGGACTTTGAATACCATTTTTCTACGGTTAAAATTGTTTTTTAACAAGTATTGGATTGGCTTTCTTGTTACATGAAGGTAAGAATATATAATGAATGTAACAGGTTCTATTTCTCCGGCACTCACATCTCCCATTTATGACAAACAGAAGCCCCTGCCTTATGCCTGGATCCACCAGTTGGACTCCCTATTTTACGGTTTATGTGCAGCTGCACCTGTTGGATTTCCACCTGGGTGACCCTTTTCTCTCCCTCTCTCTCCCTCTCTCTCTAGCTGGCAACCCTTGTGCCATCCACAACGGAGGGTGTGAACACGATTGCGTGCAGCTGAGCTTCTCGCACCACCGGTGCCAATGCCGGCCGAATTACCAGCTGAAAGAGGACGGCAAACACTGCGTGGGTGAGTTCCTCCCCAACCTCTGGAAAGGCTCCCACAAATATAAATAAGGCTCCCTAAAAATAAATAAATAAAATGAATAAAACGATATACGTGTCAATTTTACACGGCTGCTTCGTTTTGCGAAGCAGTCGTTCTTTTAGATTTATAGCCATTCCCCTCTGCCGGATATACAGAGACTGAATTACTGCTCTCTTTCCCCGAAAATAAGACCCAACCGGAAAATAAGTCCTAGCATGGTTTTTCAGGATGCTCGTAATATAAGCCCTACCCCAAAAATAAGCCCCAGTTAAGATCGTCAGCCAGATGGATGCATTTAGTACCATATTTCCCTGAAAATAAGACCCCAACCAGAAAATAAGCCCTAGCATGATTTTTCAGGATGCTCGTAATATAAGCCCTATCCCCAAAATAAACCCCAATTAAGATCCTCAGCAGGATGGATGTATTTAGTACCGTATTTCCCTGAAAATAAGACCCAACCAGAAAATAAGCCCTAGCATGATTTTTCAGGATGCTTGTAATATAAGCCCTACCCCAAAAATAAGCCCCAGTTAAGATCCTCAGCCAGATGGATGCATTTAGTATCGTATTTCCCCCAAAATAAGCCCCAGTTAAGATCCTCAGCTGGATGGATGCATTTAGTACTGTATTTCACTGAAAATAAGATCCAACCAGAAAATGTCGCATTCCCCAACTCGGCCGAAGCATCGGTGTGTGGGCGGACCTCCAGGGAAAGACCGGAGTTGGGGAATGGCGTGTTCCCTGACCCGGCTGAGCCAGGCAGCGGCTCCGTAGCCTCAGGGAATGGCGTGTCCCTGGGGCCCCGGCCTCTGACCCAAGGCGAAGGGAGAGCGGGTGGCATGCATTACTTACCTTTGGTGAGCTGAGCGGGTGTCGGCGAGGTGACTGGCGATTAGCTGGGCCGTGTGGCAAAGGCAGCATATGTAGGGCGGGGTGGGCGGGGCGAACTGTGAGCGGCCGGAATGGGCGAGCGGCGACTGGGCGGACGTGGGTGGGGCCAGCCAGAGGTGGTATTTACCGGTTCGGTGAACCAGGTAAAATTTCTGCTACCAGTTCTCCTGAACCGGTGTGAACCGGTCAAATACCACCTCTGATGTATTCCCTTTATTGTCAGGAATTCATTTCTTAAAAGGCACCAAAGAGTTTTTTCCTCCAAGTTCCTTGTGAGGAAAGTTACACAAACACGGCCACCCACACAACACTACACACAAACACACAAAGAAATACACACACAGAGATTTACGTGCACATGTGGGGTGTGTATGTGTGTCACAAGTTGTCCCAAATGCGGATTGGCAACGTGATGGCGAAAAGAAGGATGCAAAATCAGGCAATGCAGTTGAGTTCAATAATTCGCAATGAACAAACCATGGTTTAGCACACTCTGCTTCTAGCCTGGCTCCTGCCTGTTAAGCCACCAAACCTGGTTTGTTTAACTGGGAGGCGCGTCACATGGCAGGGCCACTTAGTGAAGGACCCTCAGTTAGAGTTAAACCCATTAAACCCATGTTAAACCCATGTTAAACCTGAGTTAAACCTGAGTTAAACCCGAGTTAAACCGGAGTTAAGCCGCAGTTAAGCCGGAGCTATGAAGATCTTTTTAGTGAATTGCAGCTAATGGCAGTTTCCCTGCCTTCCAGTGAGGAATCCATGCGCCACTCACAACGGAGCCTGCATGCACAAATGCCACAATCACAATGGGCTGGCACGTTGCGAATGCCACCCTGGCTACCGACTGGGGCCGGATCGCAAAACCTGCCAAGGTAAGGAAGCACCACGTTTCACACTTCACACTGTGCACAATCTCTATCTATCATCTATCTATCTATCTATCTATCATCTATCTATCTATCTATCTATCTATCTATCTATCTATCTATCTATCTATCATCTATCTATCTATCTATCTATCTATCTATCTATCTATCTATCTATCTATCATCTATCTATCTATCATCTATCTATCTATCTATCATCTATCTATCTACCTATCTATCTATCTATCCATCTCTCTCATTTATCTATCTATCCATTTATCTATCTATCTATCTATTATCTATCTATCCATCCATCCATTCCTCTCTCTCTCTGTCCATCCATCCATCCATCTTTCTATCCATCCATATCTATCTAATCTATCTATCCATCTCTCTCATTTACCTATCTATCTATCTATTTATCTATCTATTTATTATCTATCCATCCATCCATCCCTCTCTCTCTGTCATCCGTCCATCCATCCATCCATCCATCTTTCTATCCATCCATATCTATCTATCTATCTATCCATCCATCCCTCTCTCTCTGTCCGCCCGTCCGTCCATCCATCCATCCATCTTTCTATCCATCCATCCATTCCTCTCTCTCCGTCCATCCATCCATCCATCCATCCATCCATATCTATCTATCTATCTATCTATCTATCTATCTATCTATCTATCTATCTATCTATCTATCTATCATGTATCTAAAACTATATCTAATATTTCAATAGACTTGTATTTGTTCATCAATAAGGAAGGGAGGGAGGGAAGGAGGAAGGAAGAAAGGAGGAAAAGATAAAGGAAGGAAGGAACCCTCAAACTATAAATAATTTTCTTTCGCTGCTTTCCTTTAACCCAGATATAGACGAATGTGTGACGGGCGTGGCATTCTGTGCCCACCAATGTCTGAACACTCACGGCTCCTATAAATGTCTCTGCAACGTTGGCTTCGAACTCGGGTCGGAGGGCAGGCAGTGTTACCGTGAGTTTCCGGCAAGGATGGGGGAAGATTTTGGCAAAATCCGGACGGGGTTTGGAGGGAGGGATCGGCAAGCGATTTGGTGATCCCACTGTTATTGGAGTCGTTTCCCACCCTCTTCAATTCCCTTTCCAGGAATAGAGATGGAAATTGTGAATAGCTGTGAAACCGACAACGGGGGCTGTTCCCACTTGTGCCATCACACCAGCGCTGGCCCGGCCTGTAGCTGCAATTTCGGATACAGCTTGGATGAAGACCAAAAAACTTGCATCGGTGAACTGTTACTCAATAGTTTGAGAAAAAAGTCCAATTTTTTTTAAGAACGAAAAGGCAGGTTTTGAATGGGAGAGGAACATCTGGATGGAGCGAAATACATCACTTTCCCTTTTGCACAATTTTGCCGGTGTTTTTCTTCGCCCCACTCAGCTCCTTCCACACCCACCCACGCCCAAAATTTGACGTTGGCTTGCAAAGTTGTATTATTATTCTTTTTCGGGCGACGTTATTCGGAGTGTCTTTTTTTTTTCAGTGGGAAAAAAAAAAGATTATTATTTTTTTTTAAAAAAGAAAGGATAATTTGCAAAAAATTAATCAAACAATTAAGGAAAGATCCAATAAGGTTCTGCCAAGAATTGTGCAATTATAAGGCAGCCGAGCGTTAAAAAGCGGTGGGATCGGGGAAAAAAAAATAAGCTTGTTGAAATAAGCTTGAAATAATGATTACGTCGGATTTCAATTTTTTAAACGCAGCTGATGTAGCAACTGCTTCCGTAGGATATTAATATTAATTATTTTATTTTATTTTTTATTTTATTTTATTTTGAATTTGTATACCGCCCTTCTCCCTGAGGACTCAGGGCGGTGAACAGCCAAGTAAAAACATCAAATACAAATATTAAAATACAGTTAAAAATACATATATATAAATTTGGCCCCATTAATTAAAAACAATAAACAAAACACTTAAAAACACTTAAAAAATTATGAATAGAATATATGCAATATTCCAGGGTTTTACACTTTTGCTGTCGGGAGCATGTCAGGATAATAATACCCATCCAAATTTAGAATTTAGAATTTCCCAGGGAGGGTGAAAGTTGAAAAGTAGAATTTTATAAGGTAATCCTCAATTTACGACCACAACGGAGCCTCAAATTTGTGTCGCGAAGTGAGACATTTTGTTCAGTGAGTTTGGCCTCATTTTACGACCTCCTCTTGCCACTGTCGTTAAGTGGAGCGCACAATTCAACAAGTTTTATTGCTCAATTTTTTTTGGGAGGGGAAAACGGCACCCGTGTGCAGAGAAGGATTTTTGGAGAGCTTGCTAAGAAAAAAAAGTGAAACGCAACATGAAAATCCAGGGGGGGGATTTTCCCGCTCCCCCCCCGCTCCCGCCACAACTTGACAATCTCTCTCGTTTCAGATACCGACGAATGCCACGCTGGGTCTCACTGCTGCCAACAAGGATGTTACAATTATCCTGGGGGTTACGAGTGCGTTTGTTACGCCGGCTATCAGCTCAACTCTGCCGGTTGCGGTTGCGATGGTAGGTTGAATCGAATCCGGTATGCAAATTGAATCCGATAAGTATGCAAATCCAAGGAGTATGCAAATGGAAAGGGATCTCGGAGGTCATTTAGTCTGACCCCCCCCTTTATCTTGGGCAGGAATCCGACCGTATCTCATCTGAAAAGCCAACCTGCTTCTAAGATATCTTTCTCTTCTTCTTCTTCTTCTTCTTCTTCTTCTTCTTCTTCTTCTTCTTCTTCTTCTTCTTCTTCTTCTTCTTCTTCTTCTTCTTCTTCTTCTTCTTCTTCTTCTTCTTCTTCTTCTTCTCCTCCTCCTCCTCCTCCTCCGTCTTCTCTCCTCCGTCTTCTCTCCTCCTCCTCTTCCTCCTCTACCTTCCCTTCTCCTTCCCCATCTTTCTTCTTCTTCTTCTTCTTCTTCTTCTTCTTCTTCTTCTTCTTCTTCTTCTTCTTCTTCTTCTCCTCCTCCTCCTCCTCCGTCTTCTCTCCTCCTCCTCTTCCTCCTCTACCTTCCCTTCTCCTTCCCCATCTTTCTTCTTCTTCTTCTTCTTCTTCTTCTTCTTCTTCTTCTTCTTCTTCTTCTTCTTCTTCTTCTTCTTCTTCTTCTTCTTCTTCTTCTTCTTCTTCTTCTTCTTCTTCTTCTTCTTCTTCTTCTTCTCCTCCTCCTCCTCCTCCTCCTCCGTCTTCTCTCCTCCTCCTCTTCCTCCTCTACCTTCCCTTCTTCTTCTTCTTCTTCTTCTTCTTCTTCTTCTTCTTCTTCTTCTTCTTCTTCTTCTTCTTCTTCTTCTCCTCCTCCTCCTCCTCCTCCTCCTCCTCCTCCTCCTCCTCCTCCGTCTTCTCTCCTCCTCCTCTTCCTCCTCTACCTTCCCTTCTCCTTCCCCATCTTTCTTCTTCTTCTTCTTCTTCTTCTTCTTCTTCTTCTTCTTCTTCTTCTTCTTCTTCTTCTTCTTCTTCTTCTTCTTCTTCTTCTTCTTCTTCTTCTTCTTCTTCTTCTTCTTCTCCTCCTCCTCCTCCTCCTCCTCCTCCTCCTCCTCCTCCCTCTTCCTCATTCTTCCTCCTCTCCTCCCTCTTCCTTCTCCTCCTCCTCCTCCTCCTCCTCCTCCTCCTCATTATTATTATTATTTTGTTTCTTTTATTCATTAAGCATGAAACTCAGTCAACTGAACATTTAAAAATGTATCACAAATATAATTATTAATCTTTATTCACTGAACGAAACTCAGTCAACTGAACATCTCAAAACGATTCTTTTTAAAATAATCCTTTAAAATTCTTTTAAAAATATTTAAAAATATTAAAATAAAAATAAAATATTTTTAAAAGGATTACTATTATTATCCTTGTTTCTTTTATTCATAAAGCATGAAGCTCAGCCAACTAAACATTTCAAAATGTATCACAAATATAATAATTATTATTAATTTTTATTCACTGAACGAACCTCCGTCAACTGAACATTTCAAAATGATTCTTTTTAAAACAATCCTTTAAAATTATTCTACAAATATTTAAAAATATTAAAATAAAAATAAAATATTTTTAAAAGGATGATGATGATGATGATGGTGGTGGTTTTATTTTTTTCCAGATCTGGACGAGTGTTCGGCGAATAACGGGGGCTGCGAACATTTTTGCCGGAACCTGGCAGGTTCCTTTCTCTGCAGCTGCCAGATCGGGTTCAAATTAGACGAAGATCGCAGAAGCTGCCTTTGTAAGTCTGGGTTTTCACGTGACACGCGTGATTGGAGAATTTGGACACGTTCAGGAGGGGGGGTTGTTTTGGGGGAGAGGCGGGACACGAGGGAATGTCATATTCAGATGGTAACCGAAGGAATTTTTTTAAAGGGGGCCGGCCGGTTCAGGCTGGGTTTTGTGCGTTTGCTCTGCCCATGTTTCTAGTCCTCTCTGTTCCCCCCTTTATGTGGCAATGGCTTGGAGGTGTTTGCTCTCGCCGTAGACCTCGAGGAGCCCACGGAGGCCGTGGATGGACGGCGACCCGTTATCCGTCCCCTCCCCCACGTGGCTCTTTTCCACGATGGGCTCACCCAGTTTTTGGATGAAGAATATGAGGATGAAGAAGAAGGGGCCGAGGCCAGAGGAGAATACACCATTTTGGAGAAGTTTAGTATGTTCCTTCCTTCCTTCCTTCCCTTTTTTCCTTCCTTTCTTCCTATTTTCCTTCCTTATCTCTCCTCCTCCCTTCCTTTCTCTCTCCCTTCCTCCCTTCCCTCCTCCCTTCCCTCTTCTCCTCCTCCTGCCCTTCCTTCTTTCCCTCCCATTGTTCCTTCCTTCCTTTCTTCCTACTTTCCTTCCTTTCCCTTCCCACTTCTTCTCCTCCTCTTCCTCCCTCCCTCCCTTCTTTCCTTCCTCTCACCTTCTCCTCCTCCCTTCCTTTCTCCCTCCCTTCCTCTCTCCTCCCTTCCCTCTTCTTCTCCTCCTCCTCTTCCTTCCTTCCATCCCTCCTTCCCTCTTTCCTTCCTTCCTTTCTTTTATCTTCCTTCCCTCCTTTCTTTCTTTCCTTCCCTCTTCTTCTCTCCTTGCCTCATTTCTTTGCTCCCTTCCTCCCTTCCCCTTCCTATATTCTCAGCATGTCTTCTCCTCCCTCTTCCTCGTTTCAGAATCATTTTCTTCCATATCGCAAGACGTACTAATAAGAGCCATAAAGTAACACTCAGGAAAATAAACTAAAGAGGAAAAAGAGAATAGAGACAGAAGCGCAGAAAGGATGCAAAGGAGAACAAAAAAATTACAGATATCTGAATTTTAGGTGAAGTTCTGGAGCGACTTTTCTCTCTCCTCTCTTCACCCTGACTTTTCTCCTCTTGCTCATTTCCCAAACTTCAAAAAAGTTTCCTAAACTGCAAAAAAAAAAAAGAAAGAAAAGAAAAAATACTTGAAAGAAAACTACTTTTTGAGGTTTTTCTCCCCGTTTAGGGCTTGTAACAGCCCCAGTTAACGTTTCCTCCTCTTCTTCTTTTTCTCTTTCTCTCTTTTCCTCGCAGTCTGCCTCAATGATACCTTCGGCCCCGACTGCAGCCTGTCGTGCGAGGGATGCCAGAACGGTGGCCGGTGCAACCAGACCCGGACCGGCTGCGTCTGTCCAGACGGCTGGACGGGGGTCTTGTGCAACCAAAGTAAGTCCGGTTGGGAGCCTCTCCGGCCACAGACAAGTTGCCCCGGAAGCAGCAGGGCGGGATGAGAAAGCAACAAGCTAGCTGGGGAATTCTGGGAATTAAAGTACAAATTTTATGCTGACTGGGGAATTCTGGAAATTGAAGTGCATACATCATGCTGGCTGGGAAATAAAATATTCTGGGAATTAAAGTACAAATTTCATGTTGGCTGGGGAATTCTGGGAGTTGAATCCATATATCATGCCGGTTGAGGAATTCTGGGAAATAAAGTCCACATATCATGCCAGCTGGGGAATTCTGGGAGTTGAAGTCCATACATCATGCTGGCTGGGGAATTCTGGGAATTAAAATTAAAATATGCCGGCTGGAGAATTCTGGGAATTAAAGTACAAATTTCGTGCCGGCTGGGGAATTCTGGGAATTGAAATCCACATGTCATGCCAACTGGGGAATTCTGGGAATTGAAGTGCATACATCATGCCGGTTGGGGAATTCTGGGAAATAAAGTCCACATATCATGCCAGCTGGGGAATTCTGGGAGTTGAAGTCCATACATCATGTTGGCTGGGGAATTCTGGGAATTAAAATATCATGTCGGCTGGGGATTTCTGGGAGTTGAAGTCCATCCATTGGCTGCATGGCCCAATTGAGAAGCTGAGATTGCGTCTTGATGCTGGCGAGTCCCATACGACTGAATGGATCTCGGAGGGGGAGGGCGCAGGGGATTATGGGAGTCATCACTACGAATCTCCCTTTCACAGCCTGCCCCAAAGGGACTTTTGGGAAGAACTGCAGCTCTCTCTGCGTCTGCCAAAACGGAGGCAGCTGCGATCCGGTGACGGGGGCCTGTCGCTGTCCCCCTGAAGCCGGGGGGGACCAGTGTGAAGATGGTAAGATGGCAACCCCCAATTCCCCTCCCTCCAGATGTGCTGAGGGTCACTTTCCCAGCCACCCCAAAAAACCTGGATCCTTGCTGACCCCCTCCCCCCAATCTTGAACAAACCTTGGGAACGTCCCAACTTCAACTGTCATAAATGCGAATCAGTTGTCAAACATCCAACTTTTAATCACATGTCCTTGGGGATGCTGCAGCCGTCACACGTGTGAAAGTCACTTTTTTCCAGAGCCGTTGTAACTCTGGACCGGTCCCTAAACGAACCTGGACCAGTGGGTAGTCGGTGGGTCCTGGAGACGAGCCACCCACCCTTCAAAAACCCGCCACGGAGATGTTAAATTGTGTCTCTGTCTGTCTTTTCCTTCTCAGCTTCCTAACCCCTTCCTTCCTTCGCGGCCTTGTCTCTTTCAGTCTGTCCCAGAGGATTTTTCGGAAAACATTGCCGGAAAAAATGCCACTGCGCCAACCGGGGACGATGCCACCGGGTTTTCGGCACCTGTCTCTGCGATCCGGGACGCTACGGGTGTTTCTGTCACCTAGGTAAAGCCCCCCCCGTCCCCCGGTGGCCATTGCTTCTCCCCAGAAAGAGAGACCCTCGGCATGACAAAAGTTGAAGCAATGATTCCTTTATTAGGAGCGCCGGCAGCCCCGGCAAAACGTTTCTGTCTCACCGCAGGCTAACAAGTCTGTCCGTCCGGGAGATGAATCATTGTCTGCCACATCTATTCATCTCCTCCCCCTGCCTTTTATCCCCAGAGTTAGGATGGGGCTTCGCTAGCAGCAGTGTCCCAAGGACCGGCCCATAGATTTCCACTGCTCTCCTATCCGCCTTCTGCACATCCACGCGTCAGGCACTGGACCCAGCTGTTCCTCCTCCTCCTCATCAGCCACCTCCAGACTAGGAGGCTGTTGACTATCTGAGGGCTGATGGATGTCTGTCTCTGACAGCTCCACTCCCTCTTCCCCCTCGGAGCTCTCAGGTTGCCTTGAGGCTGACCTTGACTCCCACGTCTCCTCTTCCTCCTCTGAGTCGGCTGTTGGAGGGGCCGGCGGCCGACACAAAGAGACCCCAGCCCGCTGACCGTCTTCCCTTCCCCTCCTTTCAGCTTGCCCAAAGTGGGCGTACGGGATCGGCTGTTCGGGAGAGTGCCGGTGCGTGCAAGCCAACACACAACACTGCGACAAGCGAGACGGCACTTGTGTGTGCAAGGCCGGGCATCACGGGGAAAGATGCCAATCAAGTAAGTTGGGTCGGGGTGGGGGTGGGGGGAAAGATGGGCGAACGGGCGCCGATCAGCTGAACTGGTTCCCAGCTGGATCAGAGCGGGATGGGGGAAGAACTGGGGGGGGGGGTCGCGTTCACACAACAGGCCAAGCTTGGTTCTGTCTTCCCTGGGTTTGCTTTTGTTGTGTGAGTTCAGCCCAGTTCGGAACCAGTGGAGCCTGTTGGGTGATTGTCTCCCTGCTCTGATAAGTGTGTAAGAAGATTTGAACCCAAGACCTTCAGGCTTATATTTGGATATAGGAGAACCTGTTGCCTTCAGATGTCCCATCTCCCTCCTTCCCTTTCTTCCTTCCTTCTTTCCTTCCTTCCTTCGCCCACCCACCAAGACATCTCTGCGCATGTGAAGAAGCATTGTGGGCGTGAGTGCGCACATGCCCACGAGCGAACCGGTAGTGGCCAAAATTGAAACCATTACTGCTTCCTTCCTCTCTCCTTCCCTCCCTCCCTCCCTCCCCTTTCCCTCCTCCTCCTTCCTTCTTTTCCTTCCTCCCTTTCTTTTCATTTTTCTTCCCTCCTTACCTGCTTTCTCCTTCCTTCCTTCCTTCCTTCCTTCCTTCCTTCCTTCCTTCCTTCCTTCCTCCCTCTCTCATTTTTCCTCCCCTTCCCTCTCTCTCCTGCTTTCTCCTTCCTCTCTTCCATCAGTGCTTGAATCGGACACATCCTTTGCCATCCAGATGTTCTCCCGAGTGGTTTCCCCCTTAACTTTGAGATGTTGACACCAAGTTTCTGGTCCACAGCGTGCGACCCGGGCCGTTTCGGGCCAGGCTGCAGGCACAAGTGTGGTTGTCCCTTTGGCATGGCCTGTGACCACGTGAGCGGAGAGTGTCGCCCGCAGTGTCCTCAGGGCTATTACGGAGAGAAGTGCCAGCAAGGTAGGTCTGGATGATCTCGGACCTCGAGAGCTGGGCGAAAAGCCAAATTTAACTCTTTAAAGTATCTTTAAACACTTCGCGGTAGCTTAGAAGGATGGAAAAACCTCCCCATGGTTGGGAGAGAACATCAAATTGGTAAAAGACGTTGTCGGCACTCCGTCCCTGGAGATTTTCAAGAAGAGACCGGACATCCACTTGCCCGGAATTTTTTTTAAAAAAAAATAAATTTAAAAAAATCGTATTTTATTTTCTCTCCTCTTTAGAATGCCCCGATGGGAAATTTGGAGCCAATTGTCTTCATTCCTGTTCTTGTAATGGTTCTCCTTGCAGTGGGCTCACTGGGGAATGCCGCTGCGTAACTGGGAGGACTGGGAAGTCCTGCGACCAAGGTAAGTCAGAAGAATCAAGTCTTGGACAGCTAGTCCTCGACATACGACCATTCGAACTCACAACTTGGCAGCATCCTAGGCAGAGGTGGGATTCAAATAATGTAACAACCGGTTCTCGGCCTTAATGATTTCTTCCAACAAACCAATTCACCAAACTGCTCAGAAAGTTAACAACCGGTTCTCCCGAAGTGGTGCGAACCGGCCGAATCCCATCACTAATCTTGGGGTTACATGATCGCTGTCGGTGACACAGGTGGGCTTCACATACTGTACCAACCGGTTCGCCCAACACTGGAAATGTGAGTGCACGGGCGCTCTCGCTTTGCTCACGTGCGACATCACAAAACACGGCAATTCGCTCGCGTGCACCGTCGACACATGCGTGCGATGTCACACAACACAGCAATTTGCTCCCGCGCGCCGCCCACATACGCATGGCATCAAAAACACAGCGATTTAAGATGGGATTGTGCCGCAAGCGGTTCTGCCGAACCGGTCTGAACCGGTTGCATACCTACCACCTCTGGTCGGCGATCTCCCCAACCAGCAAAGTCCGGAGGGAGGGTGGGAGCTGAGTTTGCTTAATGACTGTGTGATTTGTTTAACAATGACACGGGTTTGCTTAACGACCATGCCCCCCCCCCCCCAAAAAGTGGTAAAATTGGACGGGATGCAATTCGCCAGCCTTTGCTAAGAAAGGGAAGTTCTAGCCTGGATTTTGGTAGCTCTTTCAGTTCTTCGAGAGAGGAATATTAGTCCGACATTCGGCGGTGCCCACGTCGTGTTTCTCCTCCTTCTCCAGAATGCCCCGATGGACACTGGGGAGACGGGTGTCAGCGGCTGTGTCCGGAATGTGAGAATAACGGCCGTTGTGACCCCATCACCGGTGTGTGCTTGTGTCCTTCGGGATACACAGGGAGCCGTTGCCAAGAAGGTGAGCTGCTTGCGTTGGTTGTAGAACCATCTACTACCTCGGACTTTTCCCGCACTGGGAGATGCGGGTTGTTAGGAGGACGCAACCACGGGGGCTTCCACAGTTTGTCTGCGTAAAGTCCCCCCACCCAAATTCAGAGTGGTGGGGTGGGTGGGACTTCTGCTCTCTTTGTGGGAGTCCCTGTCTGTTACCCCCAAATTGGGGTAGAGTTTTGGTGAACGTCCTTACCGATGGCAGCAAACGGCCAAACTACATGTTACACTCAACTGTTTATGGGGAGGGGAGGGGAGAGCAAGGGAAGGAGGAAAAGGGGAGGGGAGGGAAGGAAAGGAAAGGAAGGGAAGGAGGAAAGGAAAGGGGAAAGAGGGAAAAAGGAAAAAGGGGAGGAAAGGAAAGGATGTGAAAAGGAAGGAAGGAAAGGAGTGAAAGGGAGGGAGGAAGGATTTAGAAACACGCAAATGATTTCTGATCTTTTCAACAAATGCCTCCACTTTCGTTTTCTCCTCTTTTCCCTTTCAGTCTGCCCACCTGGCTGGTTTGGGCAAGGATGCCAACGCCAGTGCAACTGTGACAACGAAGGAGATTGCGATCCCCAAACGGGGAAGTGCAGTTGTGCCCCCGGATGGACCGGCTCCCGCTGCCACAGAGGTGAAAAGAGGGCCCGATTCTTCAAACCTTGAGGGTTGAAGGAACTTTTTACTCATTAGTTTTTCCTTCCTCCCTTCTCCCTCCCTTCCCCTCTTTTGTTTCCTTCTTTCCTTCTTTCCATTTTCCTTCCTGTCTCCTGTCTCTTTTCCTTTCCTTATTTTCCTCCTTCCCTTCTTTTTCCTCCTTCTTCTTTCTTTCCCTCCTCCCTCCCTCTTTTCCTTACTTCTCCTCCTCCCTTTCTTTCTTTCTTTCCCCTTCTTTTTCTTTTTCCTTTCTTTCTTTCCTTCTTTTTCTTTTTCTTTCTTTTGTCTTCTTTCTCTCTCTCTCCTTTCTGTCTTTCTTTCTCTCTCTTTTTCTTTCTCTCTCTTTCTCTGTCTCTTTTCCTCTCTCTCTCTCTCTTTCTCTCTCTCTCTCTTTCTCTCTCTCTCTCTCTCTCTTTTTCTCTTTCTTTTTTCTTTCTTTCCTTCCTCCCCATCTTACCTACCTTTGTCCTTTCAAATGGAATATGGAAAATAAGTCCTTTTTTTTTTAAAGTCCTCCCACTGAACCGAGAGAGACGAAAGGGAAAGGAAGAATGGACGAGTCCTGCCCGCTGGTGGCAGCAGGAGACATCAATTCTTCCTCCTTTTGGGTCTTTTCCAGCCTGCGAGACAGGCTACTGGGGTCCGGACTGCACCCATCCCTGCAACTGTTCGGGGGCCGAAGGTGGCTGCAGTGCGGTGACCGGTCAGTGCATGTGTGAAGCTGGCTACATCGGCGTGCGCTGCGATCAGAGTTGAGTCCCCTTCTTCGTGGCCCTTGAACCCCAAGTCGCTTTGGGTTTGTGGGTGCCCTTCAGCTGAGGGGGTGGGGGGAGCTGAGTGCCTATGGTTCTCCAGGGCGCAGAAAACGGTGGGGTTTTGAGAAGATTGAGGTGTCACCTTCTCAGCCCAAAGTCGGGTCTAACCAGCAGAATTTGGCACTCCGGATTTTTATTTTTATTTAATAATCTTCTTTCGCTGTTTTAATGTCGCCCTTCCTTCCTTCCTTTTTGCTCTTCCCCTTCCTTCTGTCTTCATTTTCCCTTCCTTCCTTCCTTGTCTCCCTGCCTCGATTCCGTTTTCACTCTTTCATGCTTTCTTTTTTGTTCCCTTTTCCTTCCTTCCTTCCCTCCCTCCCTCCCTTCTTTTCTCTGGACCTCTCACCTCTGTTCCCGCTTGCTTTCAATTTCACTTTCCCCCTTTCCTTCCTTTTCTCTCACCTTTGCTCCTGCTTCCTTTCACTTTCACCTTCTCTCCCTTTTTTCTCACCTTTGCTCCTGCTTACTTTCATATTCACTTTTCCCTTCCCTCCTTTTCTTTCTCACCTTTGCTCCTGCTGACTTTCACTTCCCCCTTTCCTCCTTTTCTCTCACCTGTTCCTGCTTGCTTTTACTTTCACTTTCACTTTCCCCCTTCCCTCCTTTTCTCTCACCTCTGTTCCGCTTGCTTTCACTTTCACTTTCCCCCTTCCCTTCTTGTCTCTCACCTCTGTTCCTGCTTGCTTTCACTTTCACTTTCACTTTCACTTTCCTCCTTCCCTCCTTTTCTCTCACCTCTGTTCCTGCTGGCTTTCACTTTCACTTTCCCCTTTCACTCCCTTTTCTTTGTCACCTTTGTTCCCGCTCTCACTTTCACTTTCACTTTCACTTCCTTTCCCCCCCGTTTATTCCTCTTCTCCCTCCCAAGAGTGCCCCGCAGGCTGGTTTGGTCCCAACTGCCGCCAGCGATGCCAGTGCCACCACCAAGGAGCCTGCGACCATGTCAGCGGCGCCTGCACCTGCAGCCCTGGCTGGAGAGGAACATTTTGCGAGCGGGGTAAGCCCCACCCCACCTTCTCTTGCAAGGCTGGAAGCCGTTGGACACTTTGCCCCCTCCCAATAGCTGAAGCCAGTGCGTGACTCTCCCCTGGCGCTAAAGATCTTCTGATTCTCTTTTCTCAGCTTGTCCTGATGGCTTTTTCGGGGTGGACTGCCGGCACGCCTGCCGCTGCCTCAACGGAGCCCACTGTAATCCCGTGACGGGCCACTGCCGCTGCGCCGCGGGCTGGATTGGGCCACACTGCAACCAGAGTGCGTCTCCTGCCGGGCGGGCAGGAAAATATGGCATCTCCCTTGGCTATTTGGATCCGAACGCAGGCTTTCTCTCTCTCTCTCTCTCTCTCTCCAGCTTGCCCAGCTCACCGCTACGGCGAGAACTGCAGCCAGGAGTGCCCCTGCACCAATGGAGCTGCATGCCACCCAGTCACAGGGCGATGCCTCTGCGCACCAGGGTGGGTTGGCGCTGCGTGCCAGCAAGGTACTTTGTGAAGGGGTCCTTGGTGCTCTCTGAGCTTGCTTGTTTTCTTGTAGACGTTTTATTACCCAGCTAGGTAACATCATTCTTCTTCTTCTTCTTCTTCTTCTTCTTCTTCTTCTTCTTCTTCTTCTTCTTCTTCTTCTTCTTCTTCTTCTTCTTCTTCTTCTTCTTCTTCTTCTTCTTCTTCTTCTTCTTCTTCTTCTTCTTCTTCTTCTTCTTCTTCTTCCTCCTCTTCCTCTTCCTCCTCCTCCTCTTCCTCTTCCACCTCCTCCTCCTCCTCTCTTCTTCTCTCTTCTTCTCCTCCTCCTCCTCCTCCTCCTTCTCTTCCTCCTCCTCCATCCTTCTCTCTTCTTCTTCTCCTCCTCCTCCTCCTCCTCCTTCATTTTTCTCCTCCTCCATCCTCCTTCTCTCTTTTTCTTCTTCTCCTTCTGCTTCTTCTTCTCCTCCTCCTCCATCCTCCTTCTCTCTTCTTCTCTCTTCTTCTTCTCCTCCTCCTCCTCCTTCATTTTTCTCCTCCTCCATCCTCCTTCTCTCTTCTTCTTCTCTCTTCTTCTTCTTCTCCTTCTGCTTCTTCTTCTCCTCCTCCTCCATCCTCCTTCTCTTCTTCTCTCTTCTTCTTCTTCTCCTCCTCCATCCTCCTTCTCTCTTCTTCTCTCTTTTTCTTCTCCTCCTCCTCCTCCTCCCTCCCTTTCCTTCTTCCTTCCTTTCTTTCCTTCTTTCTTCTCCTCTTCCCTTTGCAGGGTGTCCGCCAGGATTTTACGGATCCGGCTGCCGGCAGGAATGTCTCTGTCAACACGGAGGAATCTGCGATCCGGTTTCTGGCCGCTGCATCTGTCCGGAAGGGCGGGTGGGACTCGCTTGTGAGCTGGGTAAGGAAAAAAGGTCATTTAATGGTATTTCATTCCTCCTGCTTGAGCAGGGAGCTGGACCAGAAGACCCTAAATGCCCCTTAAGTGACTTACGACCATTTCCCACACTTAACGACCGTTGCAGCATCCCCCTGATCACGTGATTAAAATTCAGATGCTTGGCAACCAACTCGTACTTATGATGGTCGCGGTGTCCCGGGGTTCACACGATTCCCCTTTGACGACCTTCTGATGAGCAAAGTCAAGGGGGGAAGCTGGACTCGCTTAACGACCGTGTGGCTAACTTAACCACCACGTTGATTCACTTAGCAACCGCGGCAAGAAAGGGTTGTAAAAGGGGGCCAAACTCAACTGTCTCGCTCAGCGACAGAAATGTTGGGCTCGTTGGTGGTCATAAGTCGAGGACTTGCTGTATCAGAGGGTTTTCTTTTCTTTAGAGTGCGTTGAAGGAAAATATGGGCCAGGTTGTCAAGAAAGTTGCGATTGTGTTAATGGAGGCCGGTGTGACCAGAAGAGTGGACATTGCATTTGCCGTGATGGTTGGACCGGTGAAAAGTGCCAGAAAGGTAAGTCGTAATGGCATTGGTTTTTTTTTCTTGGTGGCCGGCGGGAGATAGATCACTACAGATAATCCTCGATTTACAAATTTCATTTAGTGACTGTTCAAAGTTACAACGGTGTACTTACCACCATTTTCACCTGACGCGTCATTTCCCCCTCCCCCCCATGTGGTCATGTGATCAAAATTCGCCCCCTAGAGCCCGGAACGACTAGCACGTATGTGCGAGGGGAACCTTTACCTTAATATGTGCCAGTAGTACTGTATATACACAGTAAGTACAATCTTTTTTTTATCCGTTCCTTCTCTTTTTTTCCCAGCCTGCCCCAAAGGGACGTACGGGAAGGGCTGCCAGGACACGTGTGACTGTGAACATGGGGTCTCGTGCGATCACATCACGGGGGTTTGTGACTGTCCGCCTGGGTGGCGCGGAATCCATTGTGAGAAAGGTGACAACTGAAAATTGGATTGCTCCTGTCTGAACGACCCTTTCAGGGTGGGGGGAGGAACTCTGCGTACGCTCTGCGCCCCGATCTCTTCATTTGACCAGCCTTGATTCCACAAAATGCTAAATTTTAACCACGAATTTCCTTTTGATTGCTTTCAAAAATGTCTGTTTGAGTGTGTTTCTTTCGAAAACTGCTTTTTTCCTCCTTTTAAAAAAAGCTGCTGTGGCTTTGAATCTCAAATTCTGAATTCCCAGCCGATCCCAGGATGATAGAGAATTGGAATGGGAAGGGGGGGGTGTCCCCTAAGGGTCATCTAGTCCACCCCTCTGCAAAGGATGTGAAAGCATCCATGGAAGGGGAGGGGAGCGGGAGATGGTTCCTTCCTGGTTCCACCTTGCAGGAAAGGAGCCTGCAATTGAATGATTGATTGATTGATTGATTGATTGAATGAATGAATGCATGCATGCATGCATGAATGAATGAATGATTGAATGAATGAATGAATGAATGAATGCATGAATGAACGAATGAATAAAAGGAACGAATGAATGAATGCATGAATGAATGATTGATTGAATGAATGCATGCATGAGTGATTGTATGAATGAATGAATGAATGAATGAATGGTTGAATGAATGCATGAATGAATGATTGAATGATTGAATGAATGATTTCATGAATGCTTGAATGCTTGATTGATTGATTGAATGAATGAACGAATGCATGCATGAATGGTAGATAGAATGAATGCATGCATGAGGGATTGTATGAATGAATGAATGAATGGTTGAATGAATGCATGAATGAATGCTTGAATGATTGAATGAATGATTGAATTCATGAATGCTTGAATGATTGATTGATTGATTGATTGAATGAAAGAATGCATGCATGAATGGTAGATAGAATGAATGAACAAATACAGAAATAATAGTTGGAAGGGACCTTGGAGGTCTTCTAGTCCAACCCTCAGCTCAAGCAGGAGACCCTAGACCAGGCCAAATTGGCAATTTTAAGCCTTTAAACTGAGGAATTCTGGGAGTTGAAGTCCCCAAGTGGTAACCCTAACCCGAACCCTGCCCTAGACCATGACCGAACGAACATGGGTGGCACAGGATGGGACTACAGCTCCCAGCAGTCATTGGGAGGGGTGAACACCCCTCCAATTAAACGCTTCCCCACCCATTGACACCAATAATCAATGAGGAATATTGATTGCCTAGCTTAATATTTATTCCCTCTTTGCAATCTCCTGGCTGCCGAAATCCAATTTTTTTCCTCGTTTTCTTGACTCTGTCCAGCCTGCCTGCCCGGTTCATTTGGGAAGGACTGTGCCACGAAGTGCGACTGTCCCTCGGGGTCTCCTTGCAACCACATCACCGGCCAGTGTGGCTGTCCGCCCGGGTTCACAGGTCACGGGTGCGAACGGCGTAAGTCCGGAGGCTCAAAAAAAAAAAAAAACCCCTCCGATTTTGCATGGATGATAAATGCACCCAGCTCGGATGCTGGCAATTCCTTGATCGCTTTGGAAGAGAAACCGAGTCTGGGAGTTGATCCAAGAGGATTCAATTAATAATAATAATAATAATAAATCCTCAGCTTTTCAGATGGGCAGCAGGCTCTGACTTCTGCCTGGCAGCTGAATGGGGGGGGAAAAAAAATCAGGAAAATATTGACAGTGATTTAATTATAAGTTTGTCTCTGTTTTCTCTATTCCCTCTTTTTTCCCCTCCATTCTGTTAAATCCACTTGATTTAACTCTTCTAACTCTTCCTCCGCTTACGAGAGGGATGCCGAGAGAGCATCTCTGCGTGCTAAAATAAAAAATAAAAAAATCCACGGAAAATTAGCAGGTTCAGTTACGAGTGCGAAAAGGGTTGCGTCTTCTACATGGACCCGTTACTCGGAAGTTGGGAAAACACTCGGGGAAGAACGCCCAAGCACCAAGATGTTTCAACTGAAAAAAAGAGGGATATTTTGGGGAAGGGGACCTCAGAGGTCATTTAGCCCAACCCCGCAGCTCGGCACGGGTTCCGCTTGGTGGAAAAGAAAAAAAAAAGAGTGAGCTAGAATGAAAAATAGGGCTCTGTAGGGCAGGAATGTCCACTCTTATTTGCAAGACTGGTGGTCTTCAACTCCCAGAATTCCCCAGCCAGCCGGGAATTCTGGCTGGGGAATTCTGGGAGTTGTAGTCCACAGGTCTTAAAAGTGGCCAAGATTGGAGACTTCTATTTGCACCCTTTTTTCAGAGTCAGAAACGCTGGAGTGCAAACTGGGCTCTCTTCTCTCCCACAGCCTGCCCTCCTGGCACCTTCGGACCGGGGTGCGCACACATTTGCCAGTGCGCCGGTGCGAATCACGACTGCCACCCGGTGAGTGGGAGGTGCCTCTGCGGCCCGGGATACCACGGCAGCGGCTGCAAGCAGAGTGAGTTTACATGTGTGTGTGCGTGCAAACGGGGGAAAATTTGGGGTGCAATAACGGGAAGGAAGGTGGGGAGAACCAATGGGGAACTTTTCTTGCAAAGGACTTTCCCCCAGCAGGAAAGTACAGGTAATCCTCGACTTATGACCGCAATCGAACCTGAAATTTATGTTGCTAAGTGAGAAATTTGTGGGAATTTGGCTCCATTTTACGACCGTTGTTAATGAATTGCTGCAGTTAAATGAGTCACGCAGTCGTTAAGTGAATCTGGCTTTCCCCTTGACTTTGGTCGCAAAAGGGGATCACGTGACACCACACACCCCCCGTGACACTGCGACCGTCATAAATACGAGCCAGTGGCCAAGCGTCTGAATTTTTAATCACGGGACCATGCGGGGATACGACGACGGCCGTAAGTGTGAAAAGCGGCCCCAAGTGGCTTTTTTTTTCAGTGCCGTTGTGACTTCTGTCACTAAATGAAGCGTCGTAAATCGAGGACTACCTGTATTCTACTCTCACGGCAGGGAAAATCCACTGATTTTTTTTTCAATTTTGCGTGCCCAATTTAAATGGCATTTCGTTGAATTTGGGTGGTCTGCTCCAGCCGATGGAAGGAGGTCTTTCTTTAAAAATAAATTTCGTATTTAAAAATAAGTCTTATTAATTGCCAGTTTCAACTTAAATTAAATCCTAAATTAATCCCTGATTAAACAAACCCTTTGAGTAGCATTTTCTTCCATTTGGTGTGGCCACGGTCCTGCTTCAATTGCCCTCCAATAATTGGAAGGGGGGGGGGTTGGGGCGAGAAAAAAAAGCACGGAGTCCTAGTGTTTGGGGGGGGGGCTCCTCTGAGATCATCCAATCCAGCCCCTGCGCAATCCAGAATCTAAAAGAGCATCTCTGTTTCAAAGGGTGGGAGAAAAAAGGAAATCATGTGGCGGCCTGTTCCGCCGGCTAACGGTTTGTTTCCATCGCACGGATTGCGTCCTTTTTAGAGTGCCCGTCGGGACGCTACGGGCCGAATTGCGAGAGGTTGTGTCAGTGTAAAAATGGCGGTGGTTGTGAGGCCGCGACGGGGGCGTGCCAGTGTCCGGCTGGATATATCGGCGCCGATTGTAACGTAGGTAAGCCGGCTCTGTACTTCTAGCGCAAAGCCAGCGTAAAATCGTATATAAAGCATCGAATCAGTTATAGTATTATTATTATTGTTATTATTACCATTACTGTTACTGGTTAATCTTCAATTTGATTCACAGTCTAGGATTGGTAAAAACATAACAGCTCATGTCCTAACCAAGAACCTAAGAGCTGTTTTATTATTATTATTGTCATTTATTATTGTTCTTGTTACTATTATTATTACTGGTTAATCTTCAATTCAATCTACAGTCTAGGACTTGTAAAACTTAACAGTTCCTGTCCTAATCAAGAACCTAAGGGCTGTTTTATTACTATTCTTATCATCATCATCATCTCTTATTCATTAAACATTAACTCAGTCAACTAAACATTATTATTATTATTATTATTATTATTATTATTATTATTATTATTATTATTACCATTATTATTACCATTATTATTACTGGTTAATCTTCAATTAAATTTACAGTCTAGGACTAGTAAAAATATAACAGTTCATGTTCTAACCAAGAACCTAAGAGCTGGTTTTTTCATTATTATTATTATTATTATTATTATTATTATTATTATTATTATTATTATCATCATCATCATCATCATCATCATCATCATCATCATCATCATCATCTCTTTTATTCATCAAACATGAAACTCAAGTCAACTGAACATTATTATTATTATCATTATTATCATCATCTCATATTCATTAAACATTAACTCAGTCAACTGATTATTATTATTACTATTACTATTATCATTATGATCATCTCTTATTCATTAAACACTAACTCAGTCAACTGAACTTTATTATTATTATCATCATCTCTTTTATTCATTAAACATTAACTCAGTCAACTGAACATTATTATTATTATTATTATTACCATTATTATTACCATTATTGTTACTGGTTAATCCTCAATTAAATTTACAGTCTAGGACTGGTAAAAATATAAATGTTATTTATTTATTTATTTATTAATCAAATTTCTATACCGCCCTACTCCCGAAGGACTCAGGGCGGTGAACAGCCAAGATAAAATACAGATAATACAAATATTAAAAAATCCCTTAAAATTATTAAGTATTTTGGCCGAAACACAGATTAAAACACCCAATTTATAAAATCACGAATTAAAAATTGAAAAGATGTTCAAGTCCTAACCAAGAACCTAAAAGCTTTTTTTGTTATTATTGTTGTTATTATTGTTGCTGTTGTTATTATTTTATTTTGTCACATTGTCTGTAATGCGTCGGTCTAAAGTCCAGTTTGTCTGCTTTAGACCTGCTTCTAACCACAGATGGGGGTTGCCACGGGGGGATCGAGAACCACCCCCCCCCGGCCATTTGACAGGGCTACCTCAAGGTCATTATGACTTTCCCTTCCAGCTTGTCCGAGGGGACATTATGGGACCGACTGTGCCCTTCCCTGTCCGTGTGCCGAAAATGTCCCTTGTCACCCGGTGTCCGGTTCCTGCCTTTGTCCGCCGGGCAAATCCGGTCCCGGGTGCGAAAACGGTGAGTCGCTTCAAATGGATACCCTCCCGAAAAAACTCGCTCGGTTTTCATTTTACTTGGGAGCACGTGGGGATGGATTGCATCCCATAATATGCGCCCTTGATGGCGGAAGGGGGCTTTCCGGTTTGGGAAGTCAACGGAAGCCACTTTGGATCTGGGGTGCTCGCATGGTTTGGCCCACCTCGCAGGGCTGTGGTGTCGATCCCGCCGTGGTCACCCATTTCGTAAGCACAGGGGGAGATTCGGGCCCGCCTCGCAGGGGTGTCGCGTGAGCTATAATGGGAGCTGAGTGTTTTGACAGACAAGCAGGGAACTCAGGTTGAAATCTACCCTTCCAAGTGAAGGATTCCGGTGCATTAGGCATTAAGCGGGGGGCTTCCTTAGATGTTTTTGGGCCGTTTGCGTTCCATGATCGAGAGCCGCGTCCGACCCACGGTTTTCGGGGGTCAGCTTGTCCCGGTTTGCTTCTCCAACAGACTGCCCCGCCGATCGTTACGGGTTCAACTGTAGCCAGATCTGCGCTTGTCAAAATGGGGCCATTTGCGTGCCAGAAGATGGATCCTGCCTTTGTGGGCTCGGATGGACCGGGATCTGGTGCGAAAAAGGTGATTTTTTTTTCCTGCCTCTAAGGTGAATAGGATAAATCCTGGTTTACATCTTTATAGATTCCTGTCTCCTGGAGTTCCGCTGGACATAGAAATAGATTGGGTTTTAGATTTTGGCAGTGGTTTGAATCTTGGTTTATGTCAGTATGGATTCTTGTTTCCTGGAGTTCCACTGGTCAACCCACTTCATTTTTGGTAGTGGCTTGTTTGTTATCTAATTCCTTTATCACAAATTTATCATTTTTCTCCATACTTATTATTTCATATAATAATCTTCATATCTTATTATTGTTTGTTATTTAATTCCTGAATGTTTCGTTACCAGACTTGATAAGATCATCCGCGAGATTTTTTTTTTTTTTTTGTCCTATTCCACTGATTACATTACCAAGACTGGCAACGAAATGTTCAGGGAACTAAATGGTAACAAGCTCGGAGAGCAAACCATTGCCAAAAAGGAAATGGATTGTCCGGCGGAACTCTAGGAGACAGAAATCCGTAAAGACCTAAACCAGGATTCATACCGCTGCCAAAATCTAAAACCCAAGTTATTTTTATGTCCAGCGGAACTCCAGGAGACAAGGATCCATACAGACCTAAACCAGGATTCAAACTGCTGCCAAAATCTAAAACCCAAGTTATTTTTATGTCCATTGGAACTCCAGGTGACAAGAATCCATACAGGCCTAAACCAAGATTCAAACCGCTGCCAAAATCTAAAAACCCGAGCGGTTTCTGTTTTTTCTATTCTTTCAAAACCCGCTTCCTTGCTTAAACCAGCATTTTCCCAACCTTGGCAACTTTAAGACGGGTGGATTTCAACTCCCAGAATCCCAACGCGTGAGGGAGAATCAGTGGAATAAACCTTCAGATATGTAATATAAAGAGAAATTCTCTACCCCCGCCACCCCCCCAGAGTGCCCTCCGGGGAAATATGGTGCCAACTGTCAGCTGAACTGCACTTGCCAAAACAATGGGACCTGCGATCCAGTGGCCGGGATCTGTCGGTGCGGGAAAGGCAGTTACGGGAACCGATGCGAACACGGTAAGCCTGCAACGATTTTGTCCGCTATTTTTTAAACAATTGTTTTACAAAGTTTACAATTTTGTACAACTTTTACAAAATTTTACGAATTTTCATTGGATTTCCCACCATTCAGCCTGTCCGGCTGGATTCCATGGGATCGCCTGTCGAGAACGATGCGGCTGCCAAAACGGCGCCTCGTGCGATCCGGGATCCGGGGAATGTCTCTGTCGTCCAGGTTTTCACGGCCGTTACTGCGAAAAAGGTTCGTGGAATTCCCGCGACTCTCCGAAGTTAGCTAGGATGCGATGCTTAAATCCTGGCTAAGCGCTCTTTTTTTTTTTCAAAACTTAAAACGAGTAACTTCTCGTTTGCTCTTCTTTTTTTTCCTCTTCCCTCCGTGCGCCGCCTTCCTTTTGTATCGTGCCTTTTTGGGCCATCGGAGGCAAAAATGAATGGTTTTTTTTTTTTAGCGGTTTAGCATTTTATATATTTTTTTAAGCATTTTAATTCTATCAGTCTAGGATTCAGGTGGCTTTGCAGCTGGGTCCCCATCGACATGAGGAATGACACGTGGGGAAATTTGGATTCTCAGTCCCGTTTAGCGCTGGGAACTCCCTGGCTGACCCTTGAGTCCATCCTTCTCTCTTGGCTCAGCCTACCTGGCAGGGTTGTTGTATGGGAAAATAGGATCTCCCTACGAATACCGTCTTGAGCTGCTGAATGAAAAGAGAGAGATAAACGTCGCGGATTAAGGCTGGCAATGCTTGTGACTTTTCGCAGCCTTGAGATGGAAGTTGGAAGCGATAAGAGCAACGGACGCATTTAAAACCACGAGCAAAATCAAAAGTTTCCCCCAAATTTGTGAGGAGTTGGTAGGGTGTAAAATATTTCTCAGACGCTGCCCCAGGGTTTTTGAGAAGAACTGCAACTTGGATTTTAGTAGATGTTAAGAAAGCAAATAACTTAAACGTTTTTTTTAAAGTTATTTGCCATTTGATATTTTAAAGTATTAAAATAATTATATTTTAAAATAATAAAGATCTCAGGGGCTGCCCCTAAGAAGAGGGAGTCAAGCTTTTCTCCAAAGCACCTGAAGGCAGGACAAGAAGCGACGGGTGGAAACTAATCAAGGAGAGAAGCAACCTGGAACTAAGGAGAAATTTCCAGAAAGTGGGAACAATTAACCTGTGGAACTCCTTGCCTCCAGAAGTTGTGAATGCTCCAACACTGGAGATTTTTAAGAAAAGACTAGACAGTTGCTTGTCTGGAATGATATAGGGCTTCCTGTCTGAGCAGGGGGTTGGACTAGAAGACCTCCAAGGTCCCCTCCAACTCAGTTATTCTGTATTCTCTATTTTTTCTTTCTTTTCTTTCTTTTTCTTTCTTTCTTTCTGCTTTTCCCCCCCTTTTTGGCTTTTGGGTGCTTTATTTCCAATTATACACTGACTTTTGTACGGAAAGCGGGATGCAGTCATTTCAAATACGAGCAGTAAGTATTAAAATAGCTCATAAAAATGGCGTCGCCTTTTCGGTTACAGGCTGCGACGCAGGGAGGTACGGAGAAAAATGCCAACGGGTGTGCGATTGCGAAGGCAAAGCCCCGTGCGAGCCCTCCACAGGCCGTTGTCTCTGCCCTCCGGGGAAAATGGGAGACAAGTGTGACCTTGGTGAGTGTGCAAATGGATCAATGGAGAGAACAGTTGCAATTGTATGCGGGGTGGGGGGGGGAGAGGAAATGCAATGAGAACGATTAACCAGTGGAACTCCTTGCCACCAGAGGTTGTGGTGCTTTATCACTGGAGGTTTTTAAGAAAAGACTGAACAGCCACCTGCCAGGGGGTCGGACTAGAAGACCTCCAAGGTCCCTTCCAGATTCTATTCTGTTCTGTTCTGTTCTGTTCTATTCTATTTCTATTCAATTCCAATTTCAATTATTCTATTCTATTCTATTCTATTCTATTCTGTTCTGTTTTATTCATTTCCAATTTCAATTATTCTATTCTATTTCTATTCATTTCCAATTTCAATTATTCTATTCTATTCTATTTCTATTCATTTCCAATTTCAATTATTCTATTCTATTCTATTCTATTCTGTTCTGTTTTATTCATTTCCAATTTCAATTATTCTATTCTATTTCTATTCATTTCCAATTTCAATTATTCTATTCTATTTATTCTATTCTATTCTATTCTATTCTATTCTATTCTATTCTATTCTATTCTATTCTATTCTATTCTATTCTATTCTATTCTATTCTATTCTATTCTTGTTCTCTTCTCTTCTCTTTTCTCTTAATTCTATTCTATTATTTCTATTCTGTTCACTTTGGTTTAGCAAGAGGCTAGGGAAAAAAAAAAGGCAGATGTCCAAAGTAAATTTTTCTTCACATTTCCCAAGAAGCCCAGAGCAGATCCACTCAGCACAAAAGGCGTGGAATAAATTAGAAGATCTGCGACTTTTTTGTATTGTTGTACAGCTCTTGTGATGCTGTTGAGGTTTAACATGCATTTAAAAAACAAACAAGCCTGAGATTAACTATCGGAAAAATGTGTAAAAACAGAAGTGGTCGGGACAGACTAAATGCCCTCCAAGGGACCCTTTAGAAGTCCAGCCAGCTGGATTAGGGAATCGAGGGTGATCCGTTCTGCTAAGATCAGAAGTTGGGAAGACAAGCCACGCCAGGTTTGCACACAAATTTTAACCCTTCGCTTTCGACGCCTCCTGCAAAATCCAGGTTGCCAGCTTGGAAAATTTGGTCCGGATTGTTCTCAGAGTTGCAAGTGTTCCGTGGCTAACGCATTTTGTGACGCCCAGAACGGGCACTGTGTGTGTCTTCACGGATACGTAGGAACGACGTGTCGGGAAGGTAGGTCGGGCTGACGGGCGAGCGGTCGCAAGAACCAGAAGGACAAATTTAAAACCCTTTCCCCTGAAAAGCTAGCTTTCTCGGTGCAGGGAGCCCATCAGCGGTGGGTTTCACATTTTGTTATCATTGTTTTGCCGCGCGTGCGTGCACCCTGCCTCAAAATACTACCTATTTGCCCGAACCAGTAGTTAAAAATGCTTTAAAAAAGTAAAAAAAAAAGGTTCCAAGGATCGTGGGCACAGCTGATTGTCGATTGTCTGAAGCTTTTTTTTTTTAACTTTTTTAAAAGTATTTTTTACTATCTATTCACCCGAACTGGTAAAAAAATGCTTTAAAAAAAGTGAAAAAAAAGGTTCTGACGATCAGCTGTGACAATCAGCTGTGCCCGCGATCGTCGGGACCTTTTTTTTTTTTTTTTTACTTTTTTAAAGCATTTTTTTTACTACCGGTTCGGGCGAATAGGTAGTAAAAAAAATGCTTTAAAAAAGTTAAAAAAAAAAGTTCCAAGGATCGGGCGGCACAGCTGATTGTCACAGCTGATCGTCGGAACCTTTTTTTTAAAAAAACTTTTTTTAGTTAAAAACTGCTAAAAAAAAAGTTTTAAAAAAGTTGGCCACGCCCACCCAGTCACATGACCCTCCCCACCAAGCCACGCCCACAGAACCGGTAGAGAAAAATTTTGAATTTCACCACTAGCTGGGGCAGGTGGGCAGCAGTGGCGGGTTGCTCCCGGTTCGGACCGGTTTGTAAGAACCGGTAGTAAAACCGGCAGGAGGCTCCGCCCACTGACCCAGATGTCATCAGGAAGCTTTTGTGCATGCGCAGAAGACAGCACGCCCGGCGTCGTTGCGAAACGGTAGTAAAGGTAAGTAGAACCCACCCCTGATCTCCACTACCAGTTCGGGCGAACCGATCCGAACCGGCTGAATACCAGCTCTGGAGCCTATGTGTAATAAAAGCCCTTCCTGGGGGTATTTAATGCAGAATTGGCTACTTAGGATCTCAAGGTCCTACTTCTATGCCCTGGAAGGTTGAATTAAACTGTTTTTAATTGCTTTGGTTTATATGTTTCATATGCCATGTTCTCATCCTACGCTAAATAAACAAACAAACACTTGATTTAATGTTTTTTTTTACACATTTCTATCAAAAGGACGCTCGCTGGCTTGCCCCAAAATAAAACCAGAAAGTTGCACCCCATCCTTCTTTGCTCCAGAAATTTTTTTTTTTAAAAAAAAACATTCCCCTCTAGTCTAACCGACATCTTTGGCATTTCCTGGTGGTCTCCCATCCCCTCAAGCATCTTTACTGCTGCGAAAACCAGCCAAGCAAGTTAACATGGTTTGACCCTGGTGGAAATTTAATATTTTTCTTCTTTTCGAAAGGAGGCCCGCCTCAACTGATGGCCAACTCAAGGCTAGAAGCCGGACACAGTGAGTAGGTTTCTTCATATAAAACAATAATTTAATTAATGAGCAAAGATGGGAGAAAGATAGATGAGGTTTAACTTAATTATTTGGGGGGGGAGGGAAGAGGTAACTCAAACAGATGTAGAGCTTTGCACCAAATTAATAAAATAATTAATCAGTGGAACCACTTGCCACCAGAAGTTCTGAATGCTCCAACACTGGAGAGAAGAGATTTGTTGAAAATAGGGTAAAATAAGGTACTTAAAATGGCATAGCTCAGGGTATACTCTTTACAGGAATAATCCATATTTCTCTCAAAATTGGACAGCCACTTGTCTGAAGTGATGTAAGGTTTCCTGCCTAAGCAGGGGGTTGGACTAGAAGACCTCCAAGGTCCCTTCCAACTCGGTTATTCTATTCTATTCTAAATTAAGTGTTAAAAAAAATAGATGGCATAACTATCTCAGCTAGAGAATTTAATAGGCAGAAATAAAATTGATTTAGTCAGTAGCAATTTCATTTTTAGCCCGCCTTTCAAACCTTCTCTCTCTTTCTTACACACAGAAATATACTTTTAAATCCCTTTTACATACCATTTCAAAATCCAGATCCGGAAGGTTTTTGGTCGTTTTTTCCTCCCTGAGAAGTTAGCTTTCTACCTGCGGGGAAGACTTCCAAATCAAAACATGGAAGCATCCAATGGAATGGCTCAGCTGGTCCAATGCCTAATTGCTGTATTTTTTTCCCCTTGCAGGTTTGACGAAACGATAGATATTTGCTCCAGAGAGGTTACAAGGACGCTAATAAAATTCAGAATTTAGCCAACTTTTAGCTCACATTTGTGGTTTGGAGGGGGGAGGGGAACCACAACTGTCACATGCTTTTTTTAAGAAGGGCAAGATTTTGGCGCCACTGAGATTCGTTCAAAAATTCAGGCTGTTCTAAATCGCCTGAATTGTTGCTATCAGACTCCGTTTCCCCGGGAAAAAAAAAAAAAAGATTTAGGAGGGTGGGTAGGGGGGGATATTTCCCCCCCAAATGCAGGGGCTGAAAAAGAGAGAGAGAGATATCCAAAAAACACACCTCAAGAAAGAAGAGGCTAAAAGGGGACTTCAGCACAGCCTGATTAGCACAAGCAGCTGATTGTCGCCTAATCATCAGCTGTTTCAGGCTGCAGGAATTGCCATTGCCGCCTCCATGGGTCCCATTTTCGGTCTCCCCACGCCACATTTTCCGCCCGTTCTGGGCGGCGGGAATTGGAATGGGCGGAAAATGGGGCACGCAGAGGCTGAAAATGGGGCCCGCGGAGGCGGCAATGGCAATCCCTGCAGCCTGAAACAGCTGATGATTAGGAGGCGACAATCAGCTGCTTGTGCTAATCAGGCTGTGCTGAAGCTGACACTGAAACAGGTTGTTTGCTGTTTGCTGCAAGGAGGCAAATTGCTGGGAGGCAGAGGCCAAAGGGTAGGGGCTGGCCGGTGGGTGGGCTACATTCAGTGTATAAGACATACCCAAATTTTCACCCTCTTTTGGGGCGGGGGAAATGTGTCTTATACTCCGAAAAATACGGTAATCTTTTTTGGCAACTTTGTGCACAATTGCAAGACTCAGTTCAAGGATTTCTGGAGAGAAAAATTGGTTAATTTGGAACAAACATTTCAGGCAATTTTTGAGGGCGTGCAATGCCTGGTGTTTTTTTTTTTGTTTTTTTTTTGCAGATCGAGTGCAGAATGAACACAATTTCTCCCCCTTTTGTGTTTATCTCTCTCTCCGCAAACAACTCATTGTATAAAAGGGCTAAGTATATACTGCCTTGTATCCAAAAAGAATTATGATTTTGTTATGTTGCTGTGATATTTATGTTCGAAACTGAAGCTAAGTGAATTTTGAGGTCCCTTTATTTTTAAATAAAATGAAGTAAAATTCCAGGGGAATATTTGCAGTTGATTGATCTCTGATATTGCTGTCAATTATTTTTTACCTTATATATGTGCGTCCGCAGATTACTAGAAAAATCTGGAGAGAGTGATGATGATGATGATGATGATGATGATTACTACTACTACTACTAATTATTAATTAATTATAAAAATTAACAGGCAAAAGATTTAGGAAGTAACAGAAAATAAGCAAAATGCTTTTAAGTTCTGAATTTTGGCAGTGAGGACCTGTTTGAAAAATTGGAAAGTTTACTGATAAAAAGAAAGTTTTACCAATAAAAGAAAAAAACTCAGGGTAAAACCAAACTACCTTGCTAATTTTTTAAAAAAAATCTGCCGGAACAAATCTGAACTTAGCAACCTTGTCTGCTTCCAACAATCACTTTTTGCTACGTTTCATTCAGAAATCCTTGGTTAAAAATCTGTAAAATTTTATCAATGTTGTTGTAATTTTGAATAGTCACTGAATGGTTGAAAATCTAGGATGATCTGTAATGTTTTTAAGCCCTTTTATAACAGCGTCCTGTATTCTCTTTGTACCAATTTTCTTTATAGGTTATACCGAATAACAGAGTCGGAAGGGACCTTGGGAGATCTTCTAGTCCAACCCCAATTTTCTCTCAGGAATTCCATTGTTTGAGAATTCTGGGAGACCCTCAAATACCCTAAATCCAGTGGTGGGATTCAGCCGGTTCGGGACGGTTTGAGGGAACAGGTTGGCCCCACCCCTCCCTGCCCCATCCAGGAGTCCCCACGCACCCTATTTTGGCTCCCAGGTAAGTGCAGGGAGGCCTACTAGGCCCAAAATGGGGCGCGGGGGAGTGGTGCGTCCCCTCCTCGCGGCCCGTTTTTGCTCCCAGGTGGGAGCAGGAGGCCGAGTGCTGCCTATCATACCCCTGGCCACGCCCACCATGGCCACGCCCACCCATCCGGTCATTAGGGCAGAGAACCGGTTGTTAAATTATTTGAATCCCACCACCGCCCAAGTCCCAAACACCCCAGAAATATTATTTGTGTGTTCCCTTCGAAAACGGAGACCTTTCGTTCTGCAATCTTCACCAAAAGTCATTGCTCGAGCGGGTAATGCGAATTAAGAGTCGTACCACGTGGAAAAAAAACCCCACAAATCCCCCTCCCCCTTGTTTTATTCGAGGAATATTTAGGAAAAATAACAACACAACTCACACCCAACGGTGTGAGTAGAAAGGAGAAGAGAAATCAAGTCACAGAGAGTTGTATAACTTTGGAGTCATTGAACGGTTTACGGCTGAAAGGAAAAGGAGAATTATGTACAAGATTAAACATCGGGGACCTTAGAACGGAGGCCGTTCTGGGAATATTAATTAAAGGAACCCCTGAGGAATTATTGGGGGGGGGGGAAGGGAGCAGATGAAAACATCACGAGTCGTAAAAATCCATCGTAAAAATTACTCTGTTCCCTGGTTTTTTTAAAAAGAGAAATCTATAAAAAGGGCAGGATTCAATCCAATTGCCGACTTCTTTGCAGCTTTTCCAATCCAGCTGGATTTTAGGCAGTGGATTTTGCTACGATCCGATTTATTTAAAAAAGAAAAGACCAGCGTCTCTGTTCGAGCCAGGAGGAACGGATGCGGTCCGGTATCCGGATTTGCAACTCCCTGGCCCTTAAAAAGTACCTTCCGGTGGCTCTGGGATCCGAACGGGTTGAGACGGGACCCACTCCGTCGTCACACGTCGGTCTCGATGCGCAACCGTTCCAGGCGCTGCACGTTGCGTTCGACGGCGTTGCGGTTGGTGATTTCCTGGGCGCAGGCTTGTGGGAACCAGCCCTTCTCTCCGTCCCGCAGACGCTCCCCTAAATACCAGCCTGGAAGAAGATGGAGAAGGGATTAAGAGGTCATCCAAAGGTGCTTTAAAAAAAAAAAAAGAGGCAACTGGATTTTCTTGTTTTTCTTTGAAGACATTTCGCATCTCATCCCAGAAGCTTCTTCAACTCTTTTGTTTTTCTTTGAAGAAGTTTTGCTTCTCATCCCAGAAGCTTCTTCGGATCCTTTGTTTTTCTTTGAAGAACTTTCGCTTCTCATCCAAGAAGCTTCTTCAACTCTTTTGTTTTTATTTGAAGATGTTTCGCTTGTCATCCAAGAAGCTTCTTCAGCTCTGAGTTCTGAGCTGAAGAAGCTTCTGGGATGAGAAGCGAAAGTTCTTCAAAGAAAAACAAGGAAGTCCAGTTGCCTCTTGAAAAAAAAACACCTTTAGGACAACCATGATGTGGATGATGGAGAATCTCCATAGACGATTAACAGGTTAAAAAAAAATAATATTGAATTTTTGCTGAAGGATGTGACTCCCAGTGTAGCAAGCATAATGGATAAAAATATTATTCTGGGTTAAAAAAAAAAAAAAAGAGTGAATGAATTTTTCCTGCACAATTGGGGTCTTTTTATAGCCACTCACCCACTTCCTGATTCAGGATAAGGACGACGTCGGACTGCTGGAGTGAAATCTCATCCGCCTGCTTGGCCAGATAGGCTCTGGTGATCTCTACCTGTTGGAGTGCTGGACGGAAAGAGAGAAAACACACTTAAAAGCGTGGCCTAATGCTGGACAATATAATAATATTTTTTTAAAAAAATGTATGCCAAAGACTGAAAGGAACAGCTCGTTTTTTAAAAAAAGACTCACTGATGGAAGACACATTCCTAGCATTAAATCAAGATTTGGAATATAGAATAAGAGTTGGAAGGGACCTTGGAGGTCTTCTAGTCCAACCCCGTGCTCAAGCAGGAGACCATTTCAGACAAGTGGCTGTCCAGTCTCTTAAAAACCTCCAGTGATAGAGATATATTAGAGATAGAGATAGATTAGATAGAGATTAGATAAAATAGATGATTGATGGATAGTAGATAGTAGAGATAGTAGATATAGTTGATAGGTGATAGATATATCAGATATATATATATATAGATATATTAGAGAGAGAGATTAGATAGATGATAGTAGATAATATAGTAGAGAGAGATAGAAGATAGAAGATATTAGATGACAGATGATAGATGTATTAGAGATATAGATAGATAGATGTTAGATGATAGATGATAGAGATAGATATATTAGAGAGATGATATAGGGAGATAGAGAGATAGAGATATATTAGAGATAGAGATAGATATATTAGAGATAGAGATAGATTAGATAGAGATTAGATAAAATAGATGATTGATGGATAGTAGATAGTAGAGATAGTAGATATAGTTGATAGGTGATAGATAGATATATCAGATATATATATATAGATATATTAGAGAGAAAGAGAGATTAGATAGATGATAGATAGTAGATAATAGATATAGTAGAGAGAGATAGAAGATAGAAGATATTAGATGACAGATGATAGATATATTAGAGATATAGATAGATAGATGTTAGATGATAGATGATAGATATATTAGAGAGAGAGAGATGATATAGAGAGATAGAGATATATTAGAGAGAGATATATATTAGAGATAGAGAGATTAGAGATTAGATAAAATAGTTGATTGATAGATAGTAGATAGTAGAGATAGTAGATATAGTTGATAGATGATAGATATATCAGATAGATAGATAGATATATTAGAGAGAGAGAGAGAGATTAGATAGATTTTTTTTTTTTAAATTTGATTTATATGCCGCCCTTCTCCGAAGACTCAGGGCGGTTTACAATGTGCTCAGCAATAGATGATAGATAGTAGATAGATATAGTAGAGAGAGATAGTAGATAAAAGATAGATATTAGTTGATAGATGAAAGAGATATATTAGAGATAGAGATAGATAGATGTTAGATGATAGATGATGATATAGATATATTAGAGATAGATGATAGATATAGATATATTAGAGATATAGATATATTAGAGATATAGATATATTAGAGATAGAGATAGATAGATAGATGTTAGATGATAGATATTAAAGATAGAGATAGTTGATATAGATAGATATATTAGAGATAGAGATAGAGAGATGTTAGATGATAGAGAGATGATAGATAGATAGATAAATAGATAGAATTTAAATGTGATGAGTGCCCAGTAGAAGGAGTATGGAGCCTGTTTTTCTACGATGGAGGCCACTCTCTCTCTCTCACACACACACACACATTCCTCTGTTTAAATCCTGAGAACAAAAGGTCAGGAACATTTTCTGAACGTCCCAGAACAACACAATCCTTCTCACACTCCCATTTCATCCCGCAGGGAACAGATCCCCAGGGCCCGGAAGTCTCTCTCTCTCTTGCACATGTGCCGATTTTTTTTATTTATTTTTTTGCAAACACGAAATTCTTCAGAGCAGCTTTCCAAATTCTTTTGCTCCCTTTTAATTTGGACAGAGTGGTTTGGTCGAGCGATGAAAAGAGACCCAAACAGCTGCAGTTGAACATCTGGAGCCCTTTTCAGAGTAAATTTCCTGATCCTTAAAAAAAAAAGGATCTTAGCATCACCAGAGACGGGGAAATTGTGTTACACTCGGCGCCAGAAATGACTGCAAATGTGCAAGTTTTGGCTCTCGGGAGTCCGTAAGCCACCATTGATGGTTTGTTTGGCTTTCCCCAAGCTGTGGTTTTAATACAGTGCGACAGGTGAAAAGTGTAGGTGAAAAGTGCATAATGGCTCAGAACACACGGATTAGGAAGAGAAAAAAAAGTTGCATTTTATTTTGCAAATGGATCATTTTCTTTTTCCCTGCTGGGCACCGTAAGACTAAAATTTGGGATTTTTTTTTTGTTTCTTACCTCCTTTCTCTGCTGTGCTGGTTTCTTTTTCTTCTCGGTGCATTAAGGCGCTGATCCATCGGGCCCTGTCGCTTCTGCACGGAGCGAAAAGTGGGTTTTTGTGAGCGGGTCCGAATTAAAAATTAAATCCTAAATTTCATGACGTTCTCCAATTTGGATCCCCGATTTGGGAGGGAAAAAAATCTGGAAGATTTCCCTCTCTTCCCCCCCACGCCCCCCCAATTCAGAATAACGTCTACCATTAAGGCAGTGTCTCAAATCGACACTTCGAAGTTCAACTTCCTCATCTGCTCTGGGATCTCTTAGTGGTCTTCTATCCATGTACAAAACCAGGCTTAGCTTTCCCGAAATACGAGCCGCCCAATCCAGTGGTGGGATTCAGATAATTTAAAAACCGGTTCTCTGCCCTAATGACCGGCTGGGTAGGCGTGGCTGGATGGTCATGTGACTGGAAGGGAGTGGCTACCTTGACATCACTCACGTCGAGGGGCACTTCAACTTCTCCAGCCTCTCCTCTCCTCGCCATGCCTGGCCCCACCTTGCCCCTCCTCTCCCAGCCACTCCTTGTCACCCCCAGCTACTCGCCCCGCCGCCCCGCCGGGAGAGCAGCTGGCTGGATGGGCGAGCAGGTGGGCAGTGAGGCGAGTGGGGGCTGGGAGGGGAGGGGCGGGGTGGGGCAGGGCGAGACAAGCTATTCAGATGGTTCGCCGAACTGCACAAAACATTAACTGCTGGTTCTATTGAACCTGTGCGAACCGGCTGAATCCCACTACTGGCCCTATCTCTCCGTAAGATGTCAAAACGAAAAACCCGAGCCAATCTCGGTTTAATGGACTGATCCTTGGTAACCCAGGGCCCCAAATAATCGAGGTTTAAGGTGTGAAGCGCTGAGAAGGAAGGAAGTGTTTTTGGGTTCTGTGCCTCTCCGTTGGTGACTCTGGCAGGGAGCACAATGGATCGATGGAACCTCCCTATTCCAGAGAAGTCCAACTTGGAAGTGCAGTTATTAAAAGGAGGCAATGGAGGGTCTGTGACTCTTCCTAAGCTCAAAGTAACAGAATAACAGGGTTGGAAGGGACTTTGGAGGTCTTCTAGTCTAACCCCCTGTTCAAACAGGAGAAGTGATGTCATTTTAGACACATAGTTGTCCAATCTCTTCTTGCAAACGTCTGGAAGCAAGCAAATCAATCAATCCATCAATCAGAATAGAGCTGGAAGGGACCTTGGGAGATCTTCTAGTCCAACCCCCTGCTGTCCCACTGATTAATTGTTCTAACTGGGTGGGGAAATAGGGTCCCCCAATTTCTCAAGGCTATCAAATGGGATTTTAAGGAGGGGCAGAAATTAAAGGGCCCAACGAGTGAAAAACTTAAAAATCTTCCAATTTCACAACTCTGAATTCCTAAACAAACCACAGCTAGGGACATGGTGCCCCCAGTATCCTGGAGACTACAGTGCCCATATTTCATTTGCTATCTGTTCATGGTGAGTTCGATCCTAGATAGAGGCAGATATTTCCCTTTCTGGGCACAATGAGAATATATCTGCCGAACAAAACTCCTCATTGGAGACAGGAAAGGCATCCGGCCAGGAAACACTCAGCTCCATTTAGTTGCCCCGATTCCACCCCACAAGAGATTACGGGGTCATTAAAAAAAAATCTGTTCACGATGAGTAACCCATCTCAACTTCCCCTTTGGGTCCGTTTCCCAAGTGACCTGATTCAAACTCAAGGCCTCCCTCTTGTTCTCGAAAGAGGGGAATGTTTCGGGCTTCCGATGAGACACCCCCTTATCCCTGCCATGGGAAAAAGACACGTTCCCCCTTGGCATTGCAAGAGAGGGGAAAAGAGGCAGTTTCGGCAAACAGGCGGAGAACTGTTTCAGCACCGGTCAGTTGCTGACTCTTTTCTCGCTCGGAATAATACTCACCGGGATTCTGCAGCCAGGACGACTTCCTCCGGCTTGCCTTCGCTGTCCTTTCGCAAAGTGAGACGGAAGAGGTGACCGCCGCGTCCGAGGCTGGTCGGACTGTCCGGGGTTTCGATTTTCTCGACCGAGAGATGTTCCAACATGGAGTAGGTGAGGACGGCGTAGCTCTCCTCGCTTGACCCAGAAGAGGATATAAAAAATAATAAAATAAAAAAAGGGAAAGGAGTTGAATGACGGACGCGATAAAAGGATTGTAAAACCGAAGCTTTTCCCTAAGAGGGGGATTCTGGGAGTTTTTCCACGCAGGGCATTCTGGGAAATGAAGTCCACGCAGTGCTGAGGGGAGAAAGAACAACAGACGAGTGTGCAAACAAACAGAAAAATATTGATTCGAGTTTTCCTCCAACTTTTGCAAGCTCGCAAGCCAGCATCGTAGACAAACCAATGTTTGTTGCCGTCCCATAGACCAAATTATTTAAGGAATTCGGTGTTCTCGTATGACACGATCCTTTTCTTATCTCTGGTCTGGCATATTTAAAATGTTTTAAGCCCAAAACTGCCTTCAACTTCCTGCTCTAAAGTCTCAGGACAGAACGGACGGTCATCCTAAATCCAGCAAGAGGATTAAAAACGCAGTAAAAATGTATATATTTGGATTTTTTTTTTTTTAAAGTACATTTCCCAGGGACAGGAAATAAGTGGCGGATTTTTTTTAAAAAAAGAGTTTTGCATTTGGAAAAAGATGGCAAAAATCAACCCTTTGAAAACAATACTGCTTGGAAAGGGGTTATATATAAACCTCCAATTTTACGCGGGAGAAAACCCGAATAACCAGAGACCTACATACAAACACCCGCGAAAACCTCAGAATATCTATCTATCTATCTATCTATCTATCTATCTATCTATCTATCTATCTATCTATCTATCTATCTATCTATCTATCTATCTATCTAGATATATATATATATAGAGAGATAGATAGATAGATAGATAGATATAGATATAGATATAGATATAGATATAGATATAGATATAGATATAGATATATAGATATAGATAATTAGTGGCCAAAATTGTGGAAACCTTTTGGGAAAAGTGTATTTTCTAAAACCAGCTAATAACACCACTTTTTTTTTTTTTTTTGGAGTAGTACCATAAAATTCTATATCAACAGAAAGATAATTTAATCAAGAATGTCATGCCATAACTTTTAGGAAGGAATTGCTATTAGAAGAGCAGTTACAGTATAAAGAAGGCAAGTGAAACACGTAGAAAAAAACGAGATACACAAAAATAATTTAATAAAATTTAAATTCAACAAATATCTAAAATAAATTCGACCGATAAATACGGGTAGTCCTCGAGTTACGCCCAACATTTCTGTCGCTAAGCGAGACAGTTAACTGAGTTTTGCCCCGTTTTACGGCCTACTTTGTTACGGTTGCTAAGTGAAGCCCTGCGGTTGTTAAGTTACGAACACCGTCGTTGAGTGAATCTGGCTTTTCCCCATTGGACTTTGCTTGTTAGAAGGTCGCAAAAGGAGACACTGTGACCGTCATAAGTATGAGTCGGTTGCCAAGAGCCTGAATTTTGGGGGGCTGCAATGGTCGTAAGCGTGAAAAAACGGTCATAAGTAACTTTTTTTTAGTGTCGTCGCTTCGGACGGTCACTAAACGAATTGTTGTAAGCCGAGGACTAACTGGAAATAAATTTGCTTAGTTTTTTTTGTGGTTTTCTTTTTTTTTTTTACCATTAATTTACCACAAATTTAGAAAATATTATTATTATAATAATAGATTAACGATCAATGGATGCGCAGGGAGAAATAGAAATAAAATCAAGGATTTCGTCGCGTTCACCTTTTTTTCTTGGTGATGATCAGGACGTCGTTGAAGACAAAGAGGTAACAGATTCCTCGCCCGGATCCCTTCCGGAAGATCCCGCCGTCTTCGGTTGGAGGGAGGGAGACCTCGCCCCTTTTCAAAAGCCAGCGGGACGTTGAGATCAATGGGAAGTTCTGAAAGAGGCAGAAGGTTGGTTCGGCTACGAGGACAATCGTGGAGCTCAGAAGTGGACACCTAAAATGGTCCACAGAGACCATAAAACATAGAATCAGCTGGAAGGGACCTCGGAGGTCTTCTAGTCCAACCCCCTTCTCAAGCAAGACAAATAGCTGTCTCATCTCTTCTTAAAAACCTCCAGTGATGGAGCACCCACAGTTTATGGTGGCAAGGAGTTCCACTGGTTAACTGTTCTTACTGTTAGGAAATTGCTCCTTAATTCTAGGTTGCTTCTCTCCTTGATGAGTTCCCATCCCTCGTTTCTTGTCCTGCCTTCAGGTGCTTTGGAGATTAAATGGACCCCCTCTTCTTTGGGGCAGCCCCTCAAATATCGGAAGGATGCTATCTTGCATGCCTTTGAGGCCCCCTCCCACTGCCTCCCCTACATTTCGAACTCATTCCCTCCTCCCTCGTTTTTTTTTCTTTTTTGGGCTATGAGTGAGGTTTGGGAAGCGAGCCAAGCTGCAGCCACGGATATTTTCCTTCGAAGAACCTCTCAGGTGGGAGATCTCACCTTGACTTTGCCAAAATCCAGCTGGTTCTGCAAGCTGCACATCTGTTCGGTCCTTTCCATGGTGTGAGCTCCCTCGTTGCACTTCTTCACGAGCTGGAGAGACAAACAAAAGCACCGAAGGATGGATGGAAAGGACTTGCTCGAACCCGAACCCCAGACCAAAGGAGGAGCTTAAAAATGGCCCAGAACCTCCGAGAAAAAGGGGCAGAAACCACATCTCATCCAATCCGATGGAACGATGGCAAGATGCGGGAAGTCCTCGTTTTACGACGGTTCGTTTAGCGACCGTTCAAAAAGTTAATGTGTGAATCGATGAATGTAGGAAGTCCTTGATTTACGACAGTTCATTTAGTGACCGTTCAAAGTTACGAGGGCACCAAAAAAAGGGACTTTTTTTGCACACTTACGACCGTCGCAGCGTTCCCTGTGGCCCCGTGAACAAAATTCAGCAACCGACTCGTATTTATGACGGTTGCACCGTCCCTGGGTGTGTGTGTATGTGTGTGTCACACAATCCCCTTTTGCGGCCTTCTGACGGCAAAGTCGACAGGGAAGACCAATCCGCTTAACGACCGTGTGACTAATTTAAGAACAATGTGTGATTGTGCTTCTAGGAGCAATGCGTTAAAAGGAAGAAACAGCTGCGATCACACATTGCTCCTAGAAGCACGAAGCCGAAAACACCAGCCTGAAGATGACGAATGAGACTTCGTCGAAACGTCGCCAAGACACTTCCAATTTTACGTGGGAGAAGATCCGAATAACCAAAGACCTACATACAAACACCCGTCATCTTCAGGCTGGTGTTTTCGGCTTCGTGCTTCTAGGAGCAATGTGTGATTGTGCTTCTAGGAGCAATGTGTTAAAAGGAAGAAACAGCTGCGATCACACATTGCTCCTAGAAGCACGAAGCCGAAAACACCAGCCTGAAGATGACGAATGAGACTTCGTCGAAACGTCGACTGGTTTTTTTCCCCCCTCTCCCTTCTTCCCCCCCCAAAAAAAGCCAATTTATCCCCAAAGAAAGCTATTTCTCACTTTTCTGCAGATGTTGGGAGAAACTTACTTTGCTGATGGCCTTCAAAGCTTGGGTCGTCGCTCGGTACGCAGCTGTGTTCACCGGGGTTTTTTGGCAAACTGTCTGAAACGGGGGAAAAAAAAAAAGAGGGCTCATCCAATGTCCTCCCAGATGTTCGCAATGCCTATTTTATTCCAAAATGTTTTCAAGGGCATCGGGAAAAGCTGGATTCCGCTGGAAAAGGGAATCCTGGGAAAGGTAGTTTATGAAGTTCCAGAAAACCACAAACTCCCCAATTGTGGATTAAGATATTGGGAGGAGGGGGCAGAGGGGGGGGGGTTGTCCCAAATTTAAGGAAGAGAGCCAAGGGGGAAGGAAGTTCACAGGGAAACAGGGTCTGAATTAGATATCCAGGGGACTTCCAGGTTTGTGCAAACCGCACCGAGCTTGGATGCCCGTAAGGTGTTCTTTTTTTCCTGGTTTTTAGCCGTTAAGTTTGTTATATTTTATTTTTTTAAAAAATTTATGTAGCCACCCGTTCAGCAAAATCTAGGGACTCCGAGCGGCGTCCAACGAAGTTAAAAGACAATAAGGCATCGTAACAATGGCTAGGATTAAGAATGGCCTTGCGTTATTAAAACATTTTAAAAAAGGCAAAACGGGCAGTTAAAATAGATGGGTGAATAATAATAATGGAGCTATGTGCTGCCAAAGTTTTTTCCCCCTTTCCTTCCTTTCCTCCCTCATTCCCTTCTTCTATTTCCCTTCTTTGCTCTGATCTTCCTTCCTTCCTTCCTTTCCTCCCTTTCTCTTCTTCTATTTCCCTTCTTTGCTCTGATCTTCCTTCACTCCGTCATTCCCTTCTTCCATTTCCCTTCTTTGCTCTGATCTTCCTTCCTTTCTTTCCTCCCTCATTCCTTTCTTCTATTTCCCTTCTTTGCTCTGATCTTCCTTCCTTCCTTCCTTTCCTCCCTCATTCCCTTCTTCTATTTCCCTTCTTTGCTCTGATCTTCCTTCCTTCCTTTCCTCCCTCATTCCCTTCTTCCATTTCCCTTCTTTGCTCTGATCTTCCTTCCTTCCTTTCCTCCCTCATTCCCTTCTTCCATTTCCCTTCTTTGCTCTGATCTTCCTTCCTTCCTTTCCTCCCTCATTCCCTTCTTCTATTTCCCTTCTTTGATCTTCCTTCCTTTCCTCCCTTTCTCTTCTTCTATTTCCCTTCTTTGCTCTGATCTTCCTTCACTCCCTCATTCCCTTCTTCCATTTCCCTTCTTTGCTCTGATCTTCCTTCCTTTCTTTCCTCCCTCATTCCTTTCTTCCATTTCCCTTCTTTGCTCTGATCTTCCTTCCTTTCTTTCCTCCCTCATTCCTTTCTTCTATTTCCCTTCTTTGCTCTGATCTTCCTTCCTTCCCTTTCTCTTCTTCTATTTCCCTTCTTTGCTCTGATCTTCCTTCCCTCCCTCATTCCCTTCTTCCATTTCCCTTCTTTGCTCTGATCTTCCTTCCTTCCTTCCTTCCTTCCATTTCCCTTCTTTGCTGATCTTCCTTCCTCCCTCCCTCCCTCCCTCCCTCATTCCCTTCTATTTTCCTTCTTTGCTCTGATCTTTCTTTCTTCCTTCCTTCCTTCCCTCCCCTCCTCATTCCCTTCTTCTATTTTCCTTCTTTGCTCTGATCTTCCTTCCTTCGTTCCCTCCTTCCTTCCCTTCTATTTTCCTTCTTTGCTCTGATCTTCCTTCCTTCCTTCCTTCCTTCCTTCCTTCCTTCCTTCCTTCCTTCCCTCCCTCCCTCCCTCCGTTTTTCTACTTAGATTACTCTGCTAATCTGCTAACCATACTAGTATATATTATATTATGTATTATGATATTAAATATGCATGTATTATGTATGTAATATATAATAGGTATTATATTACATATTATGCATTATAAACATATTAAATAATGTGTTAACTGTACCCTTAAGTATTACTCTACTAAAACTATGCAACCAAGGAATTAAATTTCTGCTCCAGACCGGGGGTGGGGGGTGGGGTGGGGGTGGACTAAATGACTACCAGGATCCCTTTCTATCTTAAATTTCTATGAAATGCATAGAAATGATATATTCAGAACAGCGGCAGGATCTTAACTGTTTTCTACGGAGTGAAAGTGACGGATGAGCCAAGCAAAATGTGAGTCACGGCTGCAGGAGCAGGAACCGTTCCTCACTGAGGACTAGCGGCACAGCTCGTTCCCGAGGTTCGGAAAGGGGAGCCCCTGGTTTTACTCACATCCATGAGGAGAGGCAGGCGGGTCACCCTCTGCATGGGGAGGATGAGGAAGGAAATCAAGGGCAGGCTGCCGCATTCCGGCTTCTGTTCAATCTGCTTTAACGACTCCTTAAAGGCCACGTTGGAAGTTCTAAAAAGAGAATTAGAAAAAAGGAGCTCCGGACAAGCCTTCTCAAGCCACAGGACCCTCCTTTATTTTCAATCGATTGATCAATCCATCAGAATAGATCGAAGGGTCGAAGGGGTCTCAAGGTTAACTCACAAGAGTTTCTGAAGGGTCCTTTGCTGGTAGACCTCGTTGGAGCAGTAGATGATGTAGGGGTGGAAGTGTCCGGAGGCGTGCGCTTCCACCACGTCGCTGATGTCCGAAATTACCGCGTGCTCGTGGTGCCTCTTCTCCAAGTCCTCGAAAAAGCTAGATAGACACCCCACCCCGAAAAAAAAAAACATCTCGTGAGAAACTCACAACCATCCACCCTACAATGAAACTCCTAGCAGGAATATCGGGCACCTATTCTCACATGTGGTGGAAGTGCCCAAAAGCAAAAATAATAATAATAATAATAAAATGGACGAAAATTCATACGTGGTTAGAAAAAAAATGTTAATACAGCATATAGATTATAAGACAGAACGATTTCTGTCAGGTATAATACCAGAAAAATACGATAAAGGGAAAGTATATTTGATATTACATGTTTTGAGACGGTGCAGAAATGGACAGACTAACATGAAGATAAAAGAATAGGAAGACACGGAATACTATCGAACATGGGAGTTGTTTGATACATGGTTGGACAAGAGAGGTCAAAATAAGAATTTAAAAGAAGTATTACAACGACTGCTCTACCAAGTAAACTTGGGTTCCCATGCTTCTTCCAACCCTGTCCTCTAAAACTGACCTCTTGCTGACCGCCAAGATGTCCCCCACGTTGGAGAAGAGGTGATGATGGTCCATTTGGGTCATGGTCTCCTTTAACCTGGCCGATTTCAGAAAATGCTCTACCAGGATGGTCAGGCTATGGAGGTAGGAGTACTCGGAGGTGATGATCTCAAAGATGGCCTGGGGGAGATGGAGAGATGATGGGAGAGATGATGGAGAGGAGGGGGAAGGTGGACAGAATGAGGACTTCTTGGCTCTTCGTTGAGGTCCGTTGGGAGAAAGAAGCCAGCTTGCAAAGCCGACGCGAGAACCAGCAATTGTGGTGGTCTTAGAATGAAGCAATCATATCGTTAAATTGGAGTTAAGGAGAAGCTGTGTTGGAAGGAACCCAACATTGTTTCTCAACCTTGGCAACTTTAAGATGGATAGACTTCAACTCCCAGAATTCCCCAGGCTGGCTCCCTATCTTTCTGTAGCTCTCCCACCCCCAAATCTGGCCCTTGTAGGGTCCTCCTGGTGACCACCAGATGTCCAAGGCCTTTTCCGTCCCTTCTTTTGAACGTTGAGTTGGGTTGAAGACCATGCAAGGCCACAGGAGATGCTTCGGTGTTCTCAAGAAGACCTCCCTGTTTCCCAAGGAGATGGGTGCTCCATCCACACCTTCGCTCACCTCTTGCCTCTTACGTTCTTCTGGTGATATCTGGTCCAAGATGCCGGTTTCCCGAACCTGCAGAAGACAAAATTCAAGAAATGTTCTCCTGATATCCAAATTCCTTGTTCTTTTTCATCAGACCAACAAAAAAAAAAAAGAAGTGAGGAGATGGGCTTTCAGAAGGACCACCCATGCTGTGGAAATTCAGTCTGGTTTTTTTTCTCCTATCAGGACCCACCAAGAAGTTCTAGTAGAACCTCTAGAGGCCTTCAACTGCTCTGTTCTGCTCCAGATGTGCACGTTTCAATTCTTAGCTCTGGGGAGGTGAAGACTTCACATCTGGAAAGGTGAAGTCCTCACCCATGTAGGGGACAAGTTCAGACCATCAACTTAAGTTTCTTTGAAGCCTCGAGACGATTCATACCATTTGTCCCACATTATATAATATTCTGTTTCCTCTTTTTCTTGTATCTCCTTTTAAGGTTCTATTTTTCTATTTTATTCCATTCCGATGTTCTGCTTTTCTCGCCAATTATCTCAACCAAACTGAAACTAATATCCTTCTATTCCACCTAAAAAGAGCCTTGATAGCACAGTGGTCTAAGCACCCTGTTATTAACACAGCTGTCTGCAATTACTGCTGGTTCAAATCTCTCCAAGGCTCAAGGTTGACTCAGCCTTCCATCCTTTCTAAGGTAGGTAAATTGAGGACCCAGTTTGTGGGGGCAATAAGCTGACTTTGTATAAATATACAAAAGGATGAAGGCTATTGCTTAACGCATTGTAAGCCGCCCTGAGTCTCCGGAGAAGGGCGGCATATAAATCAAATTAAAAAAAAAAAAAAATTAGAGAGGAGGGGAGTTAGAAGGAAAGTTTTGGGTTGTTTTACAAAAAAAAAAAAGAGGAATATTTTATTCCATGAGAAATTGGACAAACGGAATGAGAAACCATGAAACAGGGAGCGGCCTCTGATGGGGCTGCGTCGCCTGTGTCTAAATCAGAGGCAGTCACGTCCGTACCTGTGTGTGTGTGTGTGTGTTTAATTACACAGCCACACACATCCGGGAATTTCCAAGCTTCGGCTTTTTTATTGCAACACTGGGACAAAATGCAAAAGTCGCATTTCCTTCTGGCTGATTCAGGCAGTGGGTCAACAGGCGAAGTTTCCCTTGCGATGCCACCCGTTTTCCTTTCCCTTCTTTGGAAAGGCGGGTTGGTGGCTGAAGAGAAATCTGCTGTGTGATTGTTTGTCTGTGTGTGAGTGACTGAGTGTGTTCCCTCTGCATTTCAGCTGCACTTTGTACTTTTGCTTTACTCCAAAGACAGGCCTGATATTTGCTGAGTCGATATTTTAAACATATAAAGAACGGTTTGGCTGGAATTGGATCTGTCTAAATTTCTCTGATTTAGTGAGTTTAGAATTTAGTAAATTTGGAATGGAGAGAATTTGGAATTTAGAGAGTTTAGAGCTTAGCATTTGGAGAATTTAGAATTTAGAGAATTTAGAGTTTAGAATTTAGAGAATTTAGAACTTAGAGAATTTAGAATTTAGTGAATTTAGAGAGTTTGGAATTTAGTGAATTTAGAATTTAGAGAATTTAGAACTTTAGAGAGTTCAGTTTAGTGATTTTAGAATGTAGAGAATTTAGAGAATTCAGAATTTAGAGTATTTAGAATTTGGAGAATTTGGAATTTAGAGAATTTAGAGTTTAGTATTTAGAGAATTTAGAACTTAGAGAATTTAGAATTTAGTGAATTTAGAATTTAGAGAGTTTGGAATTTAGAGATGTTGGAATTTAGAGCATTTAGAATTTAGAGCACTTACAATGTAAATAATTTAGAATTTGGAGAATTTAGACTTTAGAGAAGGGGCATCCTTGGAGTTGAATGGGAGAGAAAAGCCAGGAAAGCTGGAAAGGCAATTTACGACCTCAATGGACTTCTCCCACCTCGATCCGGGCAGCATCCGTACCCCGACAGAGTAAAGAAAAACTGGGAACGTGGGTTCCCCTGACCACGCCTTCCCCTCGCCCTTCCTTACCTCGGGCTGTTGGCTCCAGGTGGCGTGAGCGGGACGGTAGCTTTTCACCACGATGGCGGTAGGTCGTTCTTCGGGAATGGCGTCCAGGTCGAGGAGGTCGTCGTCCGACTCGTGGTTGATGGAGTTGAGGCCTTTTTCTCGGATCTCTTGGTACAATCGGGGATCTGGCGGTGGACAGGCGAGAGAGCCGGATCAAAGGGGCACTCCGAAGTATTTGGGGGAGAGTGGGAGGTAACAGTCTCAGTTTTGGGGGTCAAGAATATCAGATGGATCAGAGCACCAACCACAAGCCCCCCCCCGGGGCCAAATCTCAGTCTAAATAACAGAATAACAAGAGGTGAAAGGGACCTTCCACCATTCCAGGTCTTCCCATCTCTTCTGGAATATATAATCTCTTATATATATTTATATTGAACAGAATAGAATAGAATAGAATAGAATAGAATAGAATAGAATAGAATAGAATAGAATAGAATAGAATAGAATAGAATAGAATGGGGAGTAGAGTAAAGTAGAGTAGAGTAGAGTAGAGTAGAGTAGAGTAGAGTAGAGTAGAGTAGAGTAGAGTAGAATAGAATAACAGAGTTGGAAGGGACCTCGGAGGTCATCTAGTCCAACCCCCTGCTCGAGCAGGAAACCCTAAAGGAATGGTTATAAGTCAAGGACTGGCTGCACTGGAATTTCTTGCTTTCACCACCGTCCACATCCTCATCGCTCTCTGGGTCCAAATAAAATTGATTTTAAGGGAGGGAGGGAGGGAGAAAGGAAGGAAGGAAGATCAGAGCAAAGAAGGAAAACAGAAGAAGGGAGGGAAGGAAGGAAGGAAGGAAGATCAGAGAGAAGAAGAAGAGAAAAAATTGGAATGAAGTTCAAAGGAAAGACAGAGAATAGAAAACGAAAGAAGGAAAGAAGATAGGCCAGAGGAAAGGAGAAAAGGAAGGAAGGAAGGAAGGAAGGAAGGGAGGGAGGGAGGGAGGGAGGGTGGGCCAAGATCGGCACGGCACTCACCATCTTTGAACGAACCGCCATGATGCTGCAGACGCTTGCGCCCCAAAGTCCGCTGTGGAGAAGAAGAGGGTCCCCCCCATCAGTGGAGTCTGCTTTCCCGCGAGGCCAGATTCACCCCCCCCCACAACCCCACACGGTTATTAAGTAAATCTTAAGTAAATTTTGATCACATGGGGATGGTGCGACGGACGTAAGTGTGGGAGACGGTCATAAGTCCCTGTGTTCAATGCCGTTGCGACTTTGAACGGTCCCTAAATGAACCGTGCAGTTGGAGGTCAAGCACGGGAGATGCCTTCAGGAATTGCTTTTGAGGTGGGCCTTCGAGGGGGAACTGATGTGGATGGATAAGCCAAATTTGGGGGGGTGGGTCTTTTCGCCTACCTTGTTCCTCGCGGGAACCCGGCCGGTGGGGGGCTTGGCATTTTCCAAAATGGGCATGAGACCCCCAACGGCCGTGGGCGCCTCAGGTTCTCCGCCATTCCTCACGCCCTTCATGGCCGCCCGGTAGGACATGCTACGCAGGTTGCGTTTCAACGTCCCCTCGCTGGCGTCAAATTCGTCCTCCGGTTCGTCGTCCAGAGAGAGGCTGGGAGCCGACAAGCGCTTGGGGTCGCAACGGACCCCCTCTCTGCCCCACACCGCCCCATCGGAGAAGCTCTGATGCCGGATGGGGAGCTTGGACTTGGGATCTTCGGCTAAGCTCTTGGGGATGAGTTGTTGGGTGCCCACCTTGAGGGCAGCTGGACTCTTGGTGCTGAGGATGATCCGGCGCGGGTTGGAGACCGGGGTCGAGGGCTCCTCCAAGGAGGTCACGGAGGGGCATTTCTCGCGTGGAGACACGCCGTTGTTGCTGAGGGGTTGAGGGTCCAGGAGAAGACCTTTGTCCCCCAGAGGGCCGGTTGAATGCCGTTCGGCCATCTTGAGTCAGAAGCGCCCTAGGAGGAGGCCAAAAAAGAGTGGTAAACTGTGGTTTAGCCAATAACCACGATGAAGTGGGGCCGGTTTAGGGTATCAAAGACAACGCAGACATGGGGAAAGAGGCTCGGGGTAGTCCTCGGTTTACGGCCACAAGGGAGCCCAAGATTTCTCGGTTGCTAAGTGAGACGGTTGTAAAGCAAATGTTGCCCTGTTCTACAATCTTTCTGGCTACAGAATCACGGCAATTGTTAAGTTAGGTTGTTCAGCGAATCTGGATTCCGCATTGGACTTCATTGGTTGCAAGGTCGCAATAGATAGATAGATAGATAGATAGATAGATGATAAATATATAGATAGATTAGATAGATAATAGGTATAGATATAGATAGATGATAGTTGATTAAATGATAAATATATAGACGATTAGATAGATAATAGATAAATATAGATATAGATAGATGATTAGATAGATGATATAGATATAGATAGATTAGATATAGATAGTTGAATTTAGATATAGATGATAGATGATTAGATAAATATAGATATATAGATGATTAGATAATAGATATAGATGATAGATAGATGATATAGATATAGACGATTATAGATAGTTGAATTTAGATATAGATGAATAGATTAGATAGATGATAAATATAGATAGATGATTAGATAGATAATAGACAGATATAGATAGATGATAGATGATTAGATAGATGATAAATATAGATATAGACTATTAGATAGATATAGACGAATTTAGGTAGATATAGATAGATGATAGATGATTAGATAGATGATATAGATATAGATGATTAGATATAGATAGTTGAGTTTAGATATAGATGATAGATGATTAGATAGATGATAAATATATAGATTAGATAGATAATAGATAGATATAGATGATCGATGATTAGATAGATGATAAATATAGATATAGACTATTAGATATAGATAGATGAATTTAGATAGATATAGATAGATAATAGATGATTAGATAGATGATATAGATATAGATAGACGATTAGATATAGATAGGTGAATTTAGGTAGATATAGATAGATGATAGATGATTAGATAGATATAGATACATAGATAATAGATAAATATAGACAATACATGATACATGATAGATAGATAATAGATAAATTATACAATAAAATAGAACTTTTATTATAGAATAAAAAATTTATTTATCTATTATCTATCTATATAGATAGATAATAGATAAAGATAGAGGATAGATAGATGATACATGATATAGATATATAGATGGTAGATGAGGTAGATGAGAGAGAGAGAGAAATATACATATACATGTATATATACCAGTGGTGGGGATTCGGCCGGTTCGCATCACTTCGGGCGAACCGGTTGTTAACTTTCTGAGCAGTTTGGTGAACTGGCTGTTGGAAGAAATCATGAGGGCAGAGAACCGGTTGTTAAATCATTTGAATCCCACCACTGATATACACATACATATAAATAAAGGTTTATGGCAACAAAGAAAGCACAGACTTTGGAAAGAGACTACAAAAAGCAGATCAGCTTTCAGAAACTGGCATTGAAAAAAAGGACAATTTGGGGCAAGATTTCCAGACCGGATCTTGAAAGTTGGACCTGGGGACAGGAGGAGGGAGAGGAGGAGGAGGTGCAAAAGCTGACTTTTCTTGGCACCAGCGTGCACGCTCGCCTTCGCACACCCACGCACGAACCCAGAAGCGAGTTCGACCGGTCCTGCCACTTTTCCAAAGGTCACTTGTAAGCAAACGCCAGCTCTGGTACAGAAGCTGCTCTCTCTTCCCTTCCGGCCACGTCCCCCGAAAAAGTTCATTTCGCAGAATAAGAGTGAAAAATCTACCTAAGTCACTTTTTTATTTTAGTAGCGTTGCAACTTTGGTCACTAAATGAATGGTTGTAAGGCGAGAACCACCTGTATGCATGAGAGAGAGAGAGAGAGAGAGAGAGAGGGAGAGAGAGAGTGTATACACACACACAAGCCAACTTTGGGGCTAATAAAAACAATGATTAATAAGCGGATCAGTGAAGCAGCCAACTTTAAAGCTACTAAGAACTAGACACAACACGACGTCCAAAACTGAAGGCATTTAAGCAGCCGAAAGCTGTCTCCAGGAAAGAGAGATTTAAATAATAATTAAAAAAACAAAACAAAACTGAAGGATTTTAAGGAGGAGAAAGTTTTTCCTAGGGCTGGAAAAAGATTGCGAAGGATTTTCATGTTCTCTGTGTGTGTTTGTGTGTGTGTGTGTGTGTGTGTGTGAGAGAGAGAGAGAGAGAGAGAGAGAAAGAGACAGACAGAGACAGAGAGACAGAGAAAGTGAAAGACAGAAAGACAGAGAGAGAAAAACAGAGAAAGACAGAGAGACAGAGAGAGAGAAAGAAAAAGAGAGAAAGAGAGAGAGAGAGAAACAGAGAAAGACAGAAAAAGAGAGAGACAGAAAGACAGAGACAGAGAAAGTGAAAGACAGAAAGACAGAAAGAGAAACAACGAAAGACAGAGAGACAGAGAGAGAGAAAGAGAGAGAGAAAGAAAGAAAAAGAAAGAGAAAGACAGAAAGAGAGAGAAACAGAGAAAGACAGAGACAGAGAAAGAAAGAGAGAGAAAGAGAAAGACAGAGAAAGACAGAAAGACAGAGAGAGAAAGAAAGAGAAAGAGAAACAGAGAAAGAGAAAAGAGAGAAAGACAGAAAGACACACACACAGAGAAACAGAGAAAGACAGAGAAAGACAGAAAGACAGAGAGAGAAAGAAAGAGAAAGAGAAACAGAGAAAGAGAAAAAAGAGAGAAAGAGAAAGACAGAAAGACACACACAGAAAGAGACAGAGAAAGAGAGAGAAAGAGAGAGAGAAACAGAGAAAGACAGAGAAAGAGAGAGGGGGGGAGAGAGAGAGAGGGAGGGAGAGAGATGGAGAAGTAATGGAGTTTGTTGAAGTTTGGCGTCAAATTATGCAAAAACTATCAGGGAAAGGAGAGAAAACCGGCTCTAGAGTAGAAACAAATTGGAAAAGAGAGTTTCCTAAACTGGCGGCCTGTGGGAAGACCACAACCTCCACAATCCCCAGCTAACCACAATTCCCATCATCCACAATTCCACACAGTTTGTCCCACCCGAAGGGAAGAAGCCGTTTCGAGAAAGCCCGTGAGGTCCACCACCCCCCCGATACTTTCTCGCTCAAACCTCGCCCTGTTTGCAAAATAATAATAATAATAATAATAATAATAATAATAATAATAATAATAATAATAATAATAATCTGATTTTTATGCATATTTACCATTCAAACTCGGCACCCCAGTGCTTTCATCCCCGGAAGGCAGGACATTGGACGGTGAGTGGCAGGAGAAAGCTGATTTTCTGAAGGATGCTCAGTCATTTCACAGCTGGGGTGGTTACGGATGCAACTTCCCCCCTCTCCCCCCAAAAATAAAATAAAATAAAAAGTCATTTAAGCAGGAGAAAATCGAGGCCATTCAACCAAAAAGAAGAACCCAAGCAGACGTGGAGGAATTAAAACCAGCGCAGGCCAAGCAAGGCAACAAACCAGCATCTCGTCGCAGATTTGCAGGGTGCGCCTGGGTGTGTAACCACCCCAACATTGTTTACAAGAGATTAATCTGGCATCGGCCGAGCCTTTTTTTTGGAAACCGTTCGGCTGGCTTGAGAGGCGAGGCCCAGCTGCAAAAAAACAGCTCTCGTAAGTCAATTTAGGGACGGCGAATCTTGCTGCACACACAACAGTTGTGTGTGCAATTGCACAACAGTTTGTGCAATTGTGATGGTTGTTCAGGCACCATCCTGAACTTTCGGAGGTTGGAAGTGGAGCCCGAGGGAGGGTGGAGAAGCCACACAATTTTGCACCCATGTAGTCGGCATCCCCAGCTGTTAAAAATTGAGTTTCTCCAACTTGGAAGGTTGGGGTTTGATTTCCAACTCCCAGAATCCTCCCCAGCCAGCCAGTTTGGAATTAGAATCATAATAGAATAACGGAGTTGGAAGGGACCTTGTTAGGTCATCTAGTCCAACCCCCGCCTGCTCAAGCAGGAAACCCATATATACCATTTCTGACAAGACGGCTGGTCAATCTCTTCTTGAAAGCTTCCAGGGATGAATTCTGGGAGCTGGAAGTCCATCCCGTCTTCATCCCGCCCAAGTTGGAGAAACGCCGAGTTAAAGGACGAAGGGATTATTTGCAGTGGCACCATTAATTCTTTGTCCACTCTCTGTGCAAAATAATTTAAAATATTCATTTTCTACTCTATAAGTACGGCCAGTAGCTGGACGCTAATTGGAAAGAGAGAGACCGGGATTCTTGACAACTGCAGATCCAGATAGCTTCCTTGCTAAGCAACATAATCCTGGTTTGATGTCCTGGTTTGCTAGGATAATTTTCAACTTCCGGATCGAAGTTATCTCCTGGTGGTCTCCCATCCCTGTTTTTTTTTTTAAATTATTATTAAACATAAAAATTCAATGTCTATATAAACCGTGTGTTGTCCGAGTACAGTTGTTTTTGAAAAATAGTAATAATATTCATAACATTAATAATAATCACAAATAATAATATTTGCTTATCCATTTTAGTAACTCTTCAATGTAGTTAATCATTTCCTTATGCTCTTAAGTTTCTAACTGCCGTTTCTGCTCGTTAGCCGTTGATAAAACAAATCCCATGTTAAAAAATTTTCAGTTTCTTCCATCTCCTTAATTTTGAATGTTAGTCTATCCATTTCTGCACATTCTAATATATTTTTTTTAAAAAATAACATTTTCATCTATCGGGATCTCTTTGTTTTTCCATTGTTGCGCAAAACACAATTCTAGCTGCCGTCACCACATTAAAATTAATTAATGTGGTGACTGCAAAAATTAATTAAAATTAATGTGTAAAATTAAATATGTATTCCCTTTTTTGTACTGCTCTGGTAGAACACCCAACAAAAATATTTCTGGCTTTAGATCTATGTGTTGTTTTACTTATTTTTTTCCCAACCATGTGTATATTTTTGTCCAATATAAAAAAAGAACATCGCTTAGGGGAGGAGGGGCCGAAAGCCCTACTAAGCAGGTATATACAAAAGTATGAAGGCTATTGCTTAACGCATTGTAAGCCGCCCTGAGTCTCCGGAGAAAGGGTGGCATATAAATCAAACTAATAAATAAATAAATAAATATTTATTCTTTTGGCCTTTGGGCATTTCCACCACATGTGACAGTATGAACCCGGTATCCGATTACATTTCCAACGCTTAGCAGACATATCCTTAAACATCTCTGCCAATCTTGCTGGTGGAAAATGCCATCTATAAAACATTATTATAGAGATTTTTCTTCGCAGGCAGCGGACGCTGTTAGTTTATCATTCCCGTCCCACAATTTCTGCCACTGATTCCCATCAAACCGAGTAAGGGCAAGGGGCCAGCTCTGCCTGGCGCGAACCGAAACGGATGAGCATTCGCACCCAGGGGGGCAAAACTCGGAGGGGAGGTGTTTGTGCGAATGGAACAACTTTGCCTGGAACAAGGTTGGGCCAAGGGTGTTGTAGGGACACAAATGCTGCAAGGGGAAGGGCCGCAGTTTGTATTGTGTTGACTCCACCCGCATTCCTTCTGACGTTTTCGAGGGACACCGATTTGATGTGGGGACAGGATGGGCAGGTTGGGACACGGCAGAGGCTAACCCGGGTTAGGGACACCCCCTCTGCCCCCCCCCCCCGCAACCAGCCTGAAGACGGCTGCCTTGGGCATGCAAATCTTGCTTCCCGTTTCCTCAAAAAGGCTTCCTTCTTCCCCCTCTGGGAAGGGCTTCCGTTTTTCTGCCTCGTTTTCAGGCAGTGGGGAGAATAAACAAAATAACAAGTGTTGGAAGGGACCTTGGAGGTCATCTAGCCCAACCCCCTACTCAAGCAGGACATCCTAGTAGACCATTTCAGACGAACGGTTGTCCAATCTCTTCTTGAAAGTGTTGGGAGCAACAATGTGCCGCTATCAATCTAGCAATCGGAGTAGAGCTGGGAAGGGACCTCAGAGGTCTTCTAGTCCAACCTCCTGCTGAAGCAGGAGACCCCAGACCATTTCAGACCAATGGTTGTCCAATCTCTTCTTGAAAGCCTCCAGTGTTGGGAGCATCCACAACTTCTGGTGGCAAGGAGTTCCATTGAGAAATTTTTCGCAATTTCTCTCCAGGCCAAACCAAGGAGACCCCTTCTCTCGGGGTCTCCTTGGGGAAATCCTCCCAAGTCTTCTCCTGGGACGGAATTGGGAGGAGGGGGAGGTGCCCCAAAGAGCTCGGAGCCCCTCCCCCATTCTCTTAAGAGGAAAGCAAAGGGAGGGGGGGCCTGCCAAGCGTGGCTAATGGAGACCTCTCCGCGGGTCGCGCCCTCTCCAAGTGGCCGGAGGGGTCTCCAAAACTTGCGCGCGCCCCCTCCCCAGGCGCAAACTTTCCTCCTCCTCCTCCCCCTCCATCCTAAACCCCCGCTTGGGAACCTCCGGCAAGAGAGAGGGGAGGGGCAGAGGAAGGAGCCCCCCGCCCCCAAATCAACATCTGGAGACCCCCCCCCCAGCTGCCCTCCAGCGCGCCTCCCCCACCCGTGCGCCCCTCTCCAAACGCGCCCGGCCGCTCACCTGCCTCTCCTTGGGCGAGCGCGCAAGCGAGCCCCGGAATGGCGCAGGGCGAGCCCAGCGCAGGTTTTGCGCGGAGCAACCCCGCCCGGCGGGGAGGCGGCTCCGGAGCGCACCTGTGACCGCTCCCAGCTGCTCCCGGCCAGGTGTCTGTTCCGGCTGGGCGGGGCGGCGAGGAGCCGTTGGGGAGCCCCCCCCCCCTCTCTCTCTCTCCCCACCCCACCGGTAGTTGAATGGATCTCCCCAGGTGGAGAATGGATCTGCTGAAGTGGAGAATGGATCTCTCTAGGTGCAGAATGGATCTTATCTAGGTGCAGAATGGATCTCCCCGGGTGGAGAATGGATCTCCTCAGGTGCAGAATGGATCTGCCCAGGTGCAGAATGGATCTCCCTGAGTGGAGAATGGATTTCTCCAGGTGGAGAATGGATCTCTTTAGGTGCAGAATGGATCTCCCTGAGTGGAGAATGAATTTCTCCAGGTGGAGAATGGATCTGCTCAGGTGCAGAATGGATCTGCCCAGGTGGAGAATGGATCTCTCCAGGTGAGAGAGAATGGATCTCTCTAGGTGCAGAATGGATCTCCCCGGGTGGAGAATGGCTCTCTCTAGGTGCAAAATGGATCTCTCTAGGAGCAGAATGGATCTCCCCAGGTACAGAATGGATCTCTCTAGGAGCAGAATGGATCTCCCCAGGTGGAGAATGGATCTCCCCAGGTACAGAATGGATCTCTCTAGGAGCAGAATGGATCTGCCCAGGTGGGGAATGCATCTCCCCGGGTGGAGAATGGATCTGCTCAGGTGCAGAAGGGATCTGCCCAGGTGTAGAATGGATCTCCCCGGGTGGAGAAGGGATCTGCCCAGGTGGAGAACCAGGGTTTAGGATGGGCGCAGGATCGGGGAAGGAAGGAGGGGGTGAAAACAGCTGCCCTGGGTACCAAACCTGCAGGGGGGGCCGGGGGTGAATGGGTGGGTGGGGGAAATGGCTTCTTTTGTGCCCCCCCAGCTCCTACTTTTTGGGGGCGGCCCTTGCAGACAAAGGGCTCTCCGGGTCTCGCCTTGCAGAAGTGGATTTTGCAGCTTGCGTTTCCTGTACAGGTAGTCCTCGATTTACGACGGTTCACTTAGCGACCGTTCAAAGTTACGCCACCGAAAGAAATGGACTTGTGACCGCTTTCCACACTTATGACCCTTTCACCATCCCCACGGACACCTGAGCAACATTCAGACACTTGTCAGCTGACTCGTATTTATGACGATCGCAGTGTCCCGGGGTCGCATGATTCCCCTGTTTGCGACCTTCCGATGAGCACAATCAATGGGGAAGCCAGATTCGCTTAACGACCACGTGACTCGCTTTAACAGCTGCAGTCATTCGCTTAACAACGGTGACAAGAAAGGTCGCAAAATGGGGCTAAACACACTTAACAAACGTCTCGCTTAGCGACAAGAAATCTTGGGCTCAGTTTGTGGTCGTAGGTCGAGGACTAACTAAATAAGTTTAAGCCATCTGGACTTACCTGCTGCGTGGTCCTGGGGGCAGGGGAAAAGGCCCGTTGGATTCAGCGGAAGTTTCATTCCAGGTAAATTCGCAGAGGACTAGAAACTTAACAGATTTCAATTAACCGCGCCTTTCATAGCAACATATCCAAATTGAACCGTCAAGACTCACCAAAATTCCCGCTCTTTCCACCAGGAAGTTTCCACGGATGCTGCTTGGCCAGCGGAGCTGAAGAAATCCCGGGTTTTCCCACTTGGGTGAGGCTAACTTTCAATCATGGCTAGAAAGTGGTTAGTTTTCTGAACTTCTATTAGAATCATAAGGGCTGGAAGAGACCTCGGAGGTCTTCTAGTCCAACCCCCTTCGCATCCAGAAAAGCAGTGGTCATCTTCAGAACAGGCTTTCCCTACAGCGCCTGGTGTGAAAACTATCTTCATCTACATCAAAAATCAAATATTTTGTAAAAAAACAACCAAGTTTCCTGGCACTTCCAACTTTTAAAACCGGGGCGCCCTCTGCTGGACAAAGCTACCAACTGCTGAAGAAAAAAAATACCATTTTTTACATTTTATATTGGATATACTGTAAAAGATTTGCATTGTTTGCTTATGGTTTAAAATATTAATATATTAATTTTTTGGGGGGGAATAATGTATTTATTAATATTTATAAGTAAGATTTATGGGAGGTTCTTTAAATGTTCAGGATGTGGATGTAAGGTTGGATGATAAACGAAAGCGTTGGAAGTTGATTTTCTCCAAGGATGTCAATTGAATAGGGGAGAGAAGAATATTATCTGCCGAACAAAACTCCGCATTGGCGACAGGAAAGGCATCCGGCCAGTAAGCACTCAGCTCCATTCAGTTGCCCAGACTCCACCCCGCAAGGGATTATGTGGTCCTTAAATAATTATATTAAGAAATAGAAAAAGTGCTTTAATTCAAGATATTAAGGAATTGTTGTCGGGAATATTGGAAAAGGCAATATTTTCTTCCAATCAAAGGAGGCAGGGTGATCCCTTACCGTAATATCTTGTTTAATATTACAGTAGTGAATTCACTGGTTAATTAAAAAGGAGGCTGTGAGTTCGATCCTAGGGAGAGGCGGATATTTCTCTCTCTCTGGGCACAATGAGAAATAGATCTGCCGAACAAAACTCCGCACTGGTGACAGGAAAGGCATCCGGCCATTAAAAACACTCTGCTAGCTCCATTCAGTTGCTCAGACTCCGCCCCACATGGGATTATGGGGTCCTTAAAAAGTGATGATGAATTCTCATCTATAAATCCATAGTAGCATTGGGGAAAATTGCATTTGGTCTACATTTTTATTCTACGGCATGAGCCTCAAAAATCGGTGCTTTTTCAGAAAGTTGCTAAGTTTAATCGCAGTTCGCTGGTTTCCCTAATTCGCTATTTTTTTTTTAGCAGAAATTAAAATAATAATAATAATAATAATAATAATAAAACCCTTCAGGATTCGTGGTGGTAGGGATGTTTACAGTCGACTTTCGAAGTATCCTTCCCCTTGAGTGGGAGGGGATTGGGGATTTTGCAGTATCCTTCCCCTGGAGTGGGGAGGGAATGGGGATTTTGCAGTATCCTTCCCATGGAATGAGGTGGGAATGGAGATTTTGCAATATCCTTCCCCTGGAGTGGGGAGGGAATGGGGATTTTGCAATATCCTTCCCCTGGAGTGGGAGTGATTGGGGATTTTGCAGTATCCTTCCCCTGGAGTCGGGTGGGAATGGAGATTTTGCAGTATCCTTCCCCTGCCACGCCCACCAAACCATGCCCACCAAGCCACGCCCAAAGAACTGGTAGTAAAAAAAATTGGATTTCACCTGGGGGGCGGGGGGGATAAGAAAATATTGATTTCCGATATGTGTTTGCCCCTTAATGCATTATTATTATTATTATTATTATTATTATTATTATTATTATTATTATTATTATCAAATGATATCAAATGACACAATTTTTCTGCCTCGGTGTATAGAAACCCGCAAATTTTGATTTCAGAGTGTTTCTCCATTTCATCATTTTTTCAATCGAAAAAAAGCTAGCGTTTTTTTTTTTCCAAAGGCAATTCAGAATGGGCAGCCAAATTTCTCAAGATCCACTTGAGGGGGAAACCAAGTTTGTGTAACCTGGAATAAACCGGGTTTGTTATGCAGACAGACGCTCTTGAGAACCAGGCCTGGTGTGAGACACATATTTTTGTGTGTGCTGTTGTTGACAAAATGAATTCACAGGCAACCAAGGTGGTAACACGGAGACACACACACACAGGTTCCGTATCTCACGGGCAGGGCGAAAACTAGGATTTGTAGTTTAGGCTAAACCTTGGTCTGATGGAGAGAAGTGTTCCTATGATGGTGGGCAGCCATTGTCGCTGGGCTGACGTATCGTGGTTAAGGTTTGTTGAGCGAGCCGTAGTTGCGGAAAGTTCAAAATGGGCAAGGTGACGAGTGCAAGGGGAGGCCACACCCCTTTGTGGGTGGAGCTTCAACTACAACGGCCATCTTGAATATTTTGGGGGCCAAAGAGTGTGAGGCCATCAGAAGTGGTTGGATTCACACGTGCTAAGCCCAAAGATGGCTTGTTATGATAGGGGAAGGCCAAACCCAGGCCAAAGTCAAGGTCAACCAAGTTGATCCAAGTTTGACCTGGGTCTTTAGACTTGGATAAACCAAGTTTCTCCAAGTTTGACCCAGCTTCATTCTTACCCCGTTCAGATCCTGCCTTAAAATGCAGCCACTTTTAAACCATGATCCGGTGACCCCCATCTCATCCCTGGTTACTGCCGCTTCTCCCTGAATCTCGGGGAGGGGGTTTCAAACTCCCCTCAAGCAACTTGGAAGGAAGGCCATATTTAAAAGAAATAATAAAATAAAATCAGAAACTGAAGTGCGTTTGGAGAGGCTCCGAATTTACTTCTCGTTCTCGTTTGAAAGTCTTTGCGCTACACAGGTAGTCCTCGACCTACGACTGTAATGGAGGCCAGAACTTTCCTCGCAAGTTGAGGCACCTGAAATTTTTTTTTGCAGTTGTTGTGGCCTGTCGGCCACCGGCCCCTCCAGCAACCAAATCAGAGGAGGAGAAGGAGGTATGGGAGTCAGGGTCAGCCTCAAGGCAACCTGAGAGCTCCGAGGGGGAAGAGGGAATGGAGCTGTCAGAGAGAGAGGCGGAGCCTGGGCCGTCCGTCAGCCCTCAGATGGAGAGTCAACAGCCCCCCAGTCTGGAGGTGGCTGATGAGGAAGAGGAGGAACAGCTGGGTCCAGTGCCTGACGCACTGTTGCACAGAAGGCAGAGGAGAGGAGAGCAGTGGAAATCTATGGGCCGGTCCTCGGGATAGAAGAGCCACCGCTGCTAGCGAAGCCCCACATTAGCTCTGGGGATAAAAGGCAGGGGGGCAGAGATAAATAGATGTGGCAGACAACTATGCATCTCCCAGACAGACAGACTTCTTAGCCTGCGGTGAGAGAGAAACTTTTTGCCGGGGCTGCCGGCGCTCCTAATAAAGGAATCATTGCTTCAAGTAGAGAGGGTTTGTCGTGTTTGGAGAGCTGGGTCAGAACAGCAGTGGTGTTTTTGTGTGTGTGTGTCCAGCTGTTGATACCCCAGAACTGGGTCATAAGTAGCTTTCGGATCTGAGAGGATTGTACGAGTCACTAAGTGAACGGCCTTTTAAGTGAGGACTTGCCGATATAGATGACGACACAACGATTAAAATGGCATGTTTATTTTCTTTTCTTTGCCAACGCTAACAACCAATGAAACGACTAGTTGAATTCAGGGGATCGGAAGTCACAGACATTTATTTATAATTTTTTTTTTTGGGAGGTGGGGATGGGGTGGGGGCTCAGCAGAACTGTTTCAAAGTCACTCGTTTAAATCGCTTCCGTTTGCGGGTCAATTATTTTGGGCCCAGCTTAAACCGAGGCTGGATTTGCATCGGTCCTGAATTCGGTTTCACCGATCTTGGTCTAGAACCGCTTTTGAAAACATTGGCGAGGTTGAGAGGAAAGATTCGGATTTGAAGATCTGCAAATCTGGAAGCCCAAAAGAAAAAAAGAAAAGAAAAGAAAAAAAGAAAAACCCCAAACCCTGGGCGAAAATGTACAACGAAATGAAAACGCTCCCGCTGTTGCGATCCTTTGCAGACTTCTGTCCTTGACATCTGGAGTCTTAAGAGGAAGCGCTGCCTTTTAAATAGAAGAAACAACGTGGATGTTGGATGAAATTAAAATTTTCCTCGCTCTTTTCGTCGTGAGCTGCTCTCGGAGCTCGGAAACCACATTCCCAAAGGCAACGTGATGCTCGTGAATCGACCCAAGCGAAATTTGTTGAAATTTATTTGCAACTTTCCTGGCTGTGACGGAGAGAGAAGATCGGATGGAAGCTAACATAATGGCGGTTTAGGAAGGAAATTTAAAAATAAAAATAAAAATAGGATGTACACAGTTCTAACGAACCACTGTTTATAGACATGAACGCTAGAAAATATGTTTCTCTACGAGGTTCTATTTTGTGGGATGCAAGACAGTTTGGTCTGTCTTATTTTATTTTTTTTCCTAAAGAAGAAGAATTTTTGCAGAATGCTTGCGGATTATCGTGGATGAAATGCTCAAGGTTTTAATCCTCCTTCAGGGAAGGCGGGGAACAAAATTTTTAGAATAACCACCACCTGATCCAGAACATCTCTAGAGGAAATTCTAAAGAAATTCCAAAGTGGGGAAAAATATAAATCTTTTTTTGCGGAGGGGTTGGGGGTTTGGAAATTTGAAAACTTCCAAGGCGAAGTTTGGCACAGCGAAACTCGTGATTCTCTCGCTGGCCGAGCCGAGCTTGCCTTCGCTTTGATTTGAGATCGATGGAAGGGGATTAATTTTGGCAATCAAAACACCCTAAAAAAATCAGCTTTCTACCCAGCCCCATCGTTCTGGGCCTCTCGATTCAGAAGACACCAGGTACAGGAAGCAGTGGAAAGCGTCTGCTTCTTGAAGCCCAGGTAGAAAATTGATGGGCTGTGAAAGAAGAACGTCTGTTAGAAGACTGGGCAGTGGTCCATCCGGCACAGGAAATGTGGAATTCACGGGAAATCTCTGGAGAAAAAGTGGGGTACGATGGATGCACGTGGACCTCAGGTGAGGAGAACAACAGAGAGAGAGAGTCAACATGGTCCTTATCGCAAGAACGTCTTGGGTAGTAGGTTACCATCTTGGTCGCAGTCCTGGACAGGTGGGCTTGGGGGCTTCATGGGGAGAAGGATTGGGGTCTGGGGACAAGTGCATCTTTGATGGCTCAGCAACATGGTTTATAACATGGAGAGGGGTCAGGACAGGGTTTGGTGGGTCCTCCACTTGGCGTGTCCCTCACTGGAAGCCAACGTTCTCCCGCCTGGTGCTACGCGATGGTGAGGTCGGGTTTGGTGGGTGGGCTTGACCGATGGGGAAGGGAGCTGTCCGTGGTGGGTTTCTCCTGCCCCAGGGGGTCCTTCTGCCAATCTTCCGCTTGCTGGGAGAGCTGAGAAGGCCAACGGGCGGGCACCTCGGCCTCCCGCGCTGGGATCCTGGCGGGGCCGCCTCCCTGAGCATCTCAGAGGTGGCCGATGGCATTGAAGGTTCCTGGCTCGGAAGCGGCTCCAGCCATGTTCAACCAGGCGTCCAGGGGGTTCTGGGAGGAAGGATGGAAGGGGGTGTTCTTGGTAAGAGTCAACATCATTGCGTAAGCCTATGAAGCACAGAAGAAAACAGCACATGAAAGTGGCGGTGAACAGGAAAGAATCCGACGTCAGAATCCGCGGCCGGGATTTCCGAGATCTGGGAGGATTTGGTGATGGATGGGGGTGGGGGGGCTTCCAGCTGTTGGGGAAGGGGAGGGGTTCAGTTCCCATCACCCAAAGATAGGGAACTGTGGGCGCTGCAGGGTGCCCAGCGTGCTTGAACGCTTGTTGAAGTTGGAGAAACCTGGCTTAAATTTGCACATTTCCGTGTTTGGGGCCCCGATACTCCAGGTTAGGGGCCCCTTCCTGCCCTAGTTAAAACAGAAGGTGACCACTAAGGAATCTGGCATGCAAATTTCTCTCTGCTTGCAAAGATTTGGAACTTCTTGCTACAGAAACTGGAACAGATCGGGTGGTTTTAGTTTATTTTGTTTTACTGTACATGATGATTTTGTGTTTTAATTTAATTTAAATTTAATTTGGTTGTCTACGGAAAGATAAAGGCCCCTTCGGCACCCAGAAACTCCCAAAATAAATGATCGATTTTACAGTAGGGAAGAACCGATGGGAGATTTCTTCACAGGACAAGTGAAAGATTCTGCTTTCCCAAACAACAACACCAACCCGCCCCTCCCCTGCCCCGCGAAAATCCTGAGACGTACGAGACAACATTTAGAACGAAGGCCACAGGGGTCTCCCTTTGCAGATTTATGTCCTTTAAAGAAAATAAATTATTGGAGTGGAATCCCCCATTTTCTTCTCAAAGGCCAGCCGGAGATGACAAAACGAGGTACAAATAAGCAGGACACCGAATCGTTAGTAAACCTTTGGCAAATTAGTTTTAAGTCACGAGAAAGACAAAGAGACATGCATGGGAACAAAAAAAACCGAGCCGGTTTTCTAAACAGAAAAAGAGATAGAAACGGGGTGGTGGTGGTGGTGTTTCCCCCAGTCGCCCCACCCTGACAGGAGACTTCTGTTCTGCGAAGACAAAGGCTATTTCTATTGCAGTGATGGCTAACCTTTTTGCCATCACGTGCCAGGAGGGAGGGGCAGGGGGGAGTTGCGCACACATGTGCCCACACCCATAATTCCATGTGCCACGCCCCCACGCATGCACGTGTGACCCCCTCCTGCTCTCCCCGCTCCTGGCACGTGATGGCCTGGTAGGCCCGTTTTTCTCTCTCACCTGGCTCCAGAGCCTCTCTTCCAGTGGGACCGGAAGTTGGCAAATGGGACGCTTTCGGCCTCCAGAGGACCTCCCGGGGGAGGAGAGAGGCTGTTTTTGCCCTCCGCAGACTCCTAGAGAGGCTCTGGAGGCTGGGGACAGCACAAAAAACTGGCCTTCCGGTCCCACTGGAAATTGGCAAATGGGCCGTTTCTGGCCTCTGGAGGGCATCCAGGGGGGTGGCGAAGGCCGTTTTCGCCCTCCCCAGACTCGCCAGGTGAGAGAGAAAAACAGGCCTTTCCCACTACTCTCTGGAGGCAGGAAACAACCTGTTTCCCTACTTCTGGCCCAGAAAGCGCAAAAATCAGCTGGCCGGCACGCGCATGTGCGCTGGAGCTGAGCTCGCATGCCCACTGATATGGTTACGTGTGCCACCTTTGGCACGCGTGCCTTAGGTTCGCCATCACGGTTCTATTGGCTTGGAAGTGGCTTCACAGGGATGCCAGTGAGGGGAGGACGTCTCAACTCTTCTACGGGGTGGGGGTGGGGACACCCGAGGAGATTTTGGAGGGATGCAAGGGCGCCCCGTACCAGTCGAGTCTCCTCGAAAAAGACCGAGAGAAATTAGAAAGAAAATCTCGAGCCAAGTTTAAAGCGGGAAAAGGGACGCCTCTGAGAGACTGTCAGCCGGATTCGAGCCGCAGGAAAGTTGGAAGAGGACGTGTGCTTTCGGTCTGGAGATGGAACACTGACAGGGGGATGGAAGGGGTGGGTGGGAAATTACACCTCCTTAACCTGGATGGAAATTGGAATTGCTGGCAGGGACGGAGAGGGGGGGGGACAGAATGGGGTCTCGGGGATCTCAACGCTTTGGGGTCCGCAGGGAAATTTGTCGAGCCTCGCTGCGAAACTCAGGATCAAACCTACCTGATTTTTGGCCTGCCTGAACAGAGTTTGTTTTAGTGCCTCCGAATCTAAGGTGGAATTATAGACAGCTTTAACGTCAAAAGCTTCCTCGGAGGCCTGGCGGAAGTCCAGCCCCTTCCCAAATTCCGACATCTGTTCCAAATCTAACAAGCCGGCTTCGTCCTCCTCAGTACACCTGTACCAAGCACCAGGAAGGGAGGGAGGGGAGGGAAAGCAGGGCGACCTGTTAGTTCCATCCGGCTGCAAACACACTTGGGGAGGGGGTTGTGCAGATGCCAAGAAGGGGGGGGGGGCTCCGTAGAGCCGCATGCGAGACGAGGGAGGGCGAGCGACACAGACAGACAGACAGATAGACAGGCAGGCGGATGGATGACAGGTAGACAGACACAACTATAGTAGTACAAGATCGTTGAGCACGGAGTGGATGTTGGGTGTAGCAGTGTGAGCCTGGATTGTACACGGGGGGGGGGGGGGGGCGGGGGAGACTTCGAGTGATTCTCTGTGTCACGGAAATTCCTCCCGATCAGGCATTATCACTTGCTCAAACCGCCATGGTCCTAGAGATCTGAGGACCATGGGTCATGCATTTCTGAGGACCATGGGAACATCTTGGGAGTTGACCGGCAGCCAAAACAATTTGGCCAGCCTTTTTCCCATGAATTTCTGGAGTTTGACGTTCTAGCCAGTCCCAAATCACTCATTCATGGGGCGTGGAATGAGAAGAGAAAAGCGAGGGTCCCCTCCCTTCCACCAAGAGAGTGGAAACCCACCTCTGGGCACGGTTAAAGCTCATGGTGAGGGACGCGGCCTCCTCTTCCTCCTCATCCTCATACCCTCCTTGTGGCTCGGCGGTGGGCGACACCGTCTCGTCTTGAGACTTCCCCGTCAGGCTGTCGTCGTCCTCCTCTTCCAGTTCATCCTCTTCCTCATCGACGTCTTCTACTTTGTCGTTCGGAAGACCGTGGGTGGCGCCGTCGGCGTTCTGGATTTCGGGCCTGGTGGAGGGAGAGCGCAAAGGTTAGAACGCAGGACGAGGGTCGACAAAGCCTTTTGAAGGCCATGTAGGAGATGACCAGGCTGAGCCTGAGGGAAGGAGGGATCAAACACGTCATAAGTCACGCGTCCCTTCGCGCCCGCAAGAAGTCTAAGTCCAGCCAATCTCAAATGACTTTCTTATCTCCTGCTCATTTTCCTTGACTGTTAGTTGGCCGGATTCTTGTAGAGAGCTTAAACTTGCAATAAATCTTTATGCTCCTTTGAACCGCCTGAATCTCCTGATGTCTGCAGTTTGATAGGCCACCTGTTGTTGCCTTGAAGGCAACTGGATCTGGACAAGATCCAATGGAAACGTTCCTTGGGGATTGAAGAGAAATCTTCCCGTTTGGAAAGAAAGTTTGAAAGTGGACCTTTCCTTAGACTTTCTCTTGGGAGAGAATTAGAAAGGTCAGAGGCAGAGAGAACTGTACAGGGAGTCTTCGACTTACGACCACAACTGTTGATAAGTGAGAAATTAGTTAAGTGAGTTTTGCCCCGTTTTACGACGTTTGTTGAAAGAGTCAAATCCGCACGGAATTTGGTGAAAACTTGGTGAGGAACCCGATTGTCCGCTGAGGTTAATGAGAGGAGCGACAGCTTTCTTGGCTGATTCCCCCGCCTACCTTTTCTCTGCTAAAGCCGTCGATTGGTTCATCTCGCTATTGGCAATAAAGTTTCTGATTTCAGAGAAATAGGCGTCTTCTTTCTCGTCTAAAAGTGCTTGGTGTTCGGATTCGGAAGCGGGCGAAGATGCATTGTTCCCCAAGTGGTTTGTAATGACTCCGGCATGCTGGCTTACTGGAAGAGGAGGGGGAGGAAGAGAAGGAGAAGCAGGAGGAGGAAGGAGAAGAATCGGCGGAGGAGGAAGAGAAGGAGGAGAAAGGAGGAGGAGGAGAAGAAGAAGAGGAGGAGGAGAAACAGGAGGAGGAAGAAGAAGGAGGAGGAGAAGCGGGGAGGAGAAGAAGAAGGAGGAGTAGGAGGGAGGAAGAAGAAGAAAAAGGAGAAGGAGAAGAAGAAGAAGAAAAGAAAAAAGAGGAAGGAGAAGAAGAGGAGGAGAAGCGGGGAGGAGGAGAAAGAAGAAGAAGAAGAAGAAGAAGAAGAAGAAGAAGAAGAAGAAGAAGAAGAAGAAGAAGAAGAAGAAGAAGAAGAAGAAGAAGAAGAAGAAAAGGAGGAAGGAGAAGAAGAGGAGGAGGAGGGAGGAGGAGGAAGGAGGAGGAGGAAAAGGAGAAGAAGAAGAGGAGGAAGAGGAAGAAGAAAGAAAGAAAGGAGATGGAGGAGGAGGTGGTAGAGGGATGAGGAAAAGGGAGAAAAGGAGGAGGAGGAAGAAGAAAAAGAAGAAGAAGAAGAAAAGGAGGAGGAAGGAGAAGAAGAGGAGGGAGGAGGAGGGAGGAGGAGGAGGAAGGAGGAGAAGAATGGGGAAGAGAAGGAGGAGGAAGAAGAAGAGGAGGGGCAGGAGGAAGGAGGAGGAGGAGGAGAATGGGGAGGAGAAGAAAAAGAAGGAGGAGGAGGAAAAGAAGGAGAACGGGAAGGAGGAGGAGGAGGAGGAGGAAGAAGAAGAGAAGGAGGAAGTTAAATACTGAAGATGGACATGGATATTTTAATGCATGATGGCACCAGGGGAGGTGATAAGCTTCCATCCTCCTTGGTGTTGGTTAATTAGACCAGAATCTCAGCAGAACCACAAAGGACCGGAGACGTCAAGAATCTTCTTGACTAGTCTAGGATGATAGGAAAAGTGGGGGTGGGGGTGGGGGAGCTGGACTAGATGACCTTGAAGGAAACTTCCAATCTTAGGATTCCCTTGGTAACTTATGAGGAATGTTGGTGACGGGGGGGGGGGGATATATTCCTATCGATTTACGGGAGATATTAACTCCAGCCAGGCAATGGTTCGGTGGCTGAAATTTTGGCAACGTCTCCTTTAACATTTCGACAATCTCGTTAAAGAAGACTCTTGGGGATGCAGGAAGCCCTCGGCTTATGGCTGCAACTGAGCCCAGGATTTCTGTCGCTAAGCGAGACGAGCGTTACGTGAGTTTTTGCCCCGTTTTAACGACCCTTCTTGCCACATTCGTTAAGTGAATCGCTGCGGCGGTTAAATTAGGTCACACAGTTGTTAAGTGAATTTGGCTTAACAACTGAAAAGAAAAAGAAAAAGAAAAAGCTAGAGCGCTCAACCGCAACCCTATCGGAGAAGGGAAAGCGACGGTCCCTGTGCGGGCCCCGAGCCGAAAACTTCGTTTACCTGGAACGTTTTCGTGCTCGTGTTTTTTCAAGTGTCGGTCCAGGTTGGTCTGCTGGCCGAAGCATCGATTGCAGAGGTGACATTTGAAGGGTTTCTCTTTGTTGTGGATATTCCGGACGTGACGCTGGAGGTTGGACGAGATGCTGAACGAGCGGTCGCAATATTTACACCTGGAAGCGGGAGAGGAAGGGGGGGGGAGAGAGAGAGAGAGAGAGAGAGAGAGAGAGAAAGGATGGGGGGGGGATACATGTTGTGGTCAAATCTCCTTTCCTGCCACCCTATTAAATGTTGTCTTGTTTAAAAGACACACACACACACACACCCCGCCAGGGGTGTGGGAAAAGGAGGATTTAAAGGAAAACTTAAGGAAGGGCTGCAGTTCCTCTGAGTTTGCTCAAGAGGGCGGCATTGAGATGCGTAAAGAGGGGATTAAAAATTGCAGGCAGAAGCCAGGGGGGCTTTGAAACGCAGACCAATCCTATCAAATTTTACTCTTTTTTTTCTCTCTCTCTGTTTTGTGTTTTTTCCCCCTTTCTTTTCTTTTTCCTTCCTTCCCTTTTTCTTTTTTCTTATTCTTCCTTCCTTCCCTCTCTTCCCTCTTTCCTCCCTCTCCCCCACTCCCTTCTTTCAGTTTTCCTTTTTTCCTTTTTTCTCCTGCATTCCTTTCCTCCCTCTTCCTTTTTCCTCCTCCTTTTCTTTCCCCTTCCTTCTCTTCTTTATTTGATTCTTACCTCTCTTCCCTCCTTCTTTCCCTTCTTTCACTTTTCCCTTTTTCTCTATTCTTTTTTCTTTTTTCTCCTCCTTTTCTTTCCCCTTCCTTCCCTTTTTCTCCTTTTTATTCTTCCTTCCCTCTCTTTCCTCCCTCTCTCTGTCCCTTTCCCTTCTTTCAGTTTCCCTTGTTTCCTCTTTCTTTTTTTCTTCTGCATGCCCTTTCCCTTCTTCCTTTTTCCTTCACTTTCCCTGTCTTTCCTTATATCCCTTTCTTTAACCTCCCTCCCTCCGTTCTGTCTGTCTCTGTCTGTCTGTCTGTCTGTCTGTCATTCTGTCTCTTTGTCTTTCTCTCTGTCTTTCTGTCTTTCTCTCTCTGTCTTTCTCTCTCTCTCTCTATGTCTGTCTCTGTCTGTCTCTCTCTCTCTGACTTTCTCTGTCTGTCTCTCTCTCTATGTATTTCTTTCTTTCTCTCTCTCTGTTCTCTGTCTGTCTGTCTCTCTCTGACTTTCTCTCTCTCTCTCTCTGACTTTCTCTCTCTCTCTCCATCTGTCTCCGTCTGTCTGTCTGTCTGTCTGTCTGTCTGTCTGTCTGTCTCTCTCTCTGTCTGTCTTTCTCTCACTCTCTGTTCTCTGTCTGTCTCTCTCTCTCTGACTTTCTCTCTCTCTCTCTCTGTCTGTCTGTCTCTCTCTCTGTCTGTCTCTCTGACTTTCTCTCTCTCTCTCTTTCTCTGACTTCCTCTGTCTCTCCATCTGTCTCCGTCTGTCTGTCTGTCCGTCTGTCTGTCTGTCTGTCTCTCTGGCATTCTTTCTCTCTCTCTCTCTCTCTCTGTTCTCTGTCTGTCTGTCTCTCTCTCTGACTTTCTTTCTTTCTCTCTCTCTCTCTCTCTCTCTGTTCTCTGTCTGTCTGTCTCTCTCTCTCTGACTTTCTCTCTCTCTCTCTCTCTCTCTATGTCTGTCTCCATCTGTCTCCGTCTGTCTGTCTTTCTTTCTTTCTTTCTTTCTTTCTTTCTTTCTTTCTTTCTTTCTTTCTTTCTTTCTTTCTTTCTTTCTTTCTTTCTCTCTCTCTCTCTCTCTCTCTCTCTCTCTCTCTCTCTCTCTCTCTCTCTGTCTCTCTCTCTCTCTCTCTCTGTCAGGGTGCTACATTATGCAGACGGCGCATACTTTCCAAATGTGCCAAAGTTAGAAACACAAGCAGCTCTCCAAAAAATATCTTTATTATTTTTGGAATCGGCAGAGATACCTTTCCGAAACTCCTGTCCCAAAGGGGTTTTTTTGGGGGTATGTGAGTGGAATGAGCTCATAATCTGAGAAATGAGAAAGGTTTACTGTGCCAAATATTACCTCCTCCTTAAAAAGAATATTGCCCATGGCTTAAGATGGTCCCATAAACCCCCCATATTTTCTCCCCCCCCCACCATCTCCTCCTGCATCTCTTTTGTTCTCTGACAATACTTTTTTTCCTGTTTTTTTGCATACAAAAACGGCTCAAGGGAATTGGGTTAGAGTTAGCTTCAGAAATCCTATCTCGGTTTTAATCGGTGGCCAAGGCAAACAGACAATCGAATTCAAAAACCGAGTTTTTCAGTTATTCTTCTTCTTATTATTTTTTTGTAAATACGGGCCTCCTGTGTGGAACGGTGGCATCCGCCTTGGTTCGGGTGTTCCAATCCAGAATTAGATTTTAATTTTACCCAGCCATTACGTACAAGCCATTTCTATAACAATAAGCCTGCCTAATTTACAAAAAAAACAGAATCGAAGTTTCATTATTCTTTTCTTTTTTTTTCCCCTCGTTGCAAACGCAAAAAATCCGGAAGCAGTTTCGAACCGGAGACAAAAATATAATCCTTCTGGTGATCCACTCCACGAAATGTGTATTTTTTTAAAAAAAACCTCACCGGTAAGGCTGCTCCCCTGTGTGTGTTCGGAGATGTCTGGTTAGATTGGCTGAACGCGGAAAGATTTTACCACAGTATCTAGAAGGCCAAAAAAAAGAAAGAAAAAAGAAATCAACCTTTTTTCCCCCCTACCGTTATTATTCCCTGTTGATTGGAAAAGTCACTTGAGGTCATCTAGTCTGATTGAGGGTTGCCCATTGGGGGAAAAAAACCCCCAGAAATAGAATAAACAGAGTTGGAAGGGACCTTGGAGGTCTTCTAGTCCAACCCCCTGCTTAGGCAGAAAATCCTACACCGCTTCAGACAAACGGTTATCCAGCATCTTCTTAAAAGCTCCCAGCGTTGGAGCATTCGTAACTTCTAGTGGCAAGTTGTTCCACTGGTTAATTGTTCTCACTGTCAGAAAATTTCTCCTGAGTTCTAGGTTGCAAGGAGAACGAGAAGACACTGAATTATCTAGGGTTGTCTTCTCCTTACAGCTTTGTGTCTCTGAGTGTGTCCCACTTATGGTCTGGTATCTACACACATACACACATACACACACTTCCCTTTTTTTGTACCTGCAAGTGTAACGTTCTTTGCCCTTGCGCAAAATGGGATCCGATAAGGTGGGAGGGGGCGACCGGAAGTTGAACGGGTGGTGAGGGAGGGGAGGCAAGGAAGCCCCCCCGGCATCTGTCTTCATGGCAGCAAAACTTTCCAGTTTCTCCGTCATGGTTTCTATGGCGGACATCTAAAAGGAGGGGAAAAAAAAAAAGAAAGAAATAAAACCATCGTTTGGCCAAGTTTCACAAGGCTACATTTTGGGGCTAATGTTTGGAAATTTGGGGGTAAGAAATTGGGGGGTTGAGGGTGTCGTAGAAGGGGTTTTAGAGATCATCTAGCCTGACTGTTCATTAACCCTTAATCCGTAGACTGCATTAACAGAGGGACAAAATCAAGATCACGGGAAGTGTTAATACCGCTTTATTCTTCTTCTCCTTCTCCTCCTCTTCCTCCTCCTTTTCTTCTCCTCCTCCTCCTCCATCATCTTTCTTCTCTCCTCCTCCTCTCCCTTCTTCTTCTCTTCCTCCTCCCTCTTCTCCTCTATTTCTCCTCTTCCTCCTCCTCTTCCTCCGCCTTTCTTCTTCTTTCTTCTTCTTCTTCTCCTTCTCCTCCTCCTTTTATTATTATTATTCTCCTGCTCCTCTTCCTTCTCCTCCTTCCTCTTCTCCTTCTCCTGCTCCTTCTCCATCTTCCTTCTGTCCCCCTCCTCCTCCTCCATCTTCTTTCTCCTCCTCCTCCTTTCTTTTCCTCCTCCTCTCCTCCTCCTCCTTCTCCTCTTCCTCCCCCATCTTCCTCCTTATCATCCTCATCACATCCTCGTCTTCTTCATCACATCCTCATCCTCCTCATTGGCACGGTTCATCACACGGTCAACCAGATGTTGTATATTGGAAGACTGCTATCATGTCGCGCCCGGGTCCTTCTCTTCACTAAACTGAACATACCCAGTTCCTGCAACCTGTTCTTCGTATGTTTTAGCCTAATCCTCTTTGTGGCTCTTCTCTGCACTCTTTCCAGAGTCTCAACATCATTTTTATTTCATGGGGACCAAAATTGGATGCAGGATTCCAAGCGTGGCCTTAGAAAGAAGAAAGGAGGAAGAGGAGGAGGAGGAGAAGGAAAAGCAGAAGAAGAAGAGCCTTGGTAGTACAGGGGTTTAAGGCACCCTGTTATTAAGCTGGTTATTAAGACCAGCTGCCTGCAATTACTGCAGGGTTCGAATCTCGCCAAGGCTCAAGGTTGACTCAGCCTTCCATCCTTTCTAAGGTAGGTGAAATGAGGACCCGGTTTGTGGGGGCAATAAGCTGACTTTGTATAAAATATACAAAAGGATGAAGGCTATTGCTGAGCACATTGTAAGCCGCCCTGAGTCTTCGGAGAAGGGCGGCATATAAATCAAATTAAAATTAAAAAAAAAAAAAAAAGAAGAAGGGAGAGGAGGAGTAGGAGAGAAGAAAGATGATGGAGGAGGAGGAGAGAAGGAAGATGGAGATGGAGAAGGAGAAGGAGAAGGAGAAGGGGAAGAAGGAGGAGGAGGAGAAGAAGAAGAAGAAGAAAAGAAGGAGAAGGAGAAAAAGAAGAAGAAAGGAGGAGGAAGAGAAGAAGGAGGGAGAGGAGGACGAGAGAAGAAAGATGATGGAGGAGGAAGAGTAGGGAGGAGGAGGAGGAGGAAGACTGCCACGCAATGAGGATGCTATTCTAGGCTCTCACTTCTCCCTGTCAGTTCTCCCTGTCAACATGGGGTGGAGGTGGGGGATCATTTTTATCTCCCTTCCCCCCCTGCCCCCCCAGCCCAATCTCGGCATGGGTGGCTCTCTTTCTCCGCAGCCGTGGAGAATTATCAGCTGTGCTGTCGGAGCCATGATTCTCCCCTATTCTGACCCACACAAACACAGGATCTTCCTGGCCGGCCTGATCTCATGGCCGGGCCCATTGAAAAAGGAAAAATGGAGGGAAGTTATTAAGCAAACTTTCCAGCCCGAGGAAAACAATGAAGCCCCTAAGTTTAGCCTGGAAAACAGCCGTTCCCAAAAGATTCAGAACCGCTACTCTTTAAAAAAATAAAATAATAAAATTAAAAAAAAACGGGGAGCCTGGCCAGCGCGGAAACAATGAGAGCCACTCCAGAAACAAAAACCCTCCAAAATTGGCCGAGATGGACACAAAAGATTTGGACCGGGTTTTCGGGCTTTAAAACGGACACCCTGGAGGTGGTGTCACCAGTGAAAGTTACCCTGGCAGGACATCCAGGTTTGTTTGTTTCCCCGCCCCCGCTCCCCCCCCCCCCCGCCCGGACGAAGGAAGTGTCTACCCCTTGTCCCATTCTCTGGAAAGGGACAGGTTTCCTTCAAGCCTGATATCATTTCCCCTCTTCCTGGCTTTCTTTCGAAAAACGAGGGTGGCCGTTGGAAGCACGGCTGCAAGGCTTTTGAGCTTCTCGCATGACGTTCTCCTGCCAGGGCAAGAGATCTTGGGAGATTCTGGAATTGTTGTCTGCACTTATGGGGTCCGTCCGGTCATAATTCCTAAAAACGCCAGCCAGCCGGAGTCAAACGCTTCTCCTTAGTCATCTGAATCTGGTGATTCCTCTTTCTTCACCGTGAAGTTCACTCCAATCCGCTCCAATCCCCAAAGTCATCGCCTCTCAATTTCCTGATCGGAGCGAGGGAGGAGAAGCCGGATGGAGGAAGGGTCTTCTTTGAGCCTTGGGTGAACTCAACGGCGGGGGAGCTGTGACGTGGTTAACAAAGCCACGGCTCGGCCCAGCGAGCCAACTCGTTCTCGGTTTGTGTCTGAGCTGGTTGGCCAAAGACTGAGATCAGGGGTGAAATGCTACTGGTTCCGACCGGTTCACTCGAACCGGTAGTAAAAAAGAATGCTACCAGTTTGAGCGAACCGGTATTTCTGATGATCAGCTGAGCCGCGTGATTTATATTTGCTAGAAAGCAGGAAATCCTGCTTCCCCCCTCGCTATTCTACTTACCCTTTGCAGACTCAGAAACGGCGTCTTAATCCTCCTTTTTCAGCGCTGCACGGCAGCGCCTGTGATGCGCCTGTGTGCAAAGTGCACGCAAAGCAAACTGGTGGTGGGAGACTTCAGAGCATTTCACCCCAGACTGAGATGTTTGAAGGCTAAAATGTGTGCTTCCTCGGTGGTGGAGCCTTTCACGGTAGATCAAAGTCTCTGGAACTTTGGGGAGCAACGTGTTTCCACGCGGAGCTCTCCGAGGTGCTGAAAACCGGTTTCTTTTGATAAGACGACCTGGTTGCCAGGATGATGACTCTACTCAACTCTGAGCAGATGCCAACCTTCTCAGGTAGACCAGACAAGAAGCAAGACAGATTCTACTTTATTGTGAGGCCAAGTTAATACTGTGTTTCCCCCAAAATATGACTGGGTCTTATATTAATTTTTGCTCCAAAAGACGCATTATGCTCTACGCACTATTTTCCGGTTAGATGTTACTTTGGGGGAAATACAGTACTAAACGCCTCCATTTGCTGATAAGCTTAACTGGGGATTATTTTGGGGATAGGGCTTATATTACGAGCATCCTGAAAAATCATGCTAGGCCTTATTTTCCGGTTGGGTCTTATTTTTGGGGAAACAGGGTAAAATCTTGCAAGAACGTGTGTCTCTTTTTACAGCGTGATGCGTTAGGCAGGATCCTTTCTGAGTTTCTTTCTCGGCCCGTTATGCAGTGGTGGGCTTCCCGTGCCCTTATCTGATTGTTTCCCTAGGCGGCATCTCTTCCTCCCCTTCTCCCAAGGGCCATTACATCAGAAGACTGAGCTTCTGCTCACACACACACAACCACTTTTGATCACGCTTCGTGCAGCTGGTTTAGTTTGATTAACTTTTGAGGAAGAAGCTTAAAGTCTCGGGTGGATTTCTAAGGGCATTTTATCACTTTTGTGGTTCAGTAACTCGTTTGGGCATAACGAAGGCTGTTAGAGGACACTGGCCATCCAATGTTTCTTGGTCTTACCTGAGGATGGAAAAGCAATGGGGAAGGCCGCAGGTATTTCTCCTTTAGTGCTCCAACTGAGTCAGCCACCTTCCGCTTCTCCACCCTGCTGGACAACAAGACAGAGGGTTACATACCTCACAGAAGAAAATTCAGAATCTCCTTTGTATACTTGTTGAAGAAGGAGGAGAATGTAGTCTAATTATTGTATTGCCTTTGAGGAAACACGGGCTATCAATTGCATTAACAGAGGGATACAATCAAATGCTCCGTCCATCATACAGCTGAAGGCTAAGCAGTCCCTTATCTGACCATGTCCCTAGGTAGCATCTCTTCTCTCCACCTCTCGAGGGCATTCAGACATACAATTGCACCAGTGGTGGGATTCAATTTTTTTTTACTAATGGTTCTGTGGGTGTGGCGTGGCGGGCGTGGCAGGGGAAGGATACTGCAAAATCCCCATTCCCTCCCCACCCCACTAACCTGCTTTCCAGCTCCATTCTCCTGTGCAGGGCAACAAAAGAAGTCCCAGCTGATCAGCTGAGACTCGGGAGGCAGCGAATAGATCGGGGGCGGGGCCAGCCAGAGGCGGTATTTGCAGGTTCTCTGAACTACTCAAAATTTCCGCTACCGGTTTGCCAGAACCGGTCAGAACTGGCTGAATACCACCTCTGAATTACACACTTCGCAATGAGGCCATCACCCCTTTTGCTGCCTGATAAATTACAAAGGTTCTTCCCTAATTTTCTTTCCCTACCTGTTATGCATCTGTGGGCTGGGCCCGGGGTCAGCAACCCGGGGCTCTGGAGCCGTATGTGGCTCTTTCATTCTTCTGCTGCGGCTCCCTGTGTCTGGTTGGCTCCACAATTGATAGGGCTTTTGGTTAGGACAGGTAGAGGAAAAAGGATGCCGCACTAGGAAGAGACTTTATGGTGGGGGAACCAACTTCCAGTTGGCAGAGGAAAAAGGATGCCGTGCTAGGAGGAGACTATGGTGGGGGAACCGGACTTCCGGTCAGCTCCAGAATTGAAAGGGGACTTCTGTTTAGGACCTTTGTGGTTCTTTGAGTGTTTAAGGTTGCCGACCCCTGGGCTAGGGCCTCTCTTATCTGACCATTCCTAGCCAGCATCTCTTTCCTCCGTCCCTCAAGGTCTTTCCCACACGCCCTCACAACAACAACAATAACACCATCAAGGCTGAGAATGTTAATACCTGTAGATGGGGTCCATGAAGAAAGGAGAGGGCTTAGCGTAATGCAGGGAAGGTTGAGGGAGCATCTGAGCTTGATTCATCTTGGGGACTCCGTCGCCGGCCACCATCTTCCTCTCGCCGTAGACGTGGTTCTTCCGGGGATCCCGACTCCCGTGATGACTGGCCCGGATGCGGCTGCTGATGGTGAGATCCAGAGGCTGTTCCTCGCCGGCGTGACGGGCGGGGAGGACTTGGGCCGCTTTGCTTTCTTTCGGCTTGGTGGTGAGGTCGAAGGGCGACTCCGAGCAGGGCCCGCCGATTTTGTGCAGGTCCCGGGGCGACTTTGGTTCGGCTTTGACCAGCAAACTGTGATTGAGAGTCCGCTCCGTGAACGGGTAAACTGAGTGGGAGAAGTTGGGAAGGAACTGGAATGGGAACATGGAATGATAGGGAAGGGTCCCCATTTTTTTCTCCTGCATACCCATAAACCCGGGCCCGAAGTACTTTTCGGCAATGGAAGCGATGGCCTTGATGGAATCATTCGTGGCCCCCATCATCGGCAGCAGCTGATCCTCAGGGGGAGGGAAGAATGTGTGCTGGGAGTAGAAGATGGGGAGGTCGCTTGTGCTGTTGGCGGAACTGGTGGGGACCGAACCGCTGCCGAAATCCGGCTTGGTCTCCCCGGGTTTACTTTTCTCCTTCGTTTTCTCTCGCTCGCTCTCCGCATCGCTCTCTAAGTCCGACCCGGTGCCGGTGGTGGTCTCCAGGTCGGTGCCCGTCGTGGTGTTGATGTCCTCGAAGTCGCTGGCATCCGACAGGTCGCTAGTCCTGGCTTTGAGCTTCTCCAAGTAGGAGTTCCCCAAAGGGGTGCTGTTGAACCTCTCCTCCACATGGAGCGGGTGGCTGCTGTTGCCGACGGCGGACATCAGCGGGAGCGGGGAGTGGCCCAGAGGGCTGGGGAGCTTGGCCTCTTGGGTGTGGTTGATGGGGCTCTTGAGCAGGGGCGTGGGGGGCAAGAGAGGAGGCCTGGGGTACAGCGAGGGAGGGAAGATTCCTGGGAACCCGGGGGCGAGAGCTGGGAACGCAGGAGGAGCAGGCGAGAACGGAATTGCTCCCGGGTGCGGCCGGGAGGGGAAGTAGTCGCCGAAGCCGAGTCCGGTATGATTGAGGTTGGGCGATGTCTTAGACTTGTCCATCAAGGAACTGGGCGTCAGAGGCAAACCTGGTGCGAAAAGGCCTCCGGGGTTATAGTGGTTCTTGCCTTCGCAGAACCGCCGGTGTTTGTTGAGCGAGGAGGTGGTGCTGAACATCTGGCCGCAGTCCTTGCACTTGATCTGAGTCCGGCAGTCGGCGTGCATGCGCTTGTGTCTGCAGAGGTTGGAGAACTGCGTGTAGGATTTGTGGCAGACCTCGCCTAAAGCATCAACAGAAACCAAAAGACCAAAACCCAGTATGAAATTAATATGAAAGAACGGGTCGGGTGCGAGAGAAAGCGGGCGTTCTTGGTATTTTAACGGGAGGAGGGGGGGGTGGGAAAAAAAGAAGAAGAGAGGAAGTGGGGAACCGTTTTTAAACCGACGCGGACCAAATGGTTGCCCTGGGATGAAGCCGAGCCGGAGACGTGGACGACGGGATAACGCAAAACCAAAGGACGTGGGATTGATTTGAAAGGTGTGCAGGTAATCCTCGACTTACGACCACAACTGAGCTCCAAAATTTTGTATTGCTAAGTGAGACGTTCGTTCGGTGAGTTTGGCCACATATTACGACCTTTCCTACCATGGTTGTTAAGCGAAACAGTGCAGTTATTGAGTAATATGGTCATTAAGCGGCCTTCCCATCGACTTGGCTTGTCGGAAGATCGCAAAAAGGGGTGTCAGCCCTGAAGCTGGCCTGACTGAGGCTATTTTGGAGCTTCAGTGTTGCCACACTGGAGCTGAGGGATAAGGAGGGGGGGGGGAAATAGAGATACTTTCTTTTGGGAACCAAAGAGAACAAAATACTTTCTCTTGGGAACCAAGGACATTCCTGCAGGTGCTCGGAAGGAGGGGACTGGAGTCACCTGGCAACTGGACAGTATCCTGATTGGACCACGTGACTGTTTGTTTTGAGAAAGTGGGAAAAAAAAACTTTTACTTTTAATTTAGGTGAAAACCGCGGGAATAATCAGAGTCAGCTTTCACCAGCCTGTGCCAATATGACATATCCAATAAATTTATTATTTTGAGGAATTTACCTGCCTCAGAATTTTGTTTGCTACGTTACTTGGAACCCTGACAAGGGGATCATGTGGCCCCGGGACACTGCAACCGTCCTAAGTACACGCCAGTTGCCAAGCATTTGAATTTTGATCGTGCGTTCGTGGGGATGCGGCAAAAATGGTTATACGTCACGTTTTTTCCAATGCTGTTGTAAGTTTGAACAGGTCCCTGAATGAACTTTTTGTAAGTCGAGGACTACCTGTATGCAGATCTGCGGCCTCTCTGGATTCCCTCCCTTCCATTCAACCGTTACCCCGTCGTAAAGGTGGGCAGCCAATCAATCGGATTGATGAACCAACCAACCAACCAACATCGAGGGGATTTTGGGGGCGCAAGGCAGTGGCTGAGGCAACTTACATATGAAAGGCTTCACAGTGCTGTGGATGTGTTTGTGCTGTTTGAGGCCGGAAGAAGTGGCGAAAGTCTTCCCGCAGTCCGGACAAGCGTGCGCCCGCGCGCCGACGTGCTGGGAGCGAATGTGCCTTTGGAGGTTGCTGGGGTCGGTGAATACCTGAGGGGCGGCAAACAAACACCAAACAAAAACGCTTCCTGAGCTTCCAAAGTAAAGACAAAAACGCCGTTTTTCTCGTAGGGAATTTGGTGTGTGTTTTGTGTGCGTTTTGTGTTGATTCGATCTGACAGCATAACCCTTGGGAGACAGGAGGGAGAGCTGCACCCGAAGTTCGGTTGTTTTTTTTGACTGTCGTGGCACGACGCTCGACTCCGTTTCTTAGCCGAGGGAGCCAGCCGGCATTGTCCAAAGACGATTTCTAATGGTCGTGTCGCCGGCGTGGCTATACGCCGAAGGGCAGGGAATCAATCAATCAGAATAGAGCTGGAAGGGGTCTTGGAGGTCATCTAGTCCAACCACCCGCTCAAGCAGGAGACCCTGTACCATTTCAGACCAGTGACTGCCCAGTCTCTTCTTCAAAACCTCCACTGATGGAGCACCCACAATTGTCCTCACTGTTAGGAAGTTTCTCCTTAATTCGGTGGGAAGTGGTACCTATTGATCTACTTGCATTTGCATGCTTTCAAACTTTAATATTGGCTACTTGCAGGACTACCTCCTACCGGCCTCCCACCGCCCAAGTGCGCTCACATAGGACTGCCCTCCTCCGGGTCCCATCGGCCAGACAGTGTCGGCTGGCGGCCCCCAGGATGAGGGCGTTCTCTGTGGTCGCACCCACCCTCTGGAATGGTTTACCCACTGGGTAAACCTCCGCACCTTCCACACCGACCTAAAGAATTTTTCAGCAAATTCCCTGATCTGCCGTGCATTTTAATTTGGGGGATTTGGGGATTTTAAATCGGATTTTAACATTTTAATTCTATTTATTGTTGGGTTGTTTTATTCAGTGAGCCGCCCCGAGTCTCTCGGGAGAAGGGCGGCATATAAATATGACAATAAATAAATAAATAAATAAAATATGTAGCAGTGTATGACCCTAAACCCGCCTTTATCCCTTCTTCTTTGCCGGCCCAAAGCGTTTTACAGCTAGGACAGCCTGCAAAAATTCAAACCCTAAACAAGGTAAAGTTTTTTCTGTTTCAGGTGAGTCGAATTCTAGGACACGGTGCTCATCAGCCAGAGTTTTCTGAAGGATCCTTTCATGGTGACGTGGCCGGCATGGCTGTACGCCAAAGGCACACAGAATGCTGTTGCTTCCCCCACCGAAGTGGTACCTATTGATCTACTCGCGTTTGCACGCTTTCGAACGGCTCGGTGGGCAGTCATGCAAAAGGCATCGTTCGCAACCCGCAGAAGGAAAAGCGGCGTGAGAAGTATCTCAGAAGAGACCTTCCCTAGCTGTGTGGAAAGTAAAGGAGGGGAGGGGCACTTTCAGGTTCTGTTACTGTAACCTCACAATAAAGGTTGTGTTAATATTCATGGTTTCCTGGCTGGTCTACCTTGAAGGGTTGATGGAGAGAGAGAGAGGGAGAGGGAGAGAGAGAGAGGGAGATGAAGAGGGAGAGTGGGAGAGGGAGAGGGAGAGAAAGAGAGGGAGAGAGGAAAAGGGAGAGAGAGGGAGAGGGAGAGAGGGAGAGAGAGGGGCAGAGGAAGAGACGGAGAGGGAGAGAGGGAGACGGAGAGAAGGAGAGGGAGATGGAGAGAAAGAGAGGGAGAGAGAGAGGGAGATGGAGAGAGGGAGAGGGGTAGAGAAAGAGAGGGAGAGGGAGATGGAGAGAAGGAGAGGGAGAGGGAGAGAAAGAGAAAGAGAAAGAGAGGGAGAGGGAGATAGGGAGAGAAAGAGAAAGAGAGGGAGATGGAGAGAGGGAGGGAGAGGGAGATGGAGATGGAGAGGGAGAGAGAAGACATTTGACCATTGGCCTTTGGGCCAACCAACCTTTGGGCAGTCTTCACAAGGGCCCGCCCACCCTGAAGGCCGTACCTTCACGCAATTTTCGCACTCGAATCTCTTGCCACTGTCGTGCGACATCTGGTGACGGATCAAGTTGGATTTCCAGTTGAAGGCCTTGGGACATTGGTCACACTTGTATTCCCTTTCTTCCGTGTGGATGATCATGTGCTGTTCCAAGCTGTGGGAGAAGGACGGACGGAAAATAACCGAGTTTGGATGGGGCCTTGGAGGTCTTCTAGTCCAACCCCCTTGCAAAAGTTGCAAAAGACTGGTCTTTTGGGGGTGTCACCATCACCCGAACACCGAAGATTTTAGGCCAGTATTTTTCAACCCTACCGGCTGGGGAATTCTAGGAGTTGCAGTCCACCCCCTCTGAAACACCGATCTTTGGGGCTGCCCCCATCACCTGTACTTGTTCGGAAACATCCTTTCACAGTCTTTGCATTCGTGGGCTTGGTCGTCCTCCATGCCTTCCTGCTTGATCTCCTCGGTCAGGGACTCGTACAGAGAGCCGACGGCGTGACAGGAGTACTTCTTATGCCGCCTCATCTCCATTTTGGACTGGAAGAGCTCGTCGCAGTCCTCGCAACGGAATGTGGGAACGTCTGCGGATAAAGCAGAGACCCCCGTGGTTACCGGCCACGATGCTGAAGGGTCGGAGGTCACCCAGAGCCTCGATTTAATAAAAATATTTAAATATAATATATATATATAAAAAATTAAAATCTCGGGTGTTTTCCCGTGTCATTATAAATAAGTTGGTTATTATGACGCGGGAAAACACCCGAGATTTTAATTTTTTGCATATGCACACCCGCGAAAACTTAAGAAGACATATATATATAAAATATTTGTGGAGAATCTATCGGAATCAAACTCGTTGACAGACTGGTGTGATTCTCAAGCAGAGATCTTGCAAATCTTCTCAATTTTGGTGACTTTAAGCCACCTGGACTTCAACTCCCAGAATTCCCCAGCCAGCTGTCTGGGGAATTCTGGGAGTTGAAGTCCACATGGATTTAAAGCTATACAGGCCGTCGATTCATTTAGTGACCGTTCGAAGTTACAATGGCATTGGGGGAAAAAAAAGTGACTTAGGAACGTTTTTCACACAAATGACTGTTGCAGCATCCTTGTGGTCACGTGATCAAAATTTGGACATCACTGACTTGTATTTATGACGGTCTCAGTGTCCTGGGGTCACATGATCCCAATTTGCGACTGTCGGAGCAGTGAAGTTGATGGGGAAGCTGGATTCGCTTCACCACCTTGACAATTGCATTGATTCCCTTAACAACGATGGGGAGAAAGGTCGTAAAACGGGGCCCTTCACAACTGTCTCGCTTAGCGATGGAAATTTTTGGCTGTAAATCGAGGATTACCTCTATATACATACATACATACATCTTAAAACCTAACTCTTTCAATTGACATGAGGACGCCGGAAAAAGACTTATATATCCTATTAAAGAGCAATCCGCAATTTTTATTCACTATTTTTTCTACCGTGGCTTCCCTCAACCAAACTAAAACTAAATTTTAACGTCCATTAAAACTAAATTTTAATGTACGTTAAATGGAGGCGGTTTTTTTTAATGTAAATTTCTCCGACGACGTTGTCGGTCGTACAAATTTTCCTAGACATAGAGGGTTTTTAATGGAAAACTCTTTGGGGGTACAGGGTTTTGTTTCCCCTCTACTAAAAGTCTCTTTAAAAATTAAAAATGATAAATTAAAACGGACTCTGCCTTATTCAAATACCAGCTTGAGAAGGCCTTTCGAAGCAAATCGGATCAATGGGATCGCGAATTATATTTCTCTTCCTGCAGATTTTTTGATGGGGAAAGGGGCCATCAATTGAGCTTAGACGATCACTCCAGACCAGTCGTGGGATTCGGCCGGTTCGTATCGGTTCAGGCGAACCGATTGTAGCAACCTGCCTCGGGCGCGATCTATATCGCCGTGTTTTTGATGCCGCACGCCTGCGTGGACGGCCTGCGTGAGTGAATTGCCGTGTCGTTTGACATTGCACGCGTGTGAGGACGGAGCGCGCGAGCGAATTGCCATGTTTTGTGACGTCGCACGCGTCTGCGGATAGCGCATGGACGCATTTCTTTGGATACAATTCTGAGAGCTGAGGATCCTGGCGTGGCAACCGAAATCCTGCCCCTTCAATTCTTTGCTTTAAAAGAAAGTGTTGTGCAGAAGGAGCTCTGTGTGTGTGCGTGTGTGTGTTTCCTCTAACGCACACAATAAATTATTCCAGTCAAGGTCAAACGAATTAAAAAGAAGGGCAGCTATTATTAAGTTCACAAGGCAGCATCCTGACACAAGGGCCAAGCCAAACAATTCATTTCCCCGCTGTAAATTTTCCGGGAGAACAAAGTTAGTTTTAAATTCTTTTCTTCTTCTTTTTTTTTTTTTTCTCTCCTTCTGTTTGCCATGCAGTTTATTGTGGTTTTTTTTTTTCTCTCTCTCCCTTTCTCCAGTTTGTTTGGCAATGAAAATTTCACGCTTTCTCCAACGGGGTGAGCACGAGGGTTGACTTAAACCCTTCAACCCTATGTGATTTTTTTTGTGTGTACGAGTGTGTGGGTGAGCACAGGGGTGTGTTTGCGTCTGTGTGATGCCCCCCCCCCCCAAATTGAACTGTGTGGAACCCCTCCCCCCAAATTGAAACGAGCGAGTCTGACTTTCCGAGAGAGAAATTTGCAAAAGTTTTTCAAACTTTTAAAAGTTTGAAAACCAGAAGGGTTTGATTCAAAAGCAGGCTTAAAAGCTTCAAATGATATTTAATACTCATTTCTTTTTTTGGGAGGTATGGGGGTGCTCCTATGTAGGTAGTTCTTGATTTACAGCAGTTTTGTTTAGCGACCGTTCAAAAAATATGGAAAAAAAATATGACGCAGGGCCGTTTTTTCAGACTTACGACCGTTGTAGCATCCCCGATCAAAATTCGGATGCTCGACAATTGGTTCGTATTTATGACGGTTGCAGTGTCCCCGGGGGCACGCAATCCCCTTTTGCGACGAACAGAGTCAGTGGGGAAGCCCAATTCACTTAACAACCGTGTGACTAATTTAACAGCTGTTGAGATTCGCTTAACAACGGGGCCAAGAATGCAATCAAAGTTCAGAAGACTCGTATTTAGCAAGGGATTCTCTGCCTGGTTGCTGGGTGGGCGTGGCCTAGTCGGCCTCCTGCACCACGGTGGGGGGGGGTGCATTTTTGCCCTCCCCAGGCTCCGGAGGCTTTTCCTGAGCCTCCGGGAGGGCAAAAATGGCCTCCCCAGGTTCCGGAGGCCCATTTCTGGCCTCCCAAACTTCCGGTAGGCCCGTTTTTCACCCTACCTAAGCCTCTGTGCGCGCCGTCCACTTACCTGCATCCAAAACGGGCCACGTGAGGACTCCTGGGAGGGGAGGGGTTGGGTGGGCAGGGCCAACCAGGAGTGGGATTTGGGGGGGGTTCTCCGAACTGCACAGAATCTTAGCTAGAGGTTCTCCCGAACCCCTGCAAACTCCCAGCAGCCCACTGCGGCCTATATCGCTGTGTTTTTTGATGTGGATGGCGCGCGTGAGCGAATTCCCGTATTTTGTGATGTTGCACGCATGCGTGTATGCGCACTCATGTTTCCGGTTCTGGGCGAAAATTCGCTTAACAAAGGTCTCGCTTAGCCAAAGAAATCTGGGGCTTCCGTTTTGGTCGTAAGTCGAGGACTGCCTGTTATAATAAAAGCTGGACAAGGTCAAAACAGTTTTCCTCCTTGGGATCAGAGGGGAAGGCAATTATATGCCAATCGGCCAGCAAAACATGTCTGGAAAGGAATTGAAGTGGCCTACCAGAATTTCCTGCAGAGATAAGGGAGGTGATAAGGGGGTCTTGCTGTATTTGGCTGCCGTTTGGGGCGGGGGGGAAAAAAAGAAAAGAAAATTATCTTTGTAGGATCCCTTTTAGCATTTCCCTTTAAAAAAATAAAAAAATAAAAAAAAGCGATTTGGCACTCTCCTGCCCCCAGAGAGGGGGGTAAAAGGGTTGAGTATTTTTTAAAAAAATAAAAATAAAAGAAAGGATAGAAAAAAATAAGGAAAGGCTAAGAATTTAACCATCAAATTTTTTTTTTTCCTCCTGATGATAGGGTGTTGTGTTTGGGAAGCAATTAAGCCGCACTGCCTCTGTGTGATACGGAACCAGGAGGACAAAACGGGGAGAAAAATTAAAAAAAAAACCCGGCCATTGTGGGATAAAAATGTTTGATTTTCTTTGCAAATGCCCTTTTTTTTTGGGAGGGTGGGGGTAATTGAAATAATAATAAACACCTAGGAAGGCCAGAAAAGTATGCTGCTTTTCTGTTTCCTTCCTCCCACCCTGGGTTCATTTTTTTTTTGGTAGGAACCTGTGGCTAAGACGCTGAGCTTGTCGATCGAAAGATTGGCAGTTCGAATCCCGAGTGCTGCATAACGGGGTGAGCTCCCGAGACTTGTCCCAGCTTCTGCCAACCTAGCAGTTCGAAAGCATGTAAAAAAAAAAAAATGCAAGTAGAAAAATAGGGGCCATCTTTGGTGGGAAGGTCACAGTGTTCCGTGTGCCTTTGGCGTTGAGTCATGCCGGCCACATGACCATGGAGACGTCTTCGGACAGTGCTGGTGCATAGAATTATGGGTGTGGGCACGCGCACGTGCGCCCCCCCTGCTCCTGGCACGTGATGGCAAAAAGGTTAGCCATCACTCCTCTATGCTCCGTTGTTCTAAGCAGAGTTTCCTGATCCAGTAAAAACAGTTGAGCAGTAAAGCACATGGTGACAGTGCTCTTTGTTTGCTCTGGGCTGCTAGATATAAACAGAATTTCTAACACGAAGACGTAATGAAACCTTCGACCCTTGAGCTACAAATATTCTCTTCTAATTTGTGAATGGCTAACGCGAACACCTCAATAGCAAGAGCCAGGCAGGAGGACCTCAAAAGTCCAAAGCAACACTGTAATGAGTTCCCCGGCCCCGATGATCCGTTCTGGTGGTGCAACGGTCCAAAATAATCCACTTGCATTTTTTTGTATCTTGGAACGGAAGAGGTGTTAATTTTGGGAAAGAAGAAGAAACGGCTCTCACCTTCCAAACTAGGGGGCAGGTTTCCAGCAGACAACGTTCCTTCTTTCGTATACATCAGCAGCTCTTCTCCCGGCTCTATTTCTCTAATAACTTTATAATAAATCTAGACGTGGATGACAAGGGACAGAAGGAGAGAGAGAGAAGGAGGGAGGGAAAAAGAGGGTGGGGGAGAGAAATTAAACACAGTAGATACTTGGGTGTCCAATGTTATTTGAAATGAAAAAAGGGGGCGATTCGGCTTGATCACGGTGGTGGACAGCGATCGCTTGATACTGTCCCAGAAGGTCCTCGTGGAGATGATGGGTGTGTCGGAGAAGGTTCTGCCGTTGTATGTTTGGGATGTTCAACAGGGGGAAATTCTGGTCCTGCCTGCCTTGGTTTTTCTCAATGTTTTCTGATTGGCGTAGCATTTTCTGGAGATAACCCCACTCCAACAAACCTTCTGATGAACTTCTGATGAGTCCATCAGCCTCGGTCCAGCCATTAGCAATGACCGATTGGGGATATACGAGGTTTGCTCACCTCTTGCCCATTTCAAGCTATGTATGCATGTATGTATGTATGTATGTATGTATGTATGTATGGATGGATGGATGGATGGATGGCTTTATTTATATTTTAAATTTGGGGACCACCCATCTCAGCCAAAGAGCTGGGAAGAACATTTTCCTACATTTTTTCCCTCTACCAACTCTCAGTGTAGCGCCAAGAATTCCCCTTTATGGTTTATTTCGAAAGAATTGACATATGTATAGGTCTTTTCTTCCTTCCTTCCCTCCCTCCTTCCCTTTTTCTCCTTCCTTCTCCTTCCCTTTTTCTCCTTCCTTTCTTCTTTCCTTTTCTCCTTCCTCCCTTTCCCTTTTCTCCTTCCTTTCTTTCTCCTTCCTTCCTTCCTTTCCCTTTTCTCCTTCCTCCCTTTCCTTTTTCTCCTTCCTCCCTTCTTTCTCCTTCCATTTTTCTCCTTCCTTCCTTCCTTCCTTCCATCTCCTTCCATTTTTCTCCTCCTTCCCTTCCTTCCTGCCTTCCTTTCCCTTCTCTCCTTCCTCCCTTCCATCTTCCCTTTCTTTCTTTCTTTCTTTCCTTCCTTCCTTCCCTCCTTCCTTCCCTCCTCCATCCCTCCCTCCCTCCTTCCCTTCCCTCCCTCCCTCCCCTTCCTTTTGTATTTTACCCAACTACATCTACATATATAAACCCACCTAACAGAGGGGAATATTCAGAGAAAATGCTTCTATGTCCCACCTACGAATGTTGTCAAATTTCCCCCACCAAGGGGTTTAGGGGGGGCTAGAAACCCCCAGCCCAGATCTACTCAACTCTCTTTCCTAAACTTTTAAACTGTTCCAGGTGATTTCCTCTTCCCTTCTTCCCACGCTAAAACCATCCCCCAATGGCCCAAGTACTACAAACTCCATCGCCCTTGGGAGGTCAAATATTGGGAAAGGCAGCCCTTCAGCCTCAAAACCCCCCCTTCCTCTTCTCCGTGAAAACAGGCCGTGAAAATTCATCATTTTTTAAAAAAAATCTGGTTTGCAGGCGAATTTCAGCGGCGTCCGAATGGTGCCACGCACAGATTTCAATTTAAAAGAAAGATTCATTCAGGGGTATAATACATACCATCCTGCAGCAAGCAAAAAGAACAGTATTCCATTTCACTTTTTTTCCCTCCCCTCTCTTATGGGGTACAAAACTGTTATTGTTTCTCCCTGAATTCTGTTTACTTTCCCTCCTTCCTCTTCTTCTTTAAAGCCAATGCATTCTACCACCATCTTTCCTGATACAGCCAAACGGTCTGTCAAATATTAACTTAATAGATGGAAAAACCTGGCTGGTGAACTTAAAGAAATTAAAAAAAAAACCAACTCTCAGGAGTGAATATATATATATATATATATATATATATTCACTCCTGAGAGTTGTTTTTTTTTTAATTTCTTTAAGTTTAATTTCTTTAACTCATTCTTTCTTTGGGGGAAAGCCTGACGTTTGGGGGTTCCCCCACTAGAGGGCAGAGCTTACCAATTAAAATTGAATTTGAGGTTGAAGGACTGTAATAAACCTTGTATTATTTTTTTTCCTTCCCCCCCCCCAAGAGAATTTTCTTCTCTCCCCCCCCCCCAATCTCCTAACAACTCAGGGATGTCTTTAAAAAGATTCCTTTTTTTTTAAAGGGGCAGGCCCCTCTGAATAAGCCCAATGGCTAAACAGAAGAATTTAAAAAATTGAATTTTGAATGAGAAGAGGAGGAGGAGGAGGAAGAAGAGGATGTGATGAAGAAGAAGAGGATGTGGATGATAAGGAGGAGGAGGAGGAGGTGGTGGTGTTAGAGGGGAGAGGAAGGAGGAAGAAAGAACGAGAAGGAGAAGAATGAGGAGGAGGAGGAAGGAGAAGGAGAAGGAGAAGAAGAAGAGGGAAGAGGGGAAGGGGAAGGGGAAGGGGAGGAGGAGGAGAAGGGGAAGGAGAAGAAAAAGGAGAAAAAAGAAGAAAAGGAGGAGGAGGAGGAGATGGAGAAAGAGAAGGAGAAGAAGGAGGAGGAGGAGGGAGGGGAAGGGGAAGGGGAGGAGGAGGAAAAGGAGAAGGAGAAGGAGAAGAAGGAGAAGGAGAAGAAGAAGAAGAAGAGGAAGAGGAGGAGGGGGAAGAGGAGGGGGAGGAGGATGAGGAAGGAGAAAAAGAAGAAGAAAAAGAAGAAGGAGGAGGAGGAGAGAGAAGAAAGATGATGGAGGAGAAGGAGGAGGAAGGAGAAAGAAGAAGAAGAAAAAGAAGAGGAATGAGGAGGAAGATGATGGAGGAGGAGGAGGGAGGAAGAAGAGGAGAAGGAGGAAGAAGAAGAAGAAGAAGAAGAGGGAAGAGGGGAAGAGGAAGGGGAGGAGGAGGAGGAGAAGGTGAAGGAGAAGAAAAAGAAGGAGAAAATAAAGAAGAAAAGGAGGAGGAGGAGGAGAGGGAGAAAGAGAAGGAGAAGAAGAAGAAGAGGAAGAGGAGGAGGAGGGAGGGGAAGGGGAAGGGGAAGGGGAAGGGGAGGAGGAGGAGAAGGAGAAGAAGAGGAGGAGGAGGAGGGGGAGGAGGAGAAGAAGAGGAGGAGGAGGAGGGGGAGGAGGATGAGGAAGGAGAAAAAGAAGAAGAAAAAGAAGGAGGAGGAGGAGAGAGAAGGAAGATGATGGAGGAGAAGGAGGAAGGAGAAAGAAGAAGAAGAAAAAGAAGAAGAGGAATGAGGAGGAAGATGAGGAGGAGGAGGAGAAGAGAGAAGGAAGATGATGGAGGAGGAGGAGGGAGGAAGAAGAGGAGAAGGAGGAAGAAGAAGAAGAAGAAGCATTTTCATGGCTCCCAACTCCTGTTTTAGGGGGTCAGAACCAGCAATCTTGCATAGTCCTGACATGGGAGAGATATACGTGCATCTTTTGCTGGTGGGCAAATGTAAACAGCAATTAATTGGTGCAGAGTTTGGTCTTCTTTTAGGCTACAAAGAACATTATTTCGGATTTTACCGCTTAGGTTCAACTAAGCTGGCAATCCCCACTTTGATTTCTCCAACTACTTTAACGAACGATTTTTTCACGCATGTATGTTTGCGTATATATGTCTCTATATATGCACAAAAGCACATACCTGTTCGTTAATGGGACACACCACTAAGTTTTCTTCTTCGCTCGAGCGAGCGACCCGGATATATTTCAACCAGTTCCCGCTGGACGTCGAGTTTCCATCCATGCAAAATTTGTTGAGGTCCAGAGCTTCGCCAGTCTGCAAGAGAGGATCGAGGGAGGTTGAGATGAAAGAAATCCAGAAAGAACTGATCGTGGCAGGAAGAGAGAGAGAGACAGAGACAGAGACACACACAGAGAGAATGACAGAGACAGAGAGAGACACAGAGACACACAGAGAGAGACTGAGAGAAAGAGAGAAAAGAGAGAGAAAGAGAAATAGAGAGAGAAAGAAAAAGAGAAAGAAAAAGAAAAAGAAAAAAAGAGAGAGACAGAAGGAGAGAGAAAAGAGATAGTGAAAGACAGAGAGACAGACTGAGAGAGAAAGAGAAAGACAGAGAGAGAAAGAGAGACAGAGAGAAAGAGAAGGAGACAGAGAGAGACAGAGACAGATAGAGATAGAAAGAGAAAGACAGAGAGAGGAGAAAAAGAGAGAAAGAAAAGAGAGAGAGAGAAAGAAAGAAAAAGAGAAAGAGAAAGAGAAAGAGAGAAAGAAAAGAGAGAGAGAGACAGAAGGAGAGATAAAGAGTGAGATAGAGAAAGACAGAGAGACAGACTGAGAGACAGGGCGATGAAAGAGAGAGAAAGAGAAAGAGTGAGAGAGAAAGACAGAGAGAAAGAGACAGACAGAAGGAGAGAGAAAAGAGATAGAGAGATAGAGAAAGACAGAGAGACAGACTGAGAGACACGGGGATGAAAGAGAGAGAAAGAGAAAGAAACAGAGAGAGAACTACAGAGAGAAAGAGAAGGAGACAGAGAGAGAAAGAGAGAGAAAGTGAAAGAGAGAGAGAGAGAGAGAAGTTAAGTCCAGGCAGGGCCATTGCAGGGCCATCACAAATGTTGGTCCATCAACAGTGGACTTGTCTACTGGACCAAATCTAGGAGGACCTAAGATCTGAGAGACCTTCTTGGAACCTCTCAATGCCAAAGGCGCACAGAGTGCTGTTACCTTCCCATCAAAAGTGGTCCCTATTTTTCTACTTGCATTTTTTTTACCTGCTTTCAAACTGCTAGGTTGGCGGAAGCTGGGACAAGTCACGGGAGCTCACCCCGTTACGCGGCGCTAGGGATTCGAACCGCTGAACTGCTGACCTTTTGATCAACAAGCTCAGTGTCTTAGCCACTGAGCCACTGCATCCCATTACATACTACAATATATAATACATTACATAATACAGTGGTACTCAGCGTTAATTGGTTCCGGGAGGCCCGATGAGTAGCAAAAACGATGAGTAGCAAACAAATTTTTCCCCATAAAGAATAAAGTTGGGAGTCACAAGGCAGCCGAAACTGACAAGTTCTAGCTGAACGTATCGAGTAGCAAATGAAAGATGAGTACCGGGGCAAAAATGTTCGCGTCAAAATGCGTTGAGTACTAGATTCGGTGAATTTCAAAGCAGTGGCGGTCCAAGGAAATAGATCAATCCATGCCATAAATGCCGGCAATGAGAACGCCAAAATTTCCCAACTTTTTCGACATTCCTCTTTTTTTTTTTTTTTAACAGAGTGGTGGAATGCAATTTTTTTTTTACTACTGGTTCTGTGGGCATGGCTTGGTGGGTACGGCAGGGGAAGGATACTGCAAAATCCCCATTCCCACCCCACTCCAGGGGAAGGATATTGCAAAATCTCCATTCCCTCAGCACTCCTGGGGGAAGGATATTGCAAAATCTCCATTCGCACCCCGCTCTGGGGCCAGCAAGAGGTGGTATTTGCTGCTTCTCCAAACTACTCAAAATTTCCGCTACCAGTTCGGCGAAACCTGTCAGAACCTGCTGGGTTTCACCCCGGCTCCCCTCCCTTCCCATTTCTGCTTTTGCAAACTTTCTCATCATCCCTCAGCCTTCATCCCTTGCGAACCTTGCCAGCTGTGGAGGCAAAAATGCAAAGGGAGATATCCCCCCACCCCAACCGCCCCCCCAAAAAGACAGCCCCCCCGGAGCGCTGTGCCGTGTTGCTGTTGCTGCTGAAACGATTTGGTTGGCTTCTGTGGGCCAGATGGGGCTGTTATCACAAGCAGATCCTGGCTGCAGGTTGAATTCTCCATCTCGGGGCGGCTGGCTGGGGAACAGATCCAGGCCTTTCCATCTGGGCTATTTTCGCCTCCATAAATTTTTATAGCTTTCCGAGGATACATCAGTCATAGGTTTTATGAGGCTTCGCAGCTCCGCTCTCGGGCCGATAGAAAAATACCCAGTGGCTGGTGGGCTCCTCCCGCCGTGTTTATCCGAAGGTGGGTTTCGGTGACCGACACAGGCTCTGAAGGCTGCTAGTTACCCCCCAAACCTGGTTAAAAACAGACGGGGGCAAAGCAACGCCTGGTTCTTTTTGTTTTGTTTTCTTTTGTTTTTTCTCTGCGGGAGGAACCTTGGTTTAGAGTGACGAAACGGGTTTGCGGAGTAAAAGGTTTGTAGCTGTTAAACTGCCCAGAGTTAGTTAGCAGACGGTTAGCAAGTCACATCCCTTAGGATGGGACAGGATGGGATGGGATGGGATGGAGTGGAGCGGAACGGAGTGGAGTGGAGTGGAGTAGAGTAGAAAATAGAAGAGAATAGACAATAGTATAGAATAGACAATAGAATAGAATAGAATAGGATAATAGGATAATAGGATAATAGAATAGAATAGAATAGAATAGAATAGAATAGAATAGAATAGAATAGAATAGAATAGAATAGGAGTAGAGTAGAAAATAGAATAGAATAATAGAATAGAATAGAATAGAATAGAATAGAATAGAATAGAATAGAATAGAATAGAATGGAGTAGAATAATAGTAGAGTAGAAGAGAAAATAGAAGAGAAGAGAATAGAAAATAGAAGAGAATAGACAATAGAAGAGAATAGACAATAGAATAGAATAATAGAATAATAAGATAATAGGATAGAATAGAATAGAATAGAATAGACAATAGAATAGACAATAGAATAGAATAATAGAATATTTATGTATGTATGTATGTATGTATGTATGTATGTATGTATGTATGTATGTATGTAATTTATATGCCGCCCTTCTCCCGAAGGACTCAGGGCGGCTTACAAAGAAAACATTCAACAATTCAAAAATTACATAAAAATTAAAATCCAATTAAAATTAATTAAAATTATTTCCAATGTAAAAATCCCCCAACGGATCAGCCCATTTGATAAAAGAACCACGTCTTCAGTTCGCGGCGGAAGGAGAGGAGGTCAGATAGAATAATAGGATAATAGGATAATAGAACAGAACAGAATAGAATAGCGCTTAGACTTATATACCCCTTCACCATGCTTTTCACAGCCCTAAGCGGTTTACAGAGTCAGCCTTTTGCCCCCCACAATCTTGCCCCTCTCATTTTACCGACCTCGGAAGGACCCAAGGCTGAGCCACCCTCGAGCCGGTCAGGATCGAACTGCCGGCAGTGGGCAGAGTCAGCCTGCCATCCTGCATTCTAACCGTCACGCCACCACGCAACTTTACAATCTCTCTCTTTTTTTTTTTTGGCCACGGTTGTTAAGCCACTGCAGTCGTTGAAAGGAATCACCCAGTCATTAAGCGAATCTGGCATCTCCCCCTCCCCCCCCCCCCGCCCCCAAGCCCCATTTTGACTTGGCTTCTCAGAAAACGATATAAATAGCAACCACGAATGCCACGGCAGCCTTAAATACAAGCCGGGTTGCCAAGCCCCTGAATTCTGATCACACCGTGACCCTGGGGAAATGCTACGACGGACGTAAGTGCGAGGACCGGTCCGCAAGTCCCTTTTTTTTCAGGGGGGCGCGTAAGTTTGAATCGTCGTTAAATGAACGGTTTTAAGTCAAGGAACACCTATATCCGTGATGGCGAACCTATGGCACGCGTGTCACAGGTGGCACGTGGAGCCATATCTGTGGGCACGCAAGTGTTGCCCTAGCTCGGCTCCAGCACATATGTGCATGCAGGCCAGCTGATTTTCGGACCTTCCGGGCCCACCGGAAGTTGGGAAATGGGCCATTTCTGGCCTCCGGAGGGCCTCCGGGGGGTTGGGGAAGGCTGTTTTTGCCCTCCCCAGGCTCCTAGAAAGGCTCTGGAGCCTGGAGAGGGTGAAAAACTGGCCTTCCGGTCCCACTGTGCCGTCGTGCGCCAATAGCAGGGAGAGCACTGGTGGGGGGGTCGCACACACATGCACGGTGGGGCGGGGTGCACTGAATTATGGGTGTGGGCACAGGCACGCGTGACACCCCTGCAACCCCCCCCCTCTTTTGGCACGCGATGGCAAAAAGGTTAGCCATCACTGACTTAGATGATCGGAAAAAAAATGCGTTGTGGAGAACGGGTCAACGCAAAGCTGCGTCTTCTTCGTGGGACATCCCAGACGAATTGCAAGAAAAATTTCCCGCCCGTCGGCTCCATCGTCCCGTGGCCTCACGTGGGCTTCCCCCTCCCTCCTCATCCCCTGTTCCCCCCCCACCTCACCCCGATATGGTGTTTTTTTTTGTTTTTTTTGCAAGACGCACAAAAGTGTTCTTTTTACGGCCGCCGATCGATTCCGAAAAAAAAAAAAAAGGGGCGATTCGTAAAGCCGGGAATATTTGGATAAACTTGTCAGTCCTGGGAAAGCAAGAAAGGGGTCTTTTGTCCATCCCGGGTGGGAGACGAGGGGTGTGGGGGGGGGGGCGGGGAAGGGGAGAAAAAAAAAAGAGGGGTGCGGAAAATCAAGGAGTGGGGATGGAGGGGGGAGACACCCATTAGCCTGCCGTGGGGTTGCTGGACGGGGTCCAACTCAAACTCGGCTTGGAACGGGCAGGAGGGCGAGGGGGGGAAAAAAAAATAAGAAGAAGGAGAAGAAGGAGAAAAAGAGAAGGAGGGTGTCTAATGAAGAATCTTTCCCTTGGAGGGCTTGAAGTGTTTCTGATTTATTTATTCGAAGGCAGGCCTGACGTCCTTCGGCAAGCCTTGGATTCTCCGGGGGCCGAAGGGGCTACGTGGGTTCCACAATGGGGACTTTGTTGTGCGAAGGGAGCGAGAGGGGAGATTGGGGTAGGGGTGGGGGGAAAAGGGGGGGACTACCTGACCGTCAATTGAAGCCAGCCTTGCATTGCAATTTTTTTATTTTTTTTCCCCCCTCCGGCCTAATTTTGCTTTTTTTTTTTTTTTTTTTTATTTTTCTTTTTTTTCTTTTTGCTTTTTTTTAAGGGGTGGGGGAAAAATAATAATAATAATAATAATAATAATAATAATAATAATAATAATAATAATAATAATAATAATAATAATAATAATAATAATAATAATAATAATAATAAGACCCCGGGCCAATTAAAGAGCAAAAGATGAAGGAAAAGGTTTCAGCCGAGAAAATTGGGGTTGGGGGGTCTTTGGGATTCGACGCGCTGTCGCTGCCGCTGCCGGTTCCCACTCTGGGAGGGTCTTTTCCCCCAGAAGGGAAAAGTTGAGGGAGGGGCAGGATGGAAGCTTGAAAGACGGAGGGGTGTGGGAGGGTGTATCTCTTGATTTCAAAGGGGTTTTTAAAATGCCCAGGGCATCTGAGATGCAGAGAGGGAACAGGGCGATGGTGGGACAGGGTGTTGGGAGTGACTTATCCTGGAGAAGAAAAAAAATAGATCTTCCTTCCTTCCAATTCTTTTTCTATTCTTCTTCTTTGCTCTGATCTTCCTTCCTTCCTTCCTTCCTTCCTTCCTTCCTTCCTTCCTTCCTTCCTTCCTTTCTTTCCTTCCTTCTTTTTTTCCTATTCTCTCTTTCCCTTGATCTTCCTTCCTTCCAATTCCTTGTCTATTCTTCTTCTTTGCTCTGATCTTCCTTCCTTCCTTTTTCTATTTTCTTTCCTCTGATCTTCCTTCCTTCTTTTTCTCTTCTCCTTTCCTTTGACCTTCCTTCCTTCCTCCCTTCCCTTCCCTTCCTTCTTTTTCTATTCTCCTCCTTTCCTTTGATCTTCCTTCCTTCCAATTCTTTTTCTATTCTTCTTCTTTGCTCTGATCTTCCTTCCTTCCTTCCTTCCTTCCTTCCTTCTTCTATTCTCTTTACCCAGATCTTCCTTCCTTCCTTCTTTTTCTATTCTTCTTTCCTTTGACCTTCCTTCCTTCCAATTTCTTTTTCTATTCTTCTTCTTTGCTCTGATTTTCCTTCCCTTCTTTCTTTTTCTGTTCTCCTTCTTTCCTTTGACCTTCCTTCCTGCCAATTTCTTTTTCTATTCTTCTTCTTGCCGTCCAAACAGGATAGATTCTATCTACCTACCTACCTACCTACCTACCTTTCTACTTATTCTGTCTGTCTGTCTGTCTGTCTATCTCCATCCATCCATCCATCCATCCATCCATCCATCCATCCATCCATCCATCCATCCATCTATCTATCTATCTATCTATCTATCTATCTATCTATCTATCTATCTATCTATCCCCTTCCTTCCTTCCTTCCTTCCTTCCTTCCTTCCTTCCTTCCTTCCTTCCTTCCTTCCTTCCTTCCCACTTAGAAGCAGCCTTCGCCACCTGCTTCGAAAGAGCTGGAGACGAAGAAGGCCTTCCACCGACGAACCCGTTCCCATTTTAGTTTTGTTTTTTGGAGTTGACCCTTGGTGGTTATTTCGAATTTCGCGGTTTTTTGACTTTGCCCCCGATGGGCAAAATGGAAGATGGGGGAAAAGGCAGGCGAGGGAAGAGAGGAAGGAAGAGAAAGGATGAGATGGCGAGAAGCGATGGTGGTGCCGACGGGTAGTTCCTCCCGACATTTCCAAACGTTGAGGGGGCGAGGCGGGACGAGAAGAATCGAAATATTGAAAAAACAAAACAAAACACAACGAAGCACAAAATGACAACGCAGTCACGGTGCCTGGGTGGCTTTGTGGGGGTCACTATCCCACCCTTACTCGCTTTTCTGCTGACTACAGAATAAGATTGTCCCGAACAATCCCGAGCTGCGTTGTCCCACGCACTCATCTGGCCGACATAAAAGACGATCTGTCTCGCTCAATGGGACATTGTGCATCGAGACACTGCTCGGATTGTTGAAGCTGGATCTTCCCTGCCACGTCAAAACAAGAAAACGGGGGGGCCTTTTTATGCCCCGTCTTTCCTTCGTGGCAAGGACATGGAATGGAAACTTCCCCCCTCTGATGGGATGATTCGTGTCCGTTCTTCTGTTTGTCTTCTTTGGGACGGGTGGGTGGGGTAGATGGCAGACGCAACTGGTAACCTTCTGAAGATGTTCCGCTTTTGGGAAAAGACGAGGACACCTTCGGGGTGGGTGGAAAAAACAAAAAAATCCCAGAGAACTGAAGGCCTCTGTGTCAGCGGCTGGAAGATGACGGCCCTGGGCGCCATGGACGTGGCCTTCGAGAACGTGACTCCATGTCTCCTACGTTGGGCTGGTCCTTCTGGCCACAAGGGTGGCCACAGGGGTGGGATTGAACAAATTTCAGCAACCGCTTTGCTGCCCAGTTGCCGGGTGGGCATGGCCTACTCGGCCTCCTACACCACGGCTGGGAGGGGACGTTTTCGCCCTCCCCAGGCTCTGGAGGCTTTTCTTGAGCCTCCAGGAGGGCAAAAACGGCCTCTCCCGGGCACCGGAAGCCAAAAATGGGCCCGTTTCCGGAATTCCGGTAGGACCATTTTTCGCCCTCCCAGAGCCTCCGTGCGTGCCCTGGACTTACTTGGCATCCAAAACGTGCCGTGTAGAGACTCCCGGGAGGGGCGGGACGGGGCGGGCAGAGTCAGCCAGTCCTTGGAACAACCGGTTCGGTGAACCAGATTAAAATTAACATCCGGTTCGCCCGAACTGGTCTGAACTGGCTGAATCCCCATCCCTGGGTGGCTGTGGTCTGGCTGTCATCCCAAACTCTAAGGGTAGGTAGATGTCTTTGAGGGAGAGACGTGATAGCACGAGGACCTCCTGGCTTTGGAGGTCCTGGACTGATGGACACCTGAGGAAACACCAGGTGGAGCTCCTAGCATATAAGAGAGATGGAGATAGGCGTTTGGCCTGGAGCTAGCCATCTTTAACAGATTAAGAGAGTTGGAAGGGACCTTGAAGGTCATCTAGTCCAACCCCCCCCCCCACCTGAGCAGGAGACCTGCCTACACCATTTCCGACAGACAGCAGTCCAGTCTCTTCTTGAAAGCCTCCAGGGATGAAGCTCCCACAACTTCTGAAGGCAACGTCTGTTCCATGGTTGATGGTTCTTGGAGGTTGCCAAGGAGGTTCTAGAGATGATCTATGATGAAACCCAATGACTTAGCTTCTTTGTTAAAAGGGAAGGCAGGAAGGAAGGAAGGGATAGAGAGAGGGAGGGAGGGAAGAAGGAAGAGAGGGAGGGAGGGAAGGGAAGGGAGGGAGGAAGGTGAGAGGGAGGGAGGAAAGGCAGGAAGGAAGGATGGGATAGAGAGAGGGAGGGAGGGAGGGAGGAAGGCAAGAGGGAGGGAAGGCAGGCAGGGAAGGAAGGGATAGAGAGAGGGAGGGAGGGAAGAGAGGGAGGGAGGAAGGTGAGAGGGAGGGAGGAAAGGCAGGAAGGAAGGACGGGATAGAGAGAGGGAGGGAGGAGGAAGGCAAGAGGGAGGGAAGGCAGGAAGGGAGAGAGGGAGGGAGGGAGGCGAGAGAGAGGGAGGAAGGAAGGAAGGAAGGAAGGAAGGAAGGAAGGAAGGAAGGAAGGAAGGAAGGAAGGAAGGAAGGAAGGAAGGACAAGAATGGGTCTAGACTAAACCATATGACGAATGATTGAGAGAAGTAAGCATGTCTAACTAAGGGCAGGACTAGGGGAGACATGATGGCAGTCTTCCAATATTTGAGGGACTGCCCCAGAGAAGAGGGGGGGGGTCCACCTATACTCCAAAGGCAGGACAAGAAGCAACGGGTGAAAACTGATCAAGGAGAGAAGCAGCTTAGAACTAAGGAGAAATTTCCTGGCGAGTGAGAACAATTAGCCGGTGGAACAACTTGCCACCAGAAGTTGTGGGCGCTCCATCACTTGGGGGGGGGGGTTCAGAAGAGACCGGACAGACATTTCTAATGAAGGCGAAGGAAAGAACAACGTTTATGAAGATCAATAGGGAGAAGGGAGAAGAGGGGCTGGAATTCAAACTCAGAAGAATTTGCAAATAAAGATTTATTACACATGCTATTAGTATGAGGTAAGCAAGAATATAGGGGATTTTTTTTTGGGGGGGGGTGTGATATAGGATAAAACTAATTGTAATGCTATGGAAATACGTTACACCGAATCTCTGGGAAGAGAGAAGGCTGGATTAATGTTGAAGTTACAAATGAGCAGGTCGGTTCTGCAGCTTATGAAAATTGGGGGCTGCAGAGATTCCTCTGCCTACTCCCTCTCTCCCTCCCTCTCTTACACCCCAAAAAACCGTGAATTTCAAATGCTCGGCCTCAGGAGCAGCCAATCCCAGGTTCAAATCCCCACACGAAGACATCTGGGAGGAACGTCAACTCCCAGAGTTTGCTACGTTTGACATACATTGAACTAGGTGCTTTCCATTTTTCCTTCCTTCCTTCCTTCCTTCCTTCCTTCTTTCCTCCCGCACTCCTTCCCTCCCTCTCTTCCTCTCTTCCTTTCTTCCTTCCCCTGCCTCATTCCTTCCTCTCCTTCCTTCCCTCCTTCCTCTCTCCCGCCCTTCTTCCCTCCCTCTTGCCCTTCCTTCCTTCCTTCCTTCCTCCCTCCCTTCCTCTCCCTCCCTCCTTCCTTCCCTCCTTCCTCTCTCCCACACTTCTTCCCTCCCTCTTGCCCTCCTCTTGCCCTCCCTCTTTCCTTCCCTCCCTCCCTTCTTTCCTTCCTCTCCCTCCCTCCCTCCCTCCTTCCTTCTTTCCTCTCTCCCGCCCTTCTTCCCTCCCTCTTGCCCTTCCTTCCTTCCTTCCTTCCTCCCTTCCTTCCCCCCCTCCTCCTCTTCCCGTCCTCGTCCCCGGGGCCAGCCTCCCCCCTCCCTCCAGCCCACCGGGGGGGGGGGCACATGGTTGGCTCCTGACCGGCTTGACAGCCATGATTAATATCGCGTATTAGGAGATTCCAGTGGAAATATTTGAGAGCAAGCTGTGTTGTTTAGTTCTCATCAGCCGGTTGGGTCTACAGGCCTATTAAAAGCAGCGGGGGATTTGCAGACTTCATCACAAAGTCTGCAGCCGGCAGGAGAGGAGAGGAGAGGAGAGGACATGCCAAGCCACCCAGGGCAAACGCCAGGCCTTTGGCCTCTCCATGCCACACCGGCTGCCCCTTCGGCTGACTCGGCTCTCATGGTTTTATTTCAATGAGATGGGCTTTGAGATAAGATGATGCAGCCGGAGGGTCCTGGAAACAGGTTTTGAGGAGGAGGAGGAGGAGGAAGAGGAGGAGGAGGAGGAAGAAGAGAAGGAGGAGGAGAAAGAAGAGGAGGAGAAGGAGGAAGGAGAAGGAGAAGGAGGAAGAGGAGGAGGAAGAAGGAGAAGAGGAGGAAGAAGAGGAGGAGGAGGAGAAGGAGAAAGTGTCGTAGAGAAGGAAGAGAAGGAGGAAGAAGAAGAGGAAGAGGAAGAAGAAGAGAAGGAGGGGGAGGAGGAGGAAGAAGGAGAAGAGGAGGAAGAGGAGAAGAAGAGAAGGAGAAAGTGTGGTAGAGAAAGAGGAGGAGGAGAAGGAGAAAGTGTGATAGAGAAGGAAGAGGAGGAGGAAGAAGAAGAGGAAGAGGAAGAAGAAGAGAAGGAGGAGGAGGAGGAGGAAGAGGAGGAGGAGGAAGGAGAAGAGGAGGAAGAAGAGGAGGAGGAGGAGGAGGAGAAGGAGAAAGTGTGGTAGAGAAGGAAGAGGAGGAGGAAGAAGAAGAGGAAGAGGAAGAAGAAGAGGAGGAGGAGAAGGAGGAGGAAGAGGAGGAGGAAGAAGAGGAGGAGGAGGAGAAGGAGGAGGAAGGAGAAGAGGAAGAAGAAGAAGAGGAGGAGGAGAAGAAGAAAAACCTTTCACGTAACTCTGAAAAACGGTCCTAAGGTCCCTTTTTCGGTGTGCTTGTAACTTCGAACGGTCACTAAGTCGAACTCTTATAAGTTGAGGACTACCCGTATTTCCCAAATCCCCAATGCTCTTCCCCGCCCCCCGCCCCCGGGCGATCCCTTCTCGACTGGCTATCAATTCAAGGAATGTCCCCCCCCCCGTGGCTGTCAGATATTCTGAATTTCGTCTTTGGGACTTCAGACTCGCCGGGACCGACCTGGTCTCACGAAAAGGATGAAATTTGTGTGTGTGTGTGTCAGAAGGGACTGTTAAAGGATGAAATTCTCCCAGGGAACCATCTGCTGGGAGTGTCAACCCATAAGACACGTCCTTCCCTAGGAGGAACAGCTGTTTTGTGTCTTTGCCAGCACGCAAAAGACACAATTCGCCCGACACTCTTCTTGTGTTTCAGCCGAGGCCGCCAAAAATACGCACGACAATAAGCCAGGTCGATGCTGCCCTAATTTAACCAATTATCTCTGGGACGGTTTTAATTTTAAGACCCCCGTGAAAATATCCATGTGTGGGTACAGATAGAGCTCTCCACATAGGTAGCCCTCCACTTACAACGGTCTGTTTAGTGACTGTTCAGAGTTACGCCGGCGTTGGACAAAACAGGGATTTAGGACCACGTTTCCCAGTTTTGTCCCGTTTGACAAAGCTTTCTGCCACAGTTTGTTAAGCGAATCGCTGCAGTGGGTTAATAAGACGGTCGTTAAGTGGATCCGGTGAGGGTTGCGCGTCAGAACGTCGCAAAAAGGGGAGAATCGTGTGACACACGCATCCTCCCCGGGACGCTGCGACCGTCAGCAGTACGAATCGGTTGCGAATTTTGAGCGGGGATGATGCAATGGATGTAAGGGGGAGAAACGGTCACCCGTTGTTTTTCCCGGTGCTGTTGTGACTTCGAGCGGTCGCTAAACGGATGGTTTTAAGTCGAGGACTAACCGCCTGGCTGAAACCGCTCGGGTCTGTTTGTTGGTTTGTGGACTGTCCGTCGAAATAAACGGCGCGTCGCGGGGCAACGATTTTTGAATCGAGAGACGGGGTGACCGAGGGGTGGTCTCGGTAAAAAAAAACAACATCTCCGAAGGAAATTCCTCAAGCAAATCAGATTCATGAGGGGGAAAAATCCTTGTGAGTCTTGCCATTTTCCTACAATTTTTGAATTTGGGCAGCGGATATGAAAGGAAGGATTGGCGAGTGAAAGATGCCAGGCGCCTCTTAAAATACGAGGGAGCTTGATAGGCCGAAAAATGGCAGGTTCCTCTTGCAAAAAAATCAAACAATTAATTCTCGCAAAAAAATAAATAAATCAAAGAATTAATCAGAATAGAGCTGGAAGGAAAGGGACCCGGGAGGTCTTCTAGTCCAACCCCCTGATGATGAAGGAGACCCTTGACCGTTTCAATCAATCAATCAGAATAGATCTGGAAGGGACTTTGGAGATCTTCTGGTCCTCAAGCAGGAGGCCCTAGACCGTTTCAGATAGGTAGCTGTCCAGGCTTTTCTTAAAAAGTGTTGAAGCACCCACAACTTCTGGTGGCAAGCTGTTCCACTGGCTAATTGTCCTCACTGTCGGGAAGTTTCTCCTTAATTCCAGGTTGCTCCTCTTCTTGCTGAGTTTCCACCCGTTGCTTCTTGTCCTGCCCTCAGGTGCTTTGGAGAATAGGTTTGAGTCCTGTCTTCTTTGGGGCAGCCCCTCAAATACTGTAACGTGGGGACCAAAATCGGACGCGGCATTCCAGGTGTGGCCTTACCTATGTCTTTATAAAGTGGTATTAACACTTCACCTGATTTTGATGGAAAGAAATTGAAGAGACTCCGAAATAGGATACATGATAGCGGCCTTCCAATATTTGAGGGGCTACGCCAGAGAAGAGGGGGTCAAGCTATTCTCCAAGGCACCCGAAGGCCAGACAAGGAATAATGGATGGAAACTGACCAAGGAGAGATTCAACCTGGAAATAAGGAGGAATTTTCCGACAGTGAGAACAATCAACCCATGGAACAAAAGTTGCCTTCAGAAGTTGTGGGAGCTTCATCACTGGAGGCTTTCAAGAAAAGACTGGACTGCCATCTGTCAGGAATGGTGTAGGGTCTCCTACTTGAGCGGGGGGGTTGGACTAGATGACCTCCAAGGTCCCTTCCAACTGTCAATATGTAATATATAATATCTTCTCGGTGGCCTTCTAGACAAACTTAACGGAAGGTGGAGGATTCAAAAAAGAAAAAAAACAGATTCGTGTGTCTCTCTGTGTGTGTGTACGATGACAACCCTTGGAAGAAAATTGGCACAACGGTATTTCGCAATTAAGGTCAAGTCCGTTCTCCTTGGAGGAGACACCGGCCGCGATTTGACCGGTGACCTCATTGAAGAGATTGCACTTTTTTGGGGGAGGCTTTAACACTCATCGCTTAACACTCATCGTGGTCGCTGTCCTTCTGACAATTTGCAGGCCCAGAAAACTTGACCCTGCTTATCTCCTGCGAGGAGTTGGTGGGGGGGGACGGGGACGGACACGACACAACGACAATCCCTTCTCGGCAGAGAAATGGCGAAGATGTCTCGAAATTCAACTTGCAGACAAGTTCACCGCTCGCCGTCGACCGGCCACGGAGGGGGTCCCCCCCCCATCCCCGGTTATTAAAGTCCGAAAAGTTATAAATGGGCTGTCGGGGTTCCGAGTAATGACATGGGCCCTGTCGGCGTCTCCTTCTTTCCCGAAACGGGCTCTGATTGGGGACCTGCTCGAATAATTCCAGAATAGTTACCTGTAATTTTGACCTGGCACCTTGTTATCCGTTTTTCATCCCACCCTCTGAGACTATTCAGATGCCGATTTTTTTTTTTTTTTGCGATGCAGAGGGAGGAAAGGAGCTGAATCCGTTTAATTTGGGGTTGTTGGGTTTTTTTTTTTTTTGCAAAAATATACAGCTTTTATCCTCTCGGGTGTCGAAGGCGGGATGATGAGGTGGTTCCTAAAATGGTCCCTTTGATTATTGTTATTTACCCCCCCCTCCTTTTAAAGGGGGGGGGTAGGTGGAGGTGAAGCATACCAAAAAAAAAAAAGAGAGAAAGAAATAAGGAATATATATTGCTCATTTTCAGCCTATTATGTTTGGCCACTGAAAAGGAAGGTGGGAGGGCCACGGAAACGATGCCAGGCGTCCTTTACCTTGGTGAAGATCTGGTTCCAAAAAAACGGTGCCTATTTCGTGCCCCCCCCGCTCTCCCCCCCCCCCGAAAGCTATATTTTGCGAGGAAAATGGCCCATTAAGGAGGCAGAAGCTGTGAATTCTTTGCCAGGGGAACAAAAGGGAAACTCAGTGTGGAACTGAGTCACGCATTTGAGTAAGATGTGGCTTTATGTCACTGCCGCGTACATTTTGGGGAAGTGAGGGGGGGGAGAGAACAATGTGCCCCCTTCGCCCAATTTGCGTCTCCTCCCTTCCTTCCTTCCTTTCTTTCCCTCCTGCCATCGCAAATTGGCACCGGGCATAAATATGAAGTTCAGTTGTCCTGCTTTGTGCTCTCGTTTTTTTCTTTCTCTTTTCTTTTCTTCTTTCTTTTTTTGGGGGCAGGAGGGGGGTTTCGAGGCATTGATGCGATCACTCAAGAATCGCCCCCACCCTCTGGAAGGGGACACCCAGGAGAAGAAGGGGGAACGGGGTGGGGGCATAAACAGGCCGTGGGGTTGGTTGGGGGGGGGCAAGAAATTAAAGATTCGGCAGCGGAGCCTTTGAACTGGGATGGGTTTTGGGATTGCGGGATAAACGAGAGTGGGAAGGGACCTCGGAGGTCTTCTAGTCGGACCCCCTGCTCGAGCAGGAGACCCTAGATCATTTCAGTCCATGAGAATAGAGCGGGAAGGGACCTTGGAGGTCTTCTAGTCCAACCCGCTGCTCGAGCAGGAGATCCTATACCGTTACAGACAAATGGCTGTCCATTCTCTTCTCGAAAACCTCCAGTGATGGAGCGGCCACAACTTCTGGTGGCAAGCTGTTCCACCGGTTAACCGTTCTCACGACAATGAGAACCTGTGCCGAAAGACCTAAAGAAGGACATTCCCAGGGAGAACATGTACGGAAGGAGACGTTCCCCCAATCACCGGTCCTTTTCTAGCACGTTGGACAAGGGGGCTTCCTTCAAAGCGCTGGTGGGAAAACGTGTCCGGTCTTCAAGATTATTGTGACAATTGTGCTCATTGTGGCAATTGTGCTGGGCCTCGGGGAGGCAGGGACTGCATGCCATCGATTGGGGTTTTTAGGCTATCCTGGTTTATTTGACAGCAGAAAATCCGCCCCGTTTAACTTATCAGGAAGGAATCGTTAAAACAGAGCAATCGCAAAGGTTCCTCCCAAGATTAATCAACTCCGTGAACAGATTTACAGCTCTCTTCTTATCTGGCCTTCCCTTTCTCCCATCTACATTTCTGGTGTTTTTTTTTTTCAAAAAAATTCTTTCTTTCTTTCTTTTTTTCTTTCCTTCTTTTCTCTCTCTTTCTCTCTTTCTCTTTCTCTTTCCTTCCTTCCTTCTCATCCATCACATTTCCTTCCTTCCTTTCTTTTACTTTATTTCTTTCTTTCCTGCTTTCTTTCCTTCCTTCCTATTACTATCCTTTCTTTCTTTCTTTCTTTCTTTCTTTTTCTTTCTTTCTTCTTTCTTTCTTTCTTTCTTTCTTTCTTTCTTTCTTTCTTTCCTTCCTTCCTTCCTTCCGTCCCTCTTTTTCTTTTTCTTTCTCTCTCTTTCTTTCTCCCTCTCTTTCCTTCCTTCCTTTTATTTTATTTCTTTCCTTCTTTCTTTCTTTCTTCCCTTCCTATTACTATCTTCTTTCTTTCTTTCTTTCTTTCTTTCTTTCTTTCTTTCTTTCTTTCTTTCTTTCTTTCTTTCTATCTATCTATCTATCTATCTTTCTTTCTCTTTCTTTCTTTCTTTCTTTCTTTTTCTTTCTTTCCTTCCTTCCTTCTTTCTTTCCACCCTACCTTCCTCCTTTCTCTTTCTTTTGTTCTTTCTTTCTTCTTTCTTTCCTTCTGTCTGTCTGTCTGTCTTTCTGTCCTTCTTTCTTTCTTTCTTTCTTTCTTTCTTTCTTTCTTTCTTTCTTTCTTTCTTTCTTTCTTTCTTTCTTTCTGTTGTCTTTCTCTCTCTCTCTTTCTCTCTCTGTCTTTCTGTCTCTGTGTCTTTCTCTGTCTTTCTCTCTCTCTCTCTCTCTTTCTTTCCTTTCCTGAGACTGGAGTCCAATCTTTCTCCGGTAATTGTAAGGGTTGGGAGCTGAGCTGCGTTGGGAGTCAGTGAAGGATGAAATCAATGGAAGGTATAAATTGACGTTGATAATAAACAAAGCGCTAAAGCCGCCGGGAATAAATCAGATGTTTTCCTGAAGGTCGGGAAGAGGACTCCGAAGTGACCAGATCGAGGTCCTTCAACTCCGCTCGCCATCCCGGGGCCGGAACGGGGGTACCGGGAGAGGTGAAAGGAGAATAGGAAGATGGGTCTTGAGTTATGGCCTCCACTTACAACAGCTCGTTCAGTGATCATTCAAGGTTACAATGGCACTTATGGCCATTTTCCACACTTACAACCGTTGCCCTTGGTTACGGGATCAAAATTCAGACGCTTCGTAGTTCGATGGTGTCCCCAAGATTGTGAGATCCCCTTTTGCGATTTTCTGACAAGCAACGGGGAAGGTCGGATTCACTTAACAACGGTGGGACTGACTGGGGTAGATTGTAGGGGTGGGATCCAGAAATATAATTTTATTATTTTGTTTATCTATATAGGAAATTGCTGTATTTCATTCTGATTTCACTTTAAATTGTATTTCATTCTGATTTCATTTTAAATGGTATTTCATTCTGATTTCACTTTAAATTGTATTTCATTCTGATTTCATTTTAAATGGTATTTTATTCTGATTTCACTTTAAATTGTATTTTATTCTGATTTCACTTTAAATTGTATTTCATTCTGATTTCACTTTAAATTGTATTTCATTCTGATTTCATTTTAAATTGTATTTCATTCTGATTTCACTTTAAATTGTATTTTATTCTGATTTCACTTTAAATTGTATTTCATTCTGATTTCATTTTAAATGGTATTTTATTCTGATTTCATTTTAAATGGTATTTTATTCTGATTTCATTTTAAATGGTATTTTATTCTGATTTCATTTTAAATGGTATTTTATTCTGATTTCATTTTAAGTTGTATTTCATTCTGATTTCACCTTAAATTGTATTTCATTCTGATTTCACCTTAAATTGTATTTCATTCTGATTTCACCTTAAATTGTATTTCATTCTGATTTCATTTTAAGTTGTATTTTATTCTGATTTCACCTTAAATTGTATTTTATTCCGATTTCATTTTAAATTGTATTTTATTCCAATTTCACTTTAAATTGTATTTCATTCTGATTTCATTTTTAAGTCGTATTTTATAGGATTTTAGTCGTCATTTAGTCGTTTGGAACTCTGCACTTTGATATGGCCCATGGGCTAATCGATAACTTTAACGAAAGTAAAATTAACAACCGGGTCGCTAACTCAACGGTGGCGGGAATTCGCTTAACAACGGTGGCGAGAAAGGTCGTAAAACGAGGAAAAACTTTGGCGGCGGACGGACGACCGAGACAGGATGTTCAACGGTAGTCCTTCTGTCTGTCCGTCTCCCCATCCGTCTCTGGCCATCCTGGCTGCCCTTCCCTTTTGGATCTGCAAAGATCCCATCGAATAAAATCCCCTCGACAGGAGCTTGTCCAATGAGCAATATTGAGTATTTCATTCATTAAAATGAATCTCTGCACGTAATCTTCCAAATCAAATCGTTTTCCACGAGAAACACGATGAGAAAAAAAAACAACCCACCCAAATGTGAGGAATCCAGTTCTTAACTTTAGAGGGGGTTTCCCCCCCACTTCCCCATTGAATAAATTCAACTGTATTTGTAATAAATCCAACCAAAATAAACAGGCTTCCCCCCCCGCCCCCACTTCTCCTAGCTAGGCGTCTTCCCATCTCTTCCCCCCCTCAGCCCCCCCAAATCTCAGCTGCTGCAGGAGTTCGTATTTGTTATCCGATGACATCCCCCCCAGCTATTAATTTCATAAAAGATCACCGTTCCTCCAGATGCTCTTTAAAGGAAACATGTCTCGGGAGGATGGGAACATTTAGTTAATAATTTAACGCTGGGCTCTCTGCAGTTTTCACCCCCCCAACCCCTACCCCCCCATTTTTTTCTTCTTTTTTCTCCCGACCAAAAACACGATCGATGGGACGAACAATTGGCGAATAGAAGTTTCCTGGAGGGATTTTTTTGTTTTTGTTTTATTTTGCAAAGACATGGATGAGAATATGAACTAAGGATGGCTTTAGGGATAGATAGATAGATAGATAGATAGATAGATAGATAGATAGATAGATAGATAGATAGATAGACAGAAAGAAAGAAAGAAAGAAAGAAAGAAAGAAAGAAAGAAAGAAAGAAGGAAATAAATAGGGATAGACAGACAGACAGAAAGAAAAATAGATAAAAATAGGGATAGATAGATGATAGATAGATATAGATAGAAATAGGGATAGATAGAAAGAAATAGGGATAGATAGATAGATAAATAGATAAACAGAGACAAAGAGAAAGAAAGAAAAAAGAAAAAATAGGGATACATAAATAGGAATAGGGATAGATAGATGATAGATAAACAGGCAGACAGACAAAGAGAAAGAAGAAAAAATAGGGATAGATAGATGATAGATAGATAGATAGATAGATAGATAGATAGATAGATAGATAGATCTAGCTAGCTAGCTAGCTAGACAGAAAGAAAGAAGGAAATAAATAGGGATAGACAGACAGACATACAGAAAGAAAGAAGAAATAAATAGATAAAAATAGGGATAGATAGATGATAGATAGATAGATAGATAGATAGATAGATAGATAGATCTAGCTAGCTAGACAGACAGAAAGAAAGAAGGAAATAAATAGGGATAGACAGACAAACAGACAGAAAGAAAGAAGGAATAAATAGATAAAAATAGGGATAGATAGATGATAGATAGATGATAGATAGATTGATAGATATAGATAGAAATAGGGATAGATAGAAAGAAATAGGGATAGATAGATAGATAAATAGATAGACAGACAGACAAAGAGAAAGAAAGAAAAAAGATAAAATAGGGATACATAAATAGGAATAGGGATAGATAGATGATAGACAGACAGACAGACAGACAAAGAGAAAGAAAGAAAGAAAGAAGAAAAATAGGGATAGATAGATGATAGATAGATAGATAGATAGATAGATAGATAGATAGATAGATAGATAGGGATCGATAGATAAGATAGAGGCAGACAGAGACAGACAGAAATAGGGATGGATAAATGGATGGATGGATGGATAGATAGATAGAAAGAAAGAAAGAGATAGATAGATATAGATAAAGGGATAGTCAGATAAACATACATAGATAGATATAAATAGAGAGATGATTGATTGATTTAGACGGTTGTAAAAGGGAGTTTTTATATACACACACACCAACACAAATATTTGTGTGTGTGTGTGTGTATCTATGTGGTCCTCGACTTACAACGGTTCATTTAGTAACCATTCAAAGTTACAAAGGCACTCGAAAAAGTGACTTACGACCATTTTTCACACTTACGACTTTGCGGCTGTCATAAGTTGAGGATAAGCTGTGTATACAAACACCAACACACCCACCCACACACAAAGACTCTCTCTCCCTCTTTTGCATGGACACACACGCAGGGAGAAATGTGTACAAACCCTAAATCAATGCAAGTGGCCAGAAATAATTGTTTCATTTTCGACGGGAAATGTTCAAGACACTATCGGATGCGCTGACCCGTATCGCGGCTGTTTTTTGAAGACTGCACTGTACAACGTGACATTTATTGACAGTCTGATGTTCAGCCTCAGGGCTCTGGATATCATTATTATTACTATTTTTTCCCCCGTTTCTTTTTTTTCTGATCGTTCGCTAGGGAAATGTTTAAAACTCGAGATATCGGTTTTTTTTTTAAAGCTACCGTATTGTTTGTACATGAGCGCAAAGGGAAAAAAAAAAAATCTGCACAGAAGCACAAAATACATGAAGTGAATATCAGGCTTTTGTAAATAATTCTCCTTTTTTTTTTCTGCTTTAGGATATCTCTTAAGATGGTGATTTTATGAAGAGTTAGAAAAAGAGGTAGAAAGTAGAAATTGGGAAAACAGTATTATGTATACTGATCAGGGGTGAAATGCTACCGGTTCGCATCGGTTCGGGGGAACCGGTGATATAAAAAAAAGTTACCAGTATTTTTTTGGATTCTGGACAGAGCCACAACATTTCTAAGGAGTAGGATTGTACTGTAAATTCGTTTTAAATTGAGACTAAGGTAAAAACCTCATGGGACCTATGAATTTTTGAGAGATTTCTGCAAATTTCTCGTACGAAATCACCTAATTGTTTCCTAGAATAGATTTGTATAGACACTGCCTTAAAAAAAACACACCACATTCCAACATTAGATCATTAGGATCTATTTAAACCAGTTTAAAATACAAAATCCAAACAGCGATTTCCATATGCGTCTGCCGAAATAATTTTTAGAATATTTGACAGAAATTATAGAATAATTATAATTATTAAATCATTAAATAATTGTAAGAAGAATTAAAAGAAACGATAGAATACTTTTCGTTCTACATGCAGAATGACAGATCTCAAAACAAAAAAAATCTATACTAGTACAACTATATTAGAAACGGATTAATTTATCCATCTCTGCATTTCATTTTATGCCGGGGTTTGTGCAAATTTTGCTCTAAATTTAATCGATTCGACAATGAGGATTTTTTTTTTTTTTAAAAGCAGGGATAAATGGTTTAAAAAAAAAAAGAAAAAAGGTTTTAGGATGCTTTGAGTTTTCTGCAGGAAGTTTGTGACACAAAAAGGAAAGACAGATTAAAGCATCTAGAAATGCAGCAGTTTTATGGAATCTGGTTTTTTTTTTTATACGATTTTTGATATCTTTGGGCATTTTTAAGAGGTCCATTTTCAGCCCTCTGCAAAAAAACCGGCGGCCTCTTTCGAGCAAGTCTTTCAAAGCTTCTGCTGGTGGTTTATTAGCAGACGATCGAAGCTCTGAGAAATAAATGAAATTTGTTTGCCACGACCACTCCATATGTTTTTATTTGATTTGCACTAATTTCTTTATTCAAAGGAACGCTGAACCGAAATACCTTAAAAACGACGCCTGACTTGGTTTTGGAAGAGCTGGGGATTTTTTGGGGGGCAAACATGCCCCAAATATAATGCAATATAATAATAATAATAATAATAATAATAATAATAATAATAATAATAATAATAATAATAATAATAATAATAATAATGCAAGAACAACAACAATTATACAATAAAGGGCTGTAACAGAAGAGCCCTGGGTCCTGATATTTAATTGGGACAAGAAGATCCTGGGTGCGAGATCTACTCTCCCACCAAGATTCTTGGGATTTGGGCTTTCCTGGGAATGGGAAGGAGACGGTTGGCTGAAGGGGGTCTAAAATAAAATTGGGCATTTTGGGGGAAGCTGGTGGTGGGTGATTGAGTAAATCGTAAAATATTGAGTCTAGATCGGGGCTGACTTCTATTCCCCCAATGTACAATACGGCATTTTTGTTCTTTGAATAATAAGCTAAGGAAGGAAGGAAGGAAGGAAGGAAGGAAGGAAGGAAGGAAGGAAGTCATTTGTAGTTAATTTGATGTCTGGAAAAAGGCAAATGCTGAGAATTGCACCCTTCTTCCCTCCTTCCCTTCTTCCTTTCCCCCCTTTCCTTCACTTCCCTTCTCTCTCATCCCTCTCTCCTGTCAGCTTCCATTTATTTGGAAGCTGACATTTCATTTCATTATTATTTCATTTATTTGGAGATAACAACGAAGCTTGACATCTCCATTCCTTCCTTCTCCCCCTTCCCTTTTCCCCTTCCTTTCCCTTCTTTCTTTTTTCTCCCTTCCTTCCTTCCTTCCCTCCCTCCTTCTCATTTCCTTCATTTCTTCTTTCCTCCCACCCTCCCTCTCCGGTCTCCTCCCACCTTCTCATTTCCATTTCCTTCTCCCCTTCCCTTTTCCCTCCCTCCCTCTTCCTCCCTTTCCGCTTCCTTCCTTCCTCTTTCTTCCCTCCTTCTTATTTCCATTTCCTTCTTCCCTCCCTCCCTTCCTTCTCCCCTTCCCTTTTCTCTCCCCCTCTTCCTTCCTTCCTTTTTCTTTCTTCCCTCCTTCTCATTTCCATTTCCTTCTTCCCTCCCTCCCTTCCCTCTCCCCCTTCCCTTCCCTGCCCTTCCCTTTTCCCTCCCCCTCCCTCCCCCTTCTTTCTTTCTTTCTTTCTTTCTTTCTTTCTTTCTTTCTTTCTTTCTTTCTTTCTCCTTCCTTCCTTCCTTCTTTCCTTTCTCTTCCTTCCTTCTCTCTTTCTTTCTTTCTTTCTTTCTTTCTTTCTTTCTTTCTTTCTTTCTTTCTTTCTTTCTTTCTTTCTTTCTTTCTTTCTTTCTCTTTCTCTCTCTCTCTCCCTTCCTTCTTCCTTCCTTCCTTCCTTCCTTCCCTCCCTCCTTCTCATTTCCTTCCTTTCTTCTTTCCTCCCTCCCTCCCTCCCTCCCTCATTGCTGTGCACAAGCCCATTGACTTTTCTCAGGGTTTTCTCAGACTTTTCCCTCCTGCAAAGGGCCCTGCGCCAACCCTCAGCCTGAAAAAAGCCCACTCCCCAAATATGTCCCGTCCACAAGACCCCCCCACCCTAGGCAGCCTTTTTGCAAAGCTCTCTTCTATGCAAAAAAAATAAATAAGAGGGGTGGGTGAGCGGGTGGGCAAAACAGCCAGGATGTCTTCCTTGTCACCTGGCGGAGAAGCCTTTGAGCCCCCCTTGATGTGCCAGGACGAGGAGGGGGCTGCCACATTAAAAGCTTTTTCTCGGCTGCAATTTCCAAGGCTGATTTGAGAAGGGGGGGTATTATTTGGGGGGGGGCTCATCCAGCCAGTGACCCTCTTGGAACGTGCAGCTGATGGCCGACATAAGGGGCTTTTATGCGATTTTTGGCTCGTCTTCCTGACTGCCAGGGATAGCTCCACTCCGCGCTGCAATCATAATAAACTCTGAGCTAAAGTGGATGGGTGGGTCGGAGAGAGGGAAGGGAGTGGGGGGGTGGGTGGGTGGGCTTGTGACCCATCCCTCAGGTAGACAGAAGTATAAAACCAGAGGCGGCCGCCTTAAAGGAGGGAAGGGTTGGCACAGGGCCATGGCTCTGCAAAAGTGAAAGAAAGAGGGTAAAAAGGTTTATTTGCTTAATGGGAAGGGGCCGAGCCCACCGCCCCTGGGGTTACGAAAGCAGGCGGCATTTGGGGTTTGGGGCCGTGAATTTCCCTCCGGTAAATAATCACAGTAAACAGCACTTAATGGGATCACTAAATGGCTGCAGATTGGCTGGTTTCCTTTCTTTTTCTTTCTTTCTTTCTTTCTTTCTTTCTTTCTTTCTTTCTTTCTTTCTTTCTTTCTTTCTTTCTTTCTTTCTTTCTTTCTCTCTTCCCCTTTCCTTTTTCCTTCAATCCTTCCTTTTCCTTCCTCCATTCCCTCCTCTTTCCTTCCTTCCTTCTCTCCCTCCCTTCTCTCTTTCTCTCTCTCACTCTTCCTTCTAACTTCCTTTATCTGTCCACGAATTTTCCTTCCTTCCTTCTTCCTTCTCTATCTGCTCTCCTTCCTTCCTTCCTCTTCCCTTCCCTTCCCTTCTCTGTCCCTCTCCCTTCCTTCCTTCTTTCCTTCTTTCTTTCCTCCCTTCCTTCTCTTTCTCTCTCTCACTCTTCCTTCTCCTAACTTCCTTCCTCCTTCCACTAATTTTCCTTCCTTCCTTCTTCCCTCCCTATCTGTTCTCCTTCCTTCCTTCCTCTCTCTTCCCTTCTCTGTCCCTCTCCCTTCCTTCCTTCTTTCCTCCCTCCCTCCTTTCTCTCTTTCTTTCTCTCTCACTCTTCCTTTTTCTAACTTTCTTCCTCCTTCCGCTAATTTTCCTTCCTTCCTTCCTTCTTTCCTTCCTCTTTCCTTCCCTTCCCTCTTCTTCCTCCTTCCGCTAATTTTCCTTCCTTCCTTCCTTCCTTCCTTCCTTCCTTCCTTCCTTCCTTCCTTCCTTCCTTCCTTCCTTCCTTCCTTCCTCTTTCTTTCCCTTCCCTCTTCACCCCTTTCCTTCCCTTCCATTTTCATTCTTCCCTTCCCTCTCCCTCTCCCTTCCTTCTTTCCTTCCTTCTCCTCCTAGCTTCAGTCCTCATCCTACAGGTTGTCTCAAAGGCATTTTTCTGGATACGCTACTTTTCTCTATGCAAACTTCCTTTCATGAAAATACAGTGACTATTTAACCACCTGCCAAAAGAGCCTGAGGGCACATTAATTTTCCTTTAAACGGATTTAGCATCTTGATTACCGCCTGTGGCTGGGTGAACTTTAGGCCGGGGACAACAAGTTTGTTCAACACCTAGCTTGAGCGGGATATTGGTCTCGATTTGCTCCCAGCTCCGACTTTGGGGACCTGGATAAATAAACGAGCCAGTCCTGGACTTATAACCACAACTGAGCCCAACATTTCCGCTGCTAAGCGAGACAGCCGAGCTTTGCCCCGTTTCATCCACCTTCTCTTGCCACACTTGTTTAGTGAATCACCGCAGTTGTGTCAGTCACACGGTTGCTAAACGAATCTGGCTTCCCTGTCGACTTTGCTGGTTGGAGGGTCGGCGACGGGGATCACGTGACACACACACACCCAGGACGCTGCAACTGTCGTAAATAGGGGTCCGTTTTCGAGCCTCCGAATGTAAATCACGTGACCCCGGGAACGTCACGACCCCGTCACAAATACGAGTCGGTTGCCAAGCCTCTGAATTCCGATCATTTGTATTGTTTTTATTTCGTTTCCTAGTACGGTTTGTGTTGGTTCTATCACTAGGTGTTGTATCTTATGATTTATGGTGAATGTATTTTTATGTATGACTATGATCATGATTTATCACTTGTAGCTTTTATGTACAATGAGAGCTTATGCACTGGGGACAAATTCCTTGTGTGTCCTGTCCTGTCCTATTCTATTCTAATCCTATATTTTATTATTTAGTCTATTCTATTCTAATTCTATTCTATTTCTATATTTTATTATTCATTCTATTCTATTCTAATTCTATATTTTATTATTAATTCTATTCTATTTGTATATTTTATTATTCATTCTATTTTATTCTATTTCTATATTTTATTATTCATTCTATTCTATTCTGTTCTATTTCTATATTTTATTATTCAGTCTATTCTGTTCTAATTCTATTCTAATTCTATATTTTATTATTCAGTCTATTCTGTTCTAATTCTATATTTTATTATTCATTCTACTTTATTCTAATTCTATATTTTATTAGTCATTCTATTCTATTCTAATTCTATATTTTATTAGTCATTCTATTCTATTCTAATTCTGTATTTTATTATTCATTCTATTCTATTCGGTATTCTATTCTATTTCTATATTTTATTATTCAATTTTATTCTAATTCTATATTTTATTATTCAGTCTATTCTGTTCTAATTCTATTCTAATTCTATATTTTATTAGTCGTTCTGTTCTATTCTAATTCTACATTTTATTAGTCGTTCTGTTCTGTTCTGTTCTGTTCTATTTTTTATTCTATTCTATTCTGTCAGGCAAAAAAATCCACATGCGCTCTCTCTCATTTCCCACTGAGTTACCCGGTTTTCCTTTCCCGCTCAGCTGCGGAGGGAGGTCTCCGGGTTCGGCTGTTCGGTTTAATGTCTCTCCCTTATCAGATCAAAAGCGGGGTTGAAATTTCCTTCTCTGGATTCCTCCTATTCTTCCTCCATTCATTCAATTCATTCTTCCTTCCTCTGGGCTGAAAGCTAAGCTCCATTCACCGGGCGGGCCGCGGGGGCCTCCATTCTTAACTCTCGACCCCGCGTCGTGGCCGCCGGCTTTGATTTCAGGCCACCAAGCTCACAGGTGACAAAGTCTTTGGTTGGAGGGCCTTGGGAGTTGAGGGGCACGGGGGGCTTTTTCCCCCTGGGTTGCCAAAGGGCGGGCTGAGAAAGTTTCAAGGAAAAGGAGATGATAAGCAAGAGCAATTCTGGGCCCCGCTGTAATCCTAAAATGACTATCCTGTAATGCGTTGATTTATTTGGGTCCCGCTAAATTTATTCGGGTCCCGCTGTGTTACTATTATTCTTTGCATCTTTCTTGTTACCTGTCTCCCGGTCTTCTTATGACTACGACTTTGTCGCTTGTATCTTTATGAGTGATGTTGTTTTATTCAGTATCCTGGTATCATTTATGTTGAGGATGGCTTAGTATCCTAGGACTGGAGGTTGTATCTCATGATTTATGATGAATGTATTTTTATGATGACTTTGATCATGATTTATCACTTGTTGCTTGTATGTACACTGGAAACAAATTCCTTCTGTGTCCAATCACACTTGGCCAATAAAGAATTCTGTTCTGTTCTGTTCTGTTCTGTTGTTCTGTTCTGTTATACTCTACTCTACTCTACTCTACTCTACTCTACTCTACCCTACTCTACCCTATCCTACTCTACTCTACTTTACTCTACCCTACCCTACCCTACCCTACCCTACCCTACCCTACCTTACCCTACCCTACTCTATTCTATTCTCTATTCCATTCTACTCCACTCTACTCTACTCTACTCTACTCTACTCTACTCTACTCTACTCTACTCTACTCTACTCTACCCTACTCTACCCTATCCTACTCTACTCTACTTTACTCTACCCTACCCTACCCTACCCTACCCTACCTTACCCTACCCTACTCTATTCTATTCTCTATTCCATTCTACTCCACTCCACTCTACTCTACTCTACTCTACTCTACTCTACTCTACTCTACTCTACTCTACTCTACCCTACCCTACTCTATTCTATTCTCTATTCCATTCTACTCTACTCTACTCTACTCTACTCTACTCTACTCTACCCTACCCTACCCTACTCTATTCTATTCTCTATTCCATTCTACTCTACTCTACTCTACTCTACTCTACTCTACTCTACTCTATTCTCTATTCCATTCTACTCTACTCTACTCTACTCTACTCTACTCTATTCTCTATTCCATTCCATTCTACTCTACTCTACTCTACTCTACTCTATTCTCTATTCTCTATTCCATTCTACTCTACTCTACTCTCAGTAGTTGGGGCAACTGAAGGACAGCAAAATGTTGCTTTGGAATGACTTTTGACAGTCCTGGGTCACTCAGTAGCACAGTGGTCGGTTTTAATTTTTTTTACTACCGGTTCCGTGGGCGTGGCTTGGTGGGCATGGCATGGCTTGGTGGGCGTGGCAGGGGAAGGAGACTGTAAAATCTCCATCTCCACCCCACTCCAGGGGAAGGAGACTGTAAAATCTCCATCTCCACCCCACTCCAGGGGAAGGATACTGCAAAATCCCCATTTCCTCCTGATCAGCTGGGGTTCGGGAGGCAGAGAATAGATGGGGGCGGGGAGCCAGTCAGAATTTTGACTACCGGTTCTCCGAACTACTCAAAGTTTCCGCTACCGGTTCTCCAGAACTGGTCAGAACCTGCTGAAACACACCTCTGCAGTAGCATTGGAATCAACCGGAGGATGTTGGTTTGGCTAGTTAGCCGTTTTTAATCGAGTTTATTTATTCTCTGTTTTGAGTCATTCTGGAATCAGGGAAGCTTGAGTTGAATTAAGAAGGAAACACCCTCTCCTAAAAGAACAGGAAGGAGTTACCTGTGTTCAGATTCCTGCCTGAATTTGGCGGCAAATTGTTAAAAGAAACTTTTAAAAAATTTTAAAGTTTTGCCTTCATTCAAAATAACAAGAGTTGGAAGGGACCTCAGAGGTCATTTATCCAACCCCCTGTTCAGGCAGGCGACCTTATATTACTCCAGACAAATGGCTCTCCAGTCTCTTCTTGAAAACTTGGAGCATCTACAACTTCCAGAGGGAAGCTATTCCATTTATCCATCCATCCATCCATCCATCCATCCATCCATCCGCCTGCCTGTCATGCATCTTATTTATCTCAGAATCATAGAATCCTAGGGCTGGAAGCGACCTTGAGGTCTTCTAGTCCAACCCCCTGCTAAGGCAGGAAACCTTACATCACTTCAGACAAGTGGCTGTCCAATCTCTTCTTAAAATCTCCAGTGATGGAGCATTCACAACTTCCAGTGGCAAGTTGTTCCACTGGTTAATTGTTCTCACTGTCCGGGAATTTCCAGGTTGCTTCTCTCCTTGATTAGTTTCCACCCATTGCCTTCTTCTCCTACCTTCTTTGGTGCTTTGTGCCCTCTCTTCTTTGTGGCAAGATTCATGTTAAAAGAAAGTTCTGGAAAGGGAGCTCTCACATACCTCCCCCCACCGTCCCCAAATGTTCTTAGGCGGAGAATCAAAATAGACTGACAAACGTCGGCTGTGTTCTTCCACAAAAACGCCCGCCTGGTCTCCTCCTTCTCAAGAGTTGAGAAAGGAAAGGGGACCACCCGGACGAGCCCAACGTCACTTGTGGGCAGCTCTGCCGGGGAGATAAAAGCTTTCTTCCACCCCTGCTTTCCAAAACCTGGATTTGAGGGATGTCATTTGCAAGATTGGCACGGCGGGGGATGCCTTTTGTGTTGGTGTGACATTGAAGTTGTGCAGAACGTGGGGCCAATGAACCTTTTCTTTGTTTCCCCTTCTAAAAAGATTTTTTTTAAAAAGAGAGAGGAATAGGTGGGCGTTTGGATACTTAATGTTTGCCCATGAGTTCGATTTCAGAGGCGAGAATTGCTCGGCAGTTCCCGAGCCTGGGTAAGCACTCGGCTCTGTTGACCCCCATCGGTCTTCCCGTGGTACGTTCCGCGGGAGGTCCACCTATGCATTCTCTTCCAGGCCCTGGAAGAGACCACTGCTGAGATAGGGGGGCAGCCCGGACTCTTCTTGTGAATGCAAGGAGACAATGGAGCATACGTAGATGACAAAGAGATGTCGGGATCTCGGAGAAGAAGGAGTTGAGGGCGACCCCGCTTCCCAGCGGGGCCTCCTCTGCTCAAAAGACAGCAGCATCGGCCTGCGGAGAGGGGTCGCCCCAGCCTCAATGAGGTCTTTCAAGCTGCGAAGTCAACCCAGTGTCTGCCCCATCCAGTCTCGGGAAAAGGGTCTCGAGTGATGGCCTGCTCTTTCAAAGCCGGGGAGCCATATCGCCTCACAGAGCCGTGGGGCGGCTTTGACCCTCTTCTGCAGCCCTGATCTTAAGGGCCGCTTGAGCGGGAGGGAGGCAGGCCTGACATTCTCCATCGGCAAGCAACGTTACCATCGGCTGCCCAAACGATAACGATGATGGTTTGCAAAGCGTTCCAAGCTGGTTAAATGCTGGTCAGCAGATCCAGGTTACTGGACAACCTAGAAGCGTGATGGCGAACCTAGGACACGCGTGCCACAGCTGATAGGCGGAGCCCTCTCGGCGAGCACGGGAGCCCAGCTCAGCTCCACCACGCATGCATGCGTGAGTCCCTCTGACCAGCTGATTTTCGGGTGTCTGCAGCGCATGTGGGAGATGTGCTATACATGCGTGGGGGGTTCGTGTACACATGCGTGCGGGAGGAGTGCAGTGGGTGTGGCGAGGCTCCTCCGTGGCCTGTTTTTCATCCCAGGAGGCTGCAGGGAGGCCTACTAGGCCCAAAATGGGGCGGGGGGGGTCGCGTGCGTATGCACGGGGGCGGGAAAAGCATGGGAGTTGTGCATACATGCGCAGGAGGCGGGACGCAGGGGATTGTCATGCATGCATTGCATTATGGGTGCCGGCATCTCAAATCTTCCTTTCATTTGTGCTCAACTCTCCGTAAACGTTATGCTCCGTTTCCTTGTCTTTCGGAATTCCATCCTTCGGTCCCTTCCTCCTTTTGAAACAGTTTTAAGCCTGGATTTCAGGATTTCTCATCAGGGGTGTATCGGAAGTAGGCTTCACATACTGTCACAACCGGTTCGCCCAGCACCGGAAATGTGAGAGAACGTGCCATCCGCGACATCAAACAACACGGCAATTCGCTCGCCCGCACCGTCCACATAAAAAACACAGGGATATAGGACGGGATCGATACTACCAATTCGCCCGAATCGGTCCGAACCGGCTGAATCCCACCTCTGACGTGTATGAACGATGGGATTTTTCTCGGGGTGGAAGGACTTAAAAGTTACACTGATAGCAGAGTAACCGGCACAGGCCTGCCTTTCTGAATGGTTAACTGTCTCTAAATCCCTTATCACCCCGATAAAAAAAAAAAATGGATGCTATAATTAAAAATTCCTTCAATCATCTTCAATTCGGTTCACTGGTCAAAACCGAACCGTTCAAATCCTAAGCAAGGAGAGAAGAGCTGGTAAGGGAGCATCTGAGTGTATGTTAATATGTCCTTATTATCGGTTTAATCTTCAATTCCGCTCACAATCTGGGATTGGTAAAAATTAACAATTCACCGGTTTTTAAACCAAGGATCTAAGAACTGTTAAGGTAGCTACTGCCGTAAGTGCGAGGATGGGACGTAAGTCGCTGCTTTTCAGCGCCGCCGTCATTTCAGAAGTTGTCTAAAGGAATGGTTGTTAAGGTGTGGACTACCTGGGAAGTGGGGGGGGGACAGAGAGACCCCGTTCAGATAACGGGGAGTGGGAGTGGGAGTGGGGGGGTGTTATCTGCCCAAGAGCCGCTTGGCTGGGCCTCGAGAATGGAAGACGCTCCCACCGACGATGGGTGAAAACCGATCTTGTCAAGAGCTATTTTCTTCGGCAGACAAAACCGACATTGTCAGTTCTGGAGGCTCACGTGTGGCCTTGGCGGGGTCCCAAAGACCACCTTTCGGCCTCCGGCCAGCCAGCCCTGAGACAAAGCAGAGCCCCCCTCTCAGCTGTCATGTCTCTCGGGAGCCGATGAAAAGAGGTGGAGAGGACCCAGTAATGCTGCCGAAGAGATAACCCTCAAGAGGAGACCCAAAAGGTCTGCCTATCTCTCTCTCTCTCCCTCTCTCTTTCTCTTCTCTCTCTCTCTCTCTCTCTCTCTCTCTCTCTCTCTCTGGGAAGGATTTCACACCAGAGGGTGGCTTCTAAATAAGATCTGGATAAAGGTTTTCTCTCCGGAAGGAGGGAGAGAAAGAGAGGGGGGGAAGAGAGAGAGAAAGAGAGAGAGAGAGAGAAAGAGCAGGAGAGAGAAAAAGAGAAAGAGAGAGAGAAAGAGAGAAAGAGAGAGAGAGAAAGAGAAAGAGAGAGAGAAAGAGAGGGAGGGAGAAAAAGTGGGAGAGGGGGAGAGAAAGTGAGGGAGAGAAAGAGAAAAAGAGGGAGAGAGAGAGAGAAAGAGAAAGAGGGAGAGAAAGAAAGAGAAAGAGAGAGAAAGAGGGAAAGAGAGAGAGAGAGAAAGAGAGGGAGAAAAAGTGGAAGAGGGGGAGAGAAAGTGAGGGAGAGAAAGAGAAAAAGAGGGAGAGAGAGAGAGAAAGAGAGAGAGGGAAAGAAAGGGGGAGAGAAAGAGGGAGAGAAAGAGAGAGGGAGAAAAAGAGAGCGGGAGAGAGAGAGAAAGAGAGAGGGAGGGAGGGAGGGAGAGAAAGTGGGAGAGGGAGAGAGGGAGGAGAAAGAGAAAGAGGGAGAGAAAGAAAGAGGGTAGAGAGAGATGGAGAGAAAGAGGGAGGGAGGGATGAAGAGAGAGAGCGCGTGAAAGAGAGAGACAGAGAGAGGGAGAAAGAGTGAGAGAGGAAGAAAGAGAGATAAAAAGAGAGAGGGAGGGAGAGAAAGGGAGGAGAGAGGGAAAGAGAGAGACAGAGAGAGGGAGAAAGAGATAGAGAAAAAGAGAGAGGGAGTGAGAGAAAGAGGGAGAGAAAGGGAGGAGAGAGGGAAAGAGAGAGAGAGAGAGAATGAAAGAGAGACACAGAGAGAGAGAGAGGGAGAAAGAGTCAGAGAGGGAGAGAGATATGATCCCAGGTCCCCCCGAGTTTGGGTCATGAAACAAGCTCAGAGACCACCAAGGATCTCGCAATCCTCTTCTTCTCCACAAACCCCGCTCCCTTCGAGCACTGATGGCGTTACCAACGTGGGTCCTGAAACGTCGGCAAGAAAAATCCGCCAAGCTCAAGTGAGCACCGAGGACCCCTCACGTCCAACCCTGAAGCTAAACCATCTTCTCCTCGATTCATTTCTCCTTCGCTCTAGCTTGGGTTTCCTCTCCCGGATTCGTTTCCCCACGGTTCTCTGAACCGGTTTCCAGCCTGAGCAGGGGGTTGGACTAGAAGACCTCCGGGGCTCCCCTTTTCCAACCCGGCTAGGCTTCGTTTAGACATGCCCGGCGGAGGAAGCTGTTATTAGACATGACCTCATTCGCTGAGGATCTCCGGCCAGCTACACGCTTGCTAGACCATCAAAAAACCTCGGTGGAAAAGAATGTCAGATCCGATCTTCAGGAAGATAGGAAAGGAGCCGCGAGGAAGGCCTGGTGGAAAAGATTACAGAGGGAAGCAAACACCAGAAAGAAACTCAACATCGTCCCTTGTTATTGTTATTATTTAATTTTTTTTTAGGGTAAAAACCAGATTTCAAGATTTTGTCACAATTATTTGTTGATTTATTTGTATCCCGAGTTGATTATAACTCAAGGCGGCGAGCTTATCCAACATAGCTGGCCCCTCCTATTTTCCCCCACAACGACAGCCCTGTAAGGCTGCGCTAAGAAAGGGGGACCGGCCCAAAGT
>JAXLNS010000009.1:33763157-33779737 GCA_037215915.1 Pantherophis vulpinus
CGATCGACAAGCTCAATGTCTTAGCCACTGGGCCACCGTGTCCCCTAGAATTTAAGTATAACTCAATATAATTGCCTCTGGATCCAATCCATATGTGGTTTTTATTTTATTGATATAAGAGAAGAATCATTAAAAAGGAGAGGATGATTTTCAAAGATCAGGGTTGACTAACATCAAATTTCCCACTCTTGAACGCTTAAGATAATCACCGGCTCAGCTAGGTTTATTAATCAACTACGGTCCTTAATTAACGCTTTAATTCCTTAGGTTGCTTCCAATTCCAGGAAAAAAAAAAATAGATACGAATCGGAAGGTTATCTCGGGATAAGGATACGCAGGAAAAGCTCGGGTTCTGTGAAATTTTTACGAATTTGCACTTAGACAAGCTGCTTTTTACCACCATTCCCGGACAAGCCTGTTTCGGGTTTTCACGGCAAATGTTTTTAAAAGATGTGGCGTGGGGCGGCCCTCGTGGTTAATGTACGGGGCTTTTCCTGAAATTGAATCAGGCAACTGTAAAGAATTTTTACAGATTGCAATCGGCCAGGCCTGCCCGAGCCTGATTTCCAGAGAGAAATCCATGCTCGGCGATGGCCGCATCGTGCCAATCCTTCCTACGTATCGCTGTTCACGCAGCCCAAATATGTTGCAAAGAATTTTTTTCGCTGGCTTCCAAGCATGATAAATATTTAATTATTTTAATACTGTTCTTAAATTTTGTATGCTTTGTTTTTATCTTGGCTGTGCACCGCCCTGAGTCCTATTTGGAGAAGGGCGGTATAGAAATTTAATTAATAAATAAATAATAAATAAATAAATGACACCGAGCATCTCTCTCAGGAATGCTTGTCTTCGCAGCCCTGGACCGAAATGCTTGTAAATGTGTGGCTTTGAGGGATCAGGAATAAAATCCACACGTCTAAGGAAGTGGTGAATGCCTTCAGCTTTTTCTTTCTTTCTTTCTTTCTTTCTTTCTTTCTTTCTTTCTTTCTTTCTTTCTTTCTTTCTTTCTTTCTTTCTTTCTTCCTTCCTTCCTTCCTTCCTTCCTTCCTTCCTTCCTTCCTTCCTTCCTTCCTTCCTTTCTCCCTCTCTCTCTCTCTCTCTCTCTCTCTCTCTTTCTTTCTTTCTTTCTTTCTTTCTTTTTTTCTTTCCTGTTCTTGCGGACAAGTATCCTGCTCTGGACCAACTTAGGCCCAAAGAGGACACTCTGTTTAGGAGAAGGGTCTATAAAAAAGAGGGTTGCAATGGGTGGGGCCCTGTAATCTGCTCTTTTTGGCCCCCTTTTTCTCGCAATGGTCTGTGGGAAAGACGTCGGAGAAGAGACGCAGATCAGATACTGGTCAGATAAGAGGCTGCTGAGCCCTCAGAAGGAAAATGAGCATGGGGAGCATCTCAGAAGGGACCCTCTCTAGTTTCTTTGGCTGTAAAAGAGGAGGGGGAAGAAATATTGTAATGGGAAGTTGGAAAGGCCTTGGGAGACAGGAGGAAGAATCACAGACTAGACAACGGTCTCGAAAACGTGGCTAAATAGGACAGGCGCGGGCCCACTCGCAGTCGCTGCTACCACTTCGTTCAAACCGGCTGAATACCACCTCTGATCTTCTCGTCCGAAAAACTTTCCAGGCTGCCTCCCCTCCTCAAAGATGAGGATGATTCAAAAACCTACCCTAACTTCCCCAAACAACCGGCCAAGAATAAATAAATTTAGCGGCTGCTCATTGGCTAACACAAATCCTCGTTTTTCCCATAGCCAAGAGACGGGTCGAGATTTAAAACTGAACTCCTCCCGCGCCCCCATGCTTTTATTTACGGAAAGAATAATGGAATTATTGTCCAGCCACTTCGCATGAACGGTGCTTTCGGAGAAGTCTCTACTCTAGCTTTGCTCCGGGGGCAACGTAACCTCTTTTTATTAACGCTCTTGTCCTGGTTGATAGAGAGATGAATTGCTAGGAGGCCGTTGTACAACCTTGAGCCATGGCTTATTTTTCAAGGTCAGCACCTAAGGCAATTTTTAGACGGTTTCATGACAGCCGCCTCTGACAAGATCCCTTCGGGGGGGGGGGGAGGCCGCGTGAATCTTTTCAGATCCGGCTTACAATAGTTTTTAATAGTCTGAGTGTTTTGTTTTAAGCATGACAGTTTGAAGAAGTCGTCTTAAAAAGGATATTTGTAATCACGGGAAAAAACTGAGTTGGGCAGACCATCGTAGGTCCACGACGCCGGATGTTTTACCGGTTCTGCTTCGAAGGATGTTTGCTGACTCTCGGCTGGCGCCACGAGAAGGCGCGCGATGGCCGCGGGGATCCTATCGTGGGGTTTGTTTTGAGTGGCATTCGGAAAAATTAGAAAAATTGGAAACCTCCATGGGGTTCTTGGTGCTCTCTGCGGTTGGTGGGTTTCTTGTAGACGTTTAGTTGCCCGACTAGGTAATATCATCAGTGCTAGAAAGGACAGAGGAAGAGGAGGACTGTGGGGTCCTTGGTGGTCTCTGAGCTTGGTGGTTTTTCTGGCAGACGTTTCATTATCAAATTATGTTGATAGCTAGCACTGTTCATGAAACTCCTCCTCCTCCTCCTCTTCCTTCCTTTCTTTCCTTTTCTCCCCTCCTTTCTTTCCTTCCTTCCTTCCTTCTTCCTCTCATTTCCTTCCTTTCCTCCTCCTGCTCTTTCCCTTCGTTCCTTCCTTCCTCCTCTCCTTCTCCTCCTCCTTTCCTTCCTTTCCTCCTCCTCCTCCTCTTCTTTCTTCTCCTCTCCTCCTCCTCTTCCTTCCTTCCTTTCCTCCTCCCACTCCTTTCCTTCCTTCCTTCCTCCTCTCCTTCTCCTCCTTCCTTCCTTTCTTCCTCCTCCTCCTCCCCTCCTCCTTCCTTCCTCCTCCTCCTCTTGCTTCTTTCCTTTCCTCCTCCTCCCCTACTTTCCTTCCTTCCTTCCTTCCTTCTTCTTCTTATTTCCTTCCTTTCCTCCTCCCACTCTTTTCCTTCCTTTCTTCCTTCTTCCTCTCCTTCTCCTCCTCCTTTCCGTCCTTTCCTCCTCCTCTTCTTCTTTCTTCCCCTCTCCTCCTCTTCCTTCCTTCCTTTCCTTTCCTCCCACTCCTTTCCTTCCTTCCTCCTCTCCTTCTCCTCCCTCCTTCCTTCCTTCCTTCCTTCCTTCCTTCCTTCCTTCCTTCCTTCCTTCCTTCCTTCCTTCCTCCTCCTCCTCTTCCTCCTCCTCCTCCTCCTCCTCCTCCTCCTCCTCGTCTCTACAGACCCCACTCCCTTCTAGCACTGATGATGTTACTTGGTGGGTAATGAAACATCTGCAAGAAAACCCCCAAATTCAGAGAGGTGCCAAGGACCTCAAGGTCCAATCCCTCAATATCTTCTTCATGGACATCTTAGCTACTCATTTCTAACTTCAGGCTGGCCGCTGGGGTGCTCACAGACGCAAAAAATGTTACCTTTCTCCAAAGCTTCTTGTAGGTAGGAAAGAATCCTGCTATTGATAAAAAAAATAACTTTCGGTGGGGCAGGGAGGGCTTTGAAACCCACGAGTGGGAGCTCTTGTCCAGAATGTATGCCCATTGCCTCAAGGAGGACTAGCCCCTTGAAAAATTTTAGCAAGGGGTTCTGTACCTGGTTGCTGACTGGGCGTGGCCATAGTAGGAGTGGCCTAGTCAGCCTGGTGCACTATGGTGGTGGGGGCACTTTTGCCCTCCCCAGGCTCCGGAGGCTTTTCTTGAGCCTCCGGGAGAGCAAAAATGGCCTCCCCAGGCTCCAGAGGCCCTCTGGAGGCCGAAAATGAGCCTGTTTTCGGCCTTCCCAAACTTCCGGTAGGCCCTGCATCCAAAACGGGCCGTGTGGGGACTCCTGGGAGGGGACGGGTGGGCGGGGCGGGGCCAGCCAGGAGTGGGATTCGGGGGGTTCTCCGAACTGCACAGAATCTTAGCTAGAGGTTCTTCCGAACCCCTGCGAACCCCCAGCAGCCGACTCCTGTGGAAACTTCCCCGGGGGAAAAATAAACCCGTGTTCTTGCTTTTCTCCCTGTCTTTCTAAAATAATGGAATAAGCAGTTCTCTTCCCTGTTTTCATCTAGACCTTAAACCGTTCGCAGACAGGCAGTCAAGAGCGAAGGTTATTTATGCCGTAGTTGTTAAAGAAATCTTCCTTTCAACGCGGAGGGGACACAGTTCAACAGGGGAGATAAGGGAGCTGTTAGAAATGTTCGCTTCTTTTTGCTTTGAGCTCTTGCTGCCTCTTAAGGTGGAGAGAGAGAGAGAAAATTCAAAATAAGCCGGGAAAAACAGGGCATGCAGAGGGTTTGGGAGGCCTGCAGAGTGCTCCTGGTGTCTGGGGAGGGCCAAAACTTTTTTTTTTTTTACTTACCTCTTCGAAAACATGGTGTGTCTTATACACCGGTTCATCTTATAGTCCGAAAAATACGGTAAGAGTCATCACCAGGGATGGTATTCTCTTACTTTCCCTACCGGTTCGCAAATGTGAGTGCATGTGCCCCGTCAACACATGCGCCCGGCCTCAAAAAAGTGCCTAAATAGGATGGCATAGAGCCAGGGTGGTTTGGCAGGACAAACCTGAGATTTCTGCTACTGGTTCGGGCGAACCGGTTCGAACCAACTGAATACCAACTCTCACCTAAAACTCCGATCCTCAAATTAAAAGTTTTATGGAGATGCTGAGGTCCGTGGTTGTCCCAAAAAGGCGCTTTTCTCAGGAAGGTAACCGGAAAGTCCAGGTTGACTCCTGGAAAAAACGCACCTTTGGGGACGATCGTCCAATGATGCTGGCCAGAGAGAAAAAAGTTTCCACCTTAACGTCTCGTTTCTGACGGGTCCTCGAATCATCACATCTCCACATCTGTGGCCGGCCGGAGGAGAAGAAGGACATTTTCTCCCGGGGCAGCTGTGCCCGTCATTCGGCTGGGCCAAAAAGCCACGTCCCATCAGCCAGACAGCTAATAAGGCTACCGATGACGGATCAGGATGAATTTCTAGCCTGGTTAATTTCCGAGGCTATCACTCCCTGAAAGATAGCTGGGAGGAGGGGGGGAGGGGGGAGGGGGAGCCGCCGTGTGAGGTGGGGTGTCCGGTTTTGTCGCGGAGAGGTCTGGTCAAACAGAGGGAGGCTTTCTTTCGACGGGTGCCCTAATGGGTAGATCGGGTTTCAACGGGCGTGGGTGAGCTAGGTTTTTTTTAAAAAAACAACAATACACCAAGGCTAGTCCTCGGCTTACGACCAGAATGGAGACCGGACCTTTGTGTGGCTAAGCGAGACATTGGCTCAGGGAGTTCGGTTTCGTTTTGCGGCCTGCCTTGCCAACGTCATTAAATGTGTCGCCTGGTCGTCAAGCGAATCTGGCTTCCCTGTTGAATTTATTTATTTTTATTTATTTAGAAAACTTACATTGCTGCCTGCTTGGGGGCGACTGAAGGATGTGCAAACGCCGCATGGAAGAAATAAAAAGAATAAAAAAGAAAAATAATGAAGTCGTAAAATGATAAACCCCCCTCCCCCCCACCCAGTTTGCTCGTCAAAAGGTTGCAAAAAAGGGATTGCATGACCTTGGGACACGGCCACTGTCGTAAATGTGAGTCAATTGGCCGAGCGTCTGAATGTCGATCATGTGACCGTGGGGAAGTCACCACGGTCTTAAGTGTGAAAAAACGGTCATAAGTCCCTATTTTCAGGGATATTGTAACTTTGGTCACTAAATGAACCGTTGTAAGTCAAGGTCTATCTGCGTTTTGAAATGTGCCGCCGTGCCTTCCGCAATGCCTCCCTCGTTTCTAGCTCAATTGTCTGAGGCCCCGGTGGGAAAAAAAATCAAGAATATTTATTGCATTTATGTAAATATGGAACGAAATATGAAATATGAAATATGAAAGACACGGCTGCTTTAAAGAGTCAACTTTAAAAGTTAATGGGACTCCAAAAGCGTCAGGGCTGCTTATGAAAACACCACCATCTCAGCATGAAAAGATGCGGCTGCTTTAAAGAGTCAACTTTAAAAGTTAACGCAACTGCAAAAGCGTCAGGGCTACTCATGAAAGCGGCACCATCTCAGCACAAAAACGACGCGGCTGCTTTAAAGAGTCAACTTTAAAAGTTAACGTGAAAGCAGCCGAGAGAGAAACTTTGGCGCCTTTGGCAGTCAGGTTGACCTTGAAAGTTGACTCTTGAAAGCAGCTGTGTCTTTTCGTGCTGAGATGGTGCCACTTTCATGAGCATCCCTGAGGCTGTGTTGACACAAAGCACTTCTTCCGAATCCGGTTCAAGGCCCACATGTTGCTAGCACGCGCAAACACGGACGAAAACACGGAGACAACGTAGTGCGCACACAAGCACACTGAAGGGAGCGCTTTGGAGAGATGCCGAGCAAAGATCCAAGGCAATTCACACGCAAGCCGCGACCCGACTCGTCGAACCGATGATTTGTCAACTACAGGCAGTCTCCAATTTACAGCGGCTTGCTTAGCGACCGTTGGAAGTTACAACAGCCCTAAAAAAAGTCATTTAGGGCCATTTTGCCCATGACCGTGGCAGCATCCCTGCGGTCATGTGATCGAAATTCGGACGCTTGGCTACTGGTTCATATTTATGATGGTCAAAGTGTCCTGGGGGAGAGTCCATGGGAAAAGCCAGGTTGTAAGTCGAGGGCGACCTGCAGGGATTCCCTGAACAACTGTTGCAAGGAAGGTTGTAAAAAGAGGACGACTTAATCAAAGTCTCGCTTAACGACAGAAACGTGGGGCTCAATGGCGGTCGTAAGGCGAGGACGACTTGTACGAAAGGGACCGGATTGGTTCCCGCGCCGATTTGATTCAACTGCCGATCAAACTGTTTGAAATAAAGCGGCTGTGCAAATGGGAAGATTTGAGATCCGGCACATCCCCGAAGACGGTTACAGAGAGAGGCGTCTGGAGTGGCTTTATCATCACACTTCGGGGTGTGCGTATGTGTGTGTTTTCACCCACCGAGGTGCTTGTGATGCCCTCGAGGGCTTGGCCTTCCGGAGAAGGACTGAGTGGTCCTGTCGATTCGTGTTTTTTTCCCCCGTGACAGCCCAACACTTCAGCTCCTCTTTCCCTACCACCTCCAGCACAATAGAGGCTCTTAATTTGCTTTTTCCATGTTTTAATTCAGGCATTGGCAATGGCCGGCAGCAGAGGCTAAGGTCACAAAGGAGGGGGGAAGGGAGAGAGAAAGAGAGAGAGAGAGAAGAAAAGAGGGTGAGAAAGGGGGGAGAGAAAGAGGGAGAAAAGAGAGAGAGAGAAGGTGTTGTATGCTAACAGTGAAGGAGTGGAATTTGAAGGGAATCATGTCTGTGGTGAAATAGATGCGTGAATTGATAGCTGTAATTGAGCCTGTTCTGTATTCATTCATTCATTCATTCATTCATTCATTCATTCGTTTGTTTGTATCCTGCCTTTTTAATTTTTCCAAATAAGGCAGCGAGCATACCTAATATCTTTCCTCCTCCTCTTTTCTCATCTATCTATCCATCTATCCATCTATCCATCTCTCTCTCTCTCTATCATCTATCATCCTATCTATCTCTCTATCATCTATCATCCTATCTATCAGTCTATTTGTCCATCCATCCATCTTTGTCTATCTATCTATCTATCTATCTATCTATCTATCTATCTGTCCATCCATATCTACCTATCTGTCTGTCTATCTGTCCGTCCATCCATCCATCCATCCATCCATCCATCCATCCATCCACCATCCATATCTATCTATCTGTCTATTTATCTATCATCTATCATCCTATCTATCAGTCTATCTGTCCATCCATATCTATCTATCTATCTATCTATCTATCTATCTATCTATCTATCTATCTATCTATCTATCTATCATCATATCTATCAGTATCTGTCCATCTATCCATCCATATGTATCTATCTATCTCTCTGTCTATCTGTCCGTCCATCCATCCATATCTAACTATCTATCTATCTATCTATCTATCTATCTATCTATCTATCTATCTATCATCTATCATCCTATCTATCAGTCTATCTGTCCATCTATCCATCCATATCTATCTCTCTATATCTCTCTCTCTCTCTCTCTCTCTCTCTCTCTCTTTCTATCTATCTATCTATCTATCATCTATCATCTTGCCTTTTTTATTTTTCCAAATAAGGCAGCAAACATACCTAATATTCCTTCTGTCAGGGCAGTTTGGCTCTGGGACTAATTAATGCCCTGACACCTTCCTCCTCCTCTTTTCTCCGTAACGACAACCTTGTGAGGTGGGCTGGGCTGAGAGAGAGAGAGAGAGAGAGAGAGATTGGCCCAGAGTCACCCAGACAGCTTTCATGCCGAAGGCGGGACTAGAACTCCCAGTCTCCCGGGGATTGGCCCAAGTTATCCAGTTGGTTTCCATGCCGAAGGCAGGATTTGAACTCCCGGGAAGATCTCCTGCCTTGAGCAAGGGGTTGGACTAGCAGACCTCCGAGGTCCCTTCTAGAATTCCTAGAATTCTAGGTTTTATGTTCAATCATCCTCTGCTACTGTGAAGGAATCATTATTACCTCTGGATAGGAGGAGGGGAGGAAAGGGGGAAAAGGATTTTGCGACGGATGCCCCAGTGCTCATGGAAACGACGAAGAAGCCGATTAATATGTCAGATTTACCTTCAAAACTGCTGACGCCGATATTTTCGGACTCCCGTAATTGACTGGGATATCGTTCTTAGTTTAAATGACATTAGCATTTAAATGGTGGCAGCGTTATGAGGGCGAAGGTTCAGAAGGAAAACAATCAATTTATTGAATTTTCTTCCCCCCCCCCCCATGGTTGACAAACATTTCTTTTGTGATATATAAATACACACACACATCTGGGATTTTATTCGGCGTCGTGCCGGATGCCACAAAAATAATAAATTTAAGCACCAAAACTCTTAAGATGCTTACGGAGTAACGGGTAAGAGATGATGGATAGATATACAATACTTCTTAATACGGGAATTGTTGTATTAGGGGTTAAAAGAAAAAAAAGAGGTAGAAAGTAGAAATTGGGGAAACATTACTATGTACACTGCTCCAAAATATAATATATTGTAACTACAATGTATTTGTGAGTCTTAGAAGTTGAAGGATTACGATCATGTATACCTAAACAGTATTATTATTATTGTTATTGTTATTAGTATTCTGTATGAAGAAAATTGAGCCAGACAATCTACTGTTCACCAAGCACTCCATATATGTTAAAAGAAAAAAAAAACATAAATAAAATTATATTTAAAAGAAACGCACCACCAAAACTTGGAGATTTAATTTTTCCCGGATTTCAAGAGTTAAGTTGACTCGAGCCTTTGGGACTCTGTGATGAATTAATCAGGAGACAGATAAATTCCTAATCCTGAGTTACGCTTATATTATATAGAGAGAGAATCCAAATTTGCAGTAACGTGAACTAAAATATTTTCCACCGTTAGGGAAAAAAAAATATATATCTATCATTAGACGATAAAGTTGCGGTCTTAAGGTCTTATTAACCGAAGTGCTTTCTTTGAAAGCGGAGAGAAATTTGGACGCAGAGAAATATCTCGCTGGCCGAGTGAAACAATATGCCCTGTGGTTTTTTTGAGGCATTATCTCTATATGTGCAAGAATATTTTTGCAGCAGTGAGAACTAGAAACTTGTCTTTCTTTCTTTCTTTCTCTTTCTTTCTTTCTTTCTTTCTTTCTTTCTTTCTTTCTTTCTTTCTTTCTTTCTCTCTCTCTCTCTCTCTCTCTCTTTCTTTCTTTCCCTCTCTCTTTCTCTCTCTCTCTCTCTCCCCCTCCCTCCCCCCTCCCTAACAGAGAGAAATTCAGATGCAGAGAAATATTGCTGCCCGAGAGGAACAATATGCTCTGTGGATTTTAGAGGCATTATCCCTATATCTACAAGAATATTTTTTGCCGCATTGAGGACTAGAAACTTCCTTCCTTCCTTCCTTCCTTCCTTCCTTCCTTCCTTCCTTCCTTCCTTCCTTCCTTCCTTCCTTCCTTCCTTCCTTCCTTCTTTCCTTCCTTCCTTCCTTTTTTCAAAACACCTTTTGTTTTTGGATATTATCTACCAAAAGGTAAGACTTGGAAATGCTTGCATTACATTCAGCCTTTCGTCTCTGCTGAGATGCTTAAACGTGAGCAGGAGAGATCATTAAAAGCTGCTGTTTTTTCTCAAGTTTTTCCAATAAAAGAGACTGGAAAAGTTTCCCCCCCCCTCCTTCTAAGGTTTTGGATACCTTTTGGGAGGCTCAGTTCTACAACATTCCTCCGACGGGGGCAAAACGTGTTTATTTAAGCTGTCTTCGACATTATCCCAATTTGAGCTGGGCTGCTTGAAAGATTTGTGTCTATATTTCTCTTTTTCCTGCCTGGGCTAATGTTATTTTAGCAAATGCAAACTCGGGGCCTTTCCAGAAAACTTAAAAAAAAAAAAAAACCCAACTCCTGGCATGTTTGCCCCATGGAAATGGCCACCCCATCGTAGTAAAGTGATTCCCAATTGTGTGTTTTGGTAAAACAACATCTGATGCGTTTGTGTTTGGTGCAATGCAATTCTGAAGCACAATTGACACAATTCAATCGCTTGGCTGTTGAGTAATCTACTATAACTTTCACTCTTTCTGTTTCCTTCCCTTCCTTCCTTCCTTCCTTCCTTCCTTCCTTCCTTCCTTCCTTCCTTCTTTCTTTCCTTCCTTCCTTCCTTCCTTCCTTCCTTCCTTCCTTCCTTCCTTCCTTCCTTCCTTCCTTCCTTCCTTCCTTCCTTCCTTCTTTCTTTCTTTCTTTCTTTCTTTCTTTCTTTCTTTCTTTCTTTCTTTCTTTCTGTATCTTTCCCCGTTCACTTTTCTTCCCTCCTTCCCTCCCTCCCTTTTCCCCCTTCCCTTCTCTCTCTCTCTCCCTTCCTTCCTTCTTCCTTTCCTTAGACTTTTCTTTCCTCCCTTCTTTCCTATTTACATCCTTCCTTCCTTCCTTCCCTCCTCCCTCCCTCCCTCCCTCCCTTTCACTTTTCTTTTCTCTCTTCCTTATTAACTTCCTTCCTTTCTTCTTCCTTTCCTTCCTCTTAAGACTTTTCTTTCCTCCCTTCTTTCCTATTTACATCCTTCCTTCCTTCCTTCCCTCCTCCCTCCCTCCCTCCCTCCCTTTCACTTTTCTTTTCTCTCTTCCTTATTAACTTCCTTCCTTTCTTCTTCCTTTCCTTCCTCTTAGACTTTTCTTTCCTCCCTTCTTTCCTATTAACATCCTTCCTTCCTCCCTTCCTCCCTTCCCTCCTTCTCCCTCCCTCCTCTTTCCTCCCTCCCTTTCACTTTTCTTTTCTCCCTTCCTTCTTATTAACTAACTTCCTTCCTTCCTTCCTCTTAGACTTTTCTTTCCTCCCTTCTTTCCTATAACATCCTTCCTTCTTTCCTTCTTTCCTCCCTTCCCTCCTTCTCCCTCCTCCTCCTCCCTCCCTCCCTTCCTTTCACTTTTCTTTTCGCCCTTCCTTCCTTCCTTCCTTCCTTCCTTCCTTCCTTCCTTCCTTCCTTCCTTCCTTCCTTCCTTCCTTCCTTCCTTCCCTAAAAAGTTTTCTCACTGTACTTTTCTGCGTGTTTGTCTCTGTGTGTTCTATTATTTTAAGTAATCCTAAAAGAATCTGGACAAGGCCATTATTATGCGTAGATCAAGAGCAAGCTAACCCAACGGAGGGACCATGCACTTCAGAAAAAAAAAAAAATTGCGACTTTTCAAAGTGTCGGATCCAGATTCAATTCCAGGACAAAAATCCAGCTGTTGCAGATAAAAGACCATTGAGACTGTCCCCAAATCTGTTCTAGACTCTGAGAAGCAGATCTGAATTAGGTGCAGGAGAGGGGGAAAAAAAAAATTGAGTTAGCAACGATGGAGGAATTGGGCGAATTCCTCCACCAATTCAATCTTATTTTCTTTTTTTCCTAGTATCTTTAAACGAGCGTAAAATTGGCTACGAAAAAAGGAGAACAGAAGTTTCCAGGAGAAATGATCCTGATCTTTGCTTCCATTTCTGGGAGACAAGAATGTGATTTTTTAAGCACCGGTCCTAGAGATCTTGCTGTGGTTTTTTTTTTTTTTTCCCACTAGAAAAATGTGCATTGTTTAACCTTTTACACGGTGCACCTATTTTCTCCGGGGCGATGTTATCACACAAGCATAGGATCGCAGGGAGAGTGCTTATCGGAGACCTATGGATTTATTAAGCTTAATAAATCCATAGGTCTCAAATGCGCTGATGGGAAGGAACTTACTGTTCCTTTAAAAGAATCTTCTGCAGTCAACACAACTGGAGACGATAACATTGGATGGTGCTTTAGTTTAATAACGTCCTGCTAAATTTCATCCCCTCCGTGTTCGTCTCGTGGCCTCTACGGCAAAACGTTGAAACTGCAAGGTCATCTAATCGCATTTGCGTGGTCTAAAGTCCATGTTCCATAATCCTAGGCAAACAGCTCTCCCGATCACTCAAAATCTCTAGTGCTCAAATACCAATTGCCTGACACCCAGCTTATTCAGATAAAATTCAATTTACCTTCCCTCCCCATTTTTTTCTGTTTGATTTTCCTTCGTGCCTTTCTTGGCCAGGTTGATAATTCTGATAATTCCTCGTTTATTTGCTTGTTCGTCCAATTTCTTTTCTTTTTTTTTAAATTCCACCCAAGAAACTTAAGATGTATTCCGTAATGTCCAATGCGGCCACGAATCACACAACTGTGATGTTTTTGAGTCATCTGTATTCAAACTCAGGACAGCCATTTATTTCTTCCTTAGGCGATGTAGGACCGTGTCTTAACAAAAGAGGGCATCTTCGCACAGGGGTTTTCGCTGGGTTTCAAAGGAATATATATTTTAAGAAAAAATAAAGAGTAGAATAAGGCCGCTTCGGATAAACGTACGGCTTTCCTGCTGTTGTGTTTCATTTTTGCTTTTAATTTTTAATTTGAAACATTCTCTTGTTGTGACTTCTCTTCCTTCCTTCCTTCCTTCCTTCCTTCCTTCTTCCTTCCTTCTTTTCTTTCTTTTCTTTCTTTCATTTTTTCCTTCCTTCCTTTCCCATTTTGATTCACTGAGCTGAGTCCAGTTCTTTCTTTCTTTCTCTTTCTTTCTTTCTTTCTTTCTTTCTTTCTTTCTTTCTTTCTTTCTTTCTTTCTTTCTTTCTTCTTCCTTCCTCCTTCCTTCCTTCCTTTTCTTTCTTTCTTTCATCTTTCTTTCTTTCTTTTCTTCTTTTTTCCTTCCTTCCTTTCCCATTTTGATTCATTGAGCTGAGTCCAGTTCTTTCTTTCTTTCTTTCTTTCTTTCTTTCTTTCTTTCTTTCTTTCTTTCTTTCTTTCTTTCTTTCTTTCTTTCTTTCTTTTTCTTTCTTTCTTTCTTTCTACCTACCTACCAACCTACCTACCTAACTCCTTCCTTCCTTCCTTCCTTCCTTCCTTCCTTCCTTCCTTCCTTCCTTCCTTCCTTCCTTCTCTCCATCCATCCATCCTCCTGGATAAGGGAGAGAGCAAGGAAGGAAGGAAGGAGAGGGAGAGAGGGAAAGAGGAAGAAAGAATCAGAAAGATCTTTCTTCCTTCTTCCTTCCTCTTTCCTACCTTCCTTCCTTCCTTCCTTTCTTTCTTTCTTTCTTTTTCTTTCTTTCTTTCTACCTACCTACCAACCTACCTACCTAACTCCTTCCTTCCTTCCTTCCTTCCTTCCTTCCTTCCTTCCTTCCTTCCTTCCTTCCTTCCTTCCTTCCTTCCTTCCTTCCTTCTCTCCATCCATCCATCCTCCTGGATAAGGGAGGGAGCAAAGAAGGAAGGAAGGAGAGGGAGGGAGGGAAAGAGGAAGGAAGAATCAGAAAGAAGATCCTTCCTTCATTTTAAAAAAAGGATTCGTTCATGGGTTGTAGTAACTATATTGCATGTCCACTTACTGAGAGTTTTGTCTGCTTTTTTAAAAAAAGTTGTTTAACCCGCTGCCAAAAAGAAAAACGGAGGGAAGTTTTTACGCGAGGCTGTCTTTGTCTAATTGCACAGACTTGGCAGAGCGACTATTATGTTCTAATTCAATTTTCTCAAACTTTAGAGAACACATCGTTATTTCTCCTTTGTTTTTCTTTCTTTCTTTTTTTTAATCCAAGAACTGAATCTGGGAATATGTGGTGAGGTAGGTTGTGTATTTTGGATTAGAGCCATCAGTCGCAAACAGTTGCCGTCCAATCAGGATAGATTCTACCTACCTACCTTTCTACTTAGTCTGTCTGTCTGTCTGTCTGTCTGTCTGTCTGTCTGTCTGTCTGTCTATCTATCTATCTATCTATCTATCTATCTATCTATCTATCTATCTATCTATCTATCTATCATCTCTCTCTCTATCTCCACCTCTATCCATCTATCTCCACCCATACATCCATCTATTCACCTACCTACCTATTTCCACCTATCTATTCATCTATCTCCTTCCTCCCTCCCTCCCTCCCTCCCTCCATCTATCTATCTATCTATCAATCGATCATTTTTCCCCGAACGCCATCACTCTGCTAAACAAATAATTCCCTCAACACTGTCAAACTAGTTATTAAGTCTACACTACTATTAATCATCTCATCGTTCCTATCACCCATCTCCTCCCACTTATGACTGTAACTTCGTTGCTTGTATCTTTACAATTTATATTGATATTGATTGTTTCCTGATTGCTTATTTGTACCCTATGACTACCATTAAGTGTTTGTACCTTATGATTCTTGACGAACTTATCTTTTCTTTTATGTACACACTGAGAGCGTATGCACCAAAGACAAATTCCTTGTGTGTCCAATCACACTTGGCCAATAAAGAATTCTATTCTATTCTATCATCTAATCTATCATTTGATAGGAGTGTATAACTTCTTGCTCTTATGCCCTGAGAATCTGTTTCCTTTAAAGCAGAGATAAACCTACTTGGTCCCTTGAGTACGAGTGCTAAATCCCGCCACTCTTTCCGCGGGCTTAGATGGGACACAAGCCGAACCCACTGAGTATCTGCAGAGAGGAGCCAGCGGAACAAAGAGTCTCCATGCGCAGGAAGTCCAACATACACAGGGCCAGCCGACATCCTTGCGACCCATCAAATGCCGAAGAGGTTGCAGGAAAAAAAAAATGCTTTTAGAAGCCTCTGACGATCCCAGCTGAGCTGCGGGATCATCAGAGGCTTTTTTTTTTTTTTTTGTACTTTTAAAAGCATTTTTTCGGCTGAAGAGGTTGTAGAAAAAAATGCTTTTTTTTTTTTTTAATTTGATTTATATGCCGCCCTTCTCCGGAGACTCAGGGCGGCTTACAATGAGTTAAGCAATAGCCTTCATCCTTTTGTATATTTTATACAAAGTCAGCTTATTGCCCCCACAAACTGGGTCCTCAATTTACCTACCTTAGAAAGGATGGAAGGCTGAGTCAACCTTGAGCCTTGGCGAGATTCGAACCTGCAGTAATTGCAGGCAGCTGGTCTTAATAACAGGGTGCCTTAGACCACTGTACTACCAAAGTTTTTTTTAAAAAAAAGCATCTGATGAGGTGGGCGGGGTAAGCGAGCGGTGACCGGGCAGAGGACTGGTTCGGGGGCGTGGCCAGCCAATGTTATTACCGGTTCTCCGAACTACTCCAAGTTTTTATTACCGGTTCTTGCGAACCGGTGCGAACCGGGAGCAACTCGCCACTGAGAAATAGTGTAGGGTCTCCTGCTTGAGTGGAGGGTTGGACTAGATGACCTATAAGGTCCCTTCCAACCCTGTTAATCTGATAAACTCTGTCATTCTGTATTCCACATTTACACCCGCCCACCCACAAACAAACAGAGTTATATTTCTCCCTCTTTCTATGTGGCCCTTTATAAACACACTCCAATTTTAAAGGAAGCTTCGAGCCCCCCCAAATCGCAAATCCGTTAACAACCTTCCCTTTGCCAGAGAACCGACCGATACTTATCGTGACTGTCTCTTTGCAATGGGTCGGCAACTCCATTTGGGATCCTTCGACCTGATGCCCTCCAGAAGCGAAGGGATGCCCACTCCCACAATGCCCATCACACCATCAGGTCAAAAAAAGTCTTACCGAAGACGGCAGGAGAAATTGACTGTCGGTGCCCGTCAATTCCCAACCTAGAGACGGTGCCTCCCGTTGCCGATTCAGCCCAGAAGGCGGTGGGATTAACCATGTTTCATCTTGGTCCTTTGTCCAGAAACTCTGGTTCCCGAGTTTACCATTTTATTTTATTTTATTTATTTATTTTTTTTGGCTTGGCCGGCCGAGGAAAGGAAACAAGTCCCCGTTTCAAAAGTGCCCCTCGCTTGGCTGGTTCCTGACTTGAGATCGTGCCTCGATATCTCCAAACGTTGAGCCATTAACGGCCTCCTGTCATTGTTCCTTCCAATGTGTCAGTTCCTTGTTTTATGATTATCCAAAAGTCCCCGGTTTGCTTGTTTCTGGTGGAGGAAACCAGACTAAAAACTGACTTGTCTGAGCGATGATTTTTTTTTCTCCCTTTTTTATGACGGGCCCCGTATCACCAGCGCAGAAATTAGCCCTATCGTAAATCACCCAAGTGGGACATCTAAGT
>JAXLNS010000009.1:33779937-33907437 GCA_037215915.1 Pantherophis vulpinus
TTTCAACCTAGCTGGAGCTCTCCAAGGTTCTGGTGAGGTTGAGGACAATCCGTTGAGACCTTCGACGTGGTCATGAAGAGCTCCTAGGTGGGCTCAACTTGCTTGCGGGAGGAGAGCACAGCGACAAATGGAATATCGCCCCGATTCTATTGGGGTGGTGCTTTTCTGTTTTCGAGAGGCAACTGGACTTCCTCGGTTTTTCTTTCGAAGACGTTTCGCGCCTCGTCCAAGAAGCTTCTTCAGCTCCAACTGGATGGTGGAGAACGGAAGGATTGATATTCCTTGCAGGCAGGTGGTCATTTGCATCCTTTGAGGGAGTCACATTGAGGCCACTTGGAGGTTGATCTGTGTCCTGAGGATCACCTGAGTGAGTGACGCATGGAGCCTTCTTGGAACTGTTGAAAAGGCGGCGTTCCAGGTAGCCTCAACGACTCTTCCAAAAGGATGCAAATGACCACCTGTCTGCAAGGAACACCCTCCCCCGCCTCTTCCTAGGGGGTATCCACAACCTTTCATCCCATCCTGTGCGACCAATCTCAGGACATCCCGAAAGCGCTTTTCCGAAAGGCGAGTGGACTTTCTTTCTTTCTTTTTTTCCCCCAAAGACGTTTCACTTCTCATCCGAGAAGCTTCTTCTTGTTCCTAAATCCTTCCGTTTTCTCCGCCATTCCCTTAGAACTGAAGAAGCTTCTCGGATGAGAAGCGAAACCTCTTCAAGCGAAAAAGCAAGAAAATTGCCAGTTGCCTTTCGGGAAAAGCACAACAAGGGACAACCACGACCTGGATGAGGGAGACATTTCAAGATGCTGCAGAAGGACGCAGGAAGGACGTGCCACGCTCTCGCGCATCCTTCCTGCGCCCGCTGCACGTCCCGGATCTCAGACGTGGGGAGTGAACAAGGTTGCCATTGTTATTATTGTTGCTTTTTCCTTAACCCGGAGGTGGTGGGGGGTGGGAAGGGGGGGGAGAAGGAAAATTCAACAGTATCCAATCCCCGAATGCAAATCTTTGCCTAGCTTTTGCCTTCAATTAGCGAAACCCCGATCAACCTTCCGATGCCAGCCTCCCGCTTAAATCTGCGCAAACTTTCTCCGGCTTGTTTTAATCTTTCACCAAGCCTCCACTTTTGCCTCCAGCCCATCTAATTGAAAATAATCTTTCTGAGTAAGTCTTGTCTCTTTCTCGTAATCCTTCGCTAAAGAGGCTCACATGGTCTCAATTAGAGTCACACCGGCCCTTCTTATGCCCTCCCCCGCTCTCCTCCCCCCCCACCCCAGTCTCCTTCTGCCCATTTTTTTTGAGGGGGGGGGATAAAAAAAAGTTTCTTTCTTTTTTTCTGTCTTTCTCTCTCTCTCTCTCTCTTTTTTTTTTTTAAAAAAAAACCCGCTTTAAAAAAAAGTTTGCGTTATTAACTCCATCTTTGTGGAGTTCCTGCCTCTCATGGGGGGGCCTGGAGATCTTTATCGCCCTCCAACCTCTGTCTTAGGTTACCATGAAAGCATTTTATGGATTACATTTTGCAAAAAAAAAAAAAAAGACGATAGGAGGCATGATAGGGAGGTAAGGGAGTGAGCTGTACGGGGAGGTTAGGGAGAGGAGGACAAGGAAGCGTTTCTTCGGCTTTAAAAAACAGTACCAGAAAATGTCAGTTAAGAAGACGCTAACAATGTCAGTTTCCTTTCCAAAGCTTTAGAGAAGATGATTAGAATAGAATAGAATAGAATAGAATAGAATAGAATAGAATAGAATAGAATAGAATAGAATAGAATAGAATAGAATAGAATAGAATTAGGAATAGGAAAGGATAGGATAGGATAGAATGCAGAATAGAATGGAATAGAATATAATTAGAATATAATAAGGATAGAATATAATTAGAATAGAATAAGGGATAGAATAGAATAGAATAGAATAGAATAGAATAGAATAGAATAGAATAGAATAGAATAAACAGAGTTGGAAGGGATCTTGGAGGTCTTCTAGTCCAACCCCCTGCGTAGGCAGGAAACCTGACACCACTTCAGACAAATGCTTATCCAATCTCTTCTTAAAAACTTCCAATGTTGGAGCATTCACAACTTCTGGTGGCAAGTTGTTCCACGGGTTAATTGTTCTCACCGTCAGGAAATTCCTCCTTAGTTCTAAGTTGCTTCTCTCCTTGATTAGTTTCCACCCGTTGCTTCTTGTCCTGCCTCAGGTGCTTTATTTATTTATTTATTTATTTATTTATTTATTTATTTATTTATTTATTTATTTATTTATTTATTGGTTCGATTTATATGCTGCCCTTCTCCGGAGACTCAGGGCGGCTTACAATGCATTAAGCAATAGCCTTCATACTTTTGTATATACCTGCTTAGTAGGGCTTTTTGGGCCCCCTAAGCGGGTGTTCTTTCTTATACAAAGTCATCTTATTGCCCCCATAATCCGGGTCCTCATTTTACCTACCTCGGAAGGATGGAAGGCTGAGTCAACCTTGAGCCTGGTGAGATTATGAACTCGCAGTAATTGCAGGCAGCTGGCAGCTAAGTGCTACTTAACAGCACTTTAGTCCACTGCGCCACCAAGAGCAGGAAGATTCACTTAGCAAATGTGGCAAGGAAGGTCGTAAAACAGGGCGAAACTCAACTGTCTCCCTTAGCAACGGGAATTTTGGGGCTCAATTGCGGTCGTACATCGCAAGACTTCCTGTACTCTCTGCCAGTTTTCATCCAGGAGCCCCCCCCCCATTCCATGCTTTTCTTTCTCACCCAAACAACAACAACAAAAGATAATAAATCAACGATTTATCCATAGTTCTATGTCCCAAAAGCTTTTTTTTTTTAAATTTAAGGCGGCGAATCTGCATTTTTTATATATATATATTTTAAATTCCTTTTATAGGAGGCCGTTTTTATATTTTGCTAAGCCGCCGCGAGTCGCGGGGCGGCGGGGCCAACGTTCTAAAAACAGCGAAATAAAGGCTTGGACCGCAGTCCCCGCACTTAGAAATCTAGCTGCTCCTTTTTCTCCCCCCCCTCCCCTCCTTAATGGGTTGGGGGTCTCTCATCTGGTTTATTTACTTAGCATGGAAAACTACTCATTGATTCCAGCCCAGACACCAGTTTACCACCTCAGTCTAAACAAGGACTAAATTAATCAATTCCCCCTTTCAATCAATTACGGAATCAGACGAACCGGAGGGAGGGAGGGAGAGGGGTGGGCATTTCTAGTTAATTCAAAAGAGGCCATTGCCCCCCTCCCTTTCTCTCTCTCTCTCTCTCTCTTTCTCTCTCTGTTTAAAACAAAATAAAGTGAAGCCCCTTTTGAGTGCTTTGCTTAAACAAGTCCTAAGCAAACGTTTCTTCTTTCTACCCAGCCTATGATTTATGGCTCGCTTCTATCGTTTATGCTGGAAAGCCGGGCGCATAAATCATTCAAGACATCTGGGATTCAAAACCGCCACCACCAAACCCCCTCCTCAACCACCCAGCCACCCACCCCTCTTTCGCCACCACTGGGAGAAATGCAGAAACAGAAGCAGGCTCCGATTTGGGCGAAGGGTTTGAATTTGGCAAATTGGGGGTAGGCGGGTGGGTGAAGAAACCGACCCCCCTCCTCCCCTGAGTTCTCAAACCAGCCAGGATCTCTTCAGGGAACGACGCAAATATTGTTTGCGTTGGAAATTTTGCAGTCGTGGTCCACGATCGCTCGAACAAGGAGACCCATTTTTTTATTATTTTTTTTAATTTGATTTATATGCCGCCCTTCTCCGGAGACTCAGGGCGGCTTATAATGCATTAAGCAATAGCCTTCATACTTTTGTATATTTTATACAAAGTCAGTTTATTGCCCCCACAAACTGGGTCCTCATTTCACCTACCTTAGAAAGGATGGAAGGCTGAGTCAACCTTGAGCCTTGGAGAGATTCGAACCAGCAGTAATTGCAGGCAGCTGTGTTAATAACAGGGTGCACTAAACCACTGTACTATCAAGGCTCTTGCGTGAATTCGCCTTCCGTTTCGACAAGGATGGTGCAATGCAGGCAACCTTACCTGGGGGGGGGGGGAACAGGTTGCTGATTCACCTGGCGATACCAGGACAGGATGGTGTCTAAGAGGAGAGAGAGAGAGAGAGAGAGAGAGAGAGAGGGAGGGAGGGAGGGAGGGAGAAGTGGGTTTAGATTAGATTAGATTAACAGACTTGGAAGGGACCTTGTGGTGTCAGTGATGGCTAACCTTTTTGCCATTGCGTGCCAAAAGCGTGGGAGCGTTGGGGGGGTTTCACATGGGGGGGGGTGTTGTGTGCATGTGCCCACACTCATAGTTCAATCCCCATGCCCCGCTCCCCACCCATGCGTGTGTGACCCCCCACATGCTCCCCATGCTTTTGGCACACAACGGCAAAAAAGGTTATCGGTGGGCCCGGAAGACCGGTTTTTATCTCCCTCCCTCCCCAGGCTCCAAAGGCTTTCTTGGAGCCTGGGGAGGGCCAAAACAGCCTTCCCCAGCCCCCTGGAGGCCCTCCAGAGGCTGGGAAATGTCCCGTTTCCTGAATTTCAGTGGGTCCGGAAGGCCCGAAAATCAGCTGGGCGGCTTGCACATGCCCGCTGGAGCTGAGCTACGGCAATGCTCGCATGCCCACAGATATGGATCCACGTGCCACCTGTGGCACATGTTCTAGAGGTTTGCCATCACGGTTGTAGGTCATCTAGTCCAACCCATTTGCTTAGAAAGACTTCAGATTTGGGGGGTTTTCTGGGTGAGAATAAGTCGCTTTATGGACCCAGCTGATGATGGATAGACGAGGTTGTGATTTGAAGCTTCTTTTCGCTCTTATTCTCTCCCCAAATTCAGAATTATCTCTCTGGCTCCAGAGTCGTGATTTTGCTCTTTAACCAAAACCTCTGCTACCGTGTTTTCCCGAAACTAAGACCCTGTCTTATATTTTTTTGAACCCCGAAATAAGTGCTTGGCCTTATTTTCGGGGAGGTCTTATTATTTTGGGGTGCGTGGAGAAGACCCTAACCCTAACCAGAGGAAATGGCGGGGACCTTTTAAATGCACATGCATTTAAATATTTTCGAGGAGGGCTTATTTTCAGAGAGGGCTTATTTTAGTGCATGCGCTCAAAAGCGCAATTGGTCTTATTATCAGTGGATGACTTATTTTCGGGGAAACACGGTAACACTTCCTACCAATAAAATAGGGGTTTCCCAAATGCAGGATGTTTAAATCCCAGAATGCCCCGCTTAGCATCCTCACCGCAGAGAATTCTGGGAGTTGAATGGGCCACGCCTCCTTGGAATCGCTCCGCCCCCCCCACGAAGCCACGCCTCCTGGGATCCTGCTTGCATTTTCCATGAAAATGATCTGATTCACGAGAGATTTAAATAGCTCGCTTATTCCGAAGAATAGCACTGTCCAGAAATAATTCAGCAGCTTCTTCTTGTAAAAAAAAATGTACAAAGTACCATCCCTTGAGAGAAAGCGCGCTGAAAATGTAACGGCTACCTGGGAGGAGAGAAACTTTGATCTGAGATGAAGGACAAAATCGATTTGCTGGCCATCAGGCGCGATGTCTCCAAATTGATTTAGGGATGATTATTTTCCCTCCGTAATCTATTTGAAAAAAATAAAATAAAAATCAAAGCATTGGATTTTTATGGATTTTTTTTCTCCGCTGCTTTCAAACCGTCAAATCGACGATCTCAGAACACGATTCGGAAATAACAGAACCGGTCGGTAATAACAGAACCGATAAGGTTCATATTTTTAAATACTAATATTCTCCAGGGGGATGGAGATGAAAAAAAGACAAGTCCGAGAACAGGGAAATTGTGAAAACGCAGAGCCCAGCTCATCTGCTGGTATGACAGCTACAACCAGAAATATGTAGGAATAGAATAGAATAGAATAGAATAGAATAGAATAGAATAGAATAGAATAGAATAGAATAGAATAGAATAGAATAGAATAGAATAGAATAGAATAGAATAGAATAGGAGGATAGGATAGAATGTAGGCAGGCGATGGCCTGGTAGGCCTGTTTTTGCCCTCCCCAGGCTCCAGAGGCTTTTTTGGAGCTCGGGGAGGGAGAAAACGACCTTCCTCACTGCCCCGGAGGCCCTCTGGTGGTCGGAAATGGCTCGTTTACTGACTTCCGGTGGGCCCAGAGAGACTGAAAATCAGCTGTCCGGCGGGCGCATGCACACTGGAGCTGAGCTAGGGGCAATGCTCACGTGCCCGCAGATATGGCTCCACGTGCCACCTGTGGCACGCATGCCATAGGTTCGCCATCACAGATCTAAGGTCATCTCCATCCAAGGATCCTGTCCAGCGGTGGGTTTCGAGGTCAGCGTTCCAGCGCTGACATATTAAGGAGAGGAGAGCTTGAACTTTTGCCTACTTAATTCCTTTGAAGATTCTGTTTTCCTCGGAGATGGGAGGACGGGGGGACATTTATTTTGAGATAGCATCGAAACCTGACATTCACATTGTGTTACTACCAGTTTGCCCCCCGCGCGTGCCCAGTTCGTGCACGCGCCTGCCTTCCACTTTGCTCGCAAGCATGCCTTCCGCGCATGTGCTCAGCCTCAAAAACGTGCTTAAATAGGATGGGCCACCATCCGCTACGAACCGGCTGAATGCCATCTCTGATCCTGTCTATCTTAAGATCTCCGGCACGACATCCGCCCTTTTCTCTGCTCCCACCTCCAATTCTTTTCCAGGCTGCTGGTTCTACCACCCCTTCCCCGTCCGAACGTTAAAACGTAGCCCAGAAATTTGCATGCAATTTTATCTACGTGGGATCAATCTTCTCCGTCTCTCTCTCTCTCTTTTGCCTTCTTTCCTTTTACGGATTTCAGCCGGAAGATTGCAAAAAAAACCCAACAAAAAATAAAAAAACCACATTGGAATTAGCACGGCTGAGTCAATTACGCTTAAATGCATTTTCACAGCAGGGCCCAGAAAAAACATTAGCACTAATGAAAGCCACCACATCAACAGGAATTCCCAGCCAGATTTTTTTCTCCATTCTTTTATATATATATATATATATATAGTCGGGCTCACAAGCTGCGAAAATGTGAACTAATAATTCACGTCCTCATTTTAGCGATGAAGGAAATCCGTCGTACGCATTACGGCTGTCAGAAATATCTGGATTTTTTTTTTGCGGATCTCTTCTAAAGATATCGTCGGGCCCTAAAAACTCATCTCTTTCAGTTAGCCGGTCTCTCTTGATTTTATGATTTTTATGGTTGGTTTTAAATTTTGATATGGATTTTAATTGATAAATTTTAAACTATGGGCCAAATTTAATTATTTTAAATCTATTTTTAATCGTACTTTATGTACAAATGTTTTTATTTTGGCTGTTCACTGCCCTGAGTCCGAAAGGAGAAGGCCGGTATAGAAATTCGAATAATAAATAAATAAATAAATAAATAAATAAATAAATAAATAAATAAATAAATAAATAAATAAATAAATAAATAAATAAATAAAGAGACACCTTCTAGGATAGTCCTCGACGTACGACCACAGCTCAGCCTCAAATTTCGGTGGCTAAGCGAGTCATCGGTGAAGTGAATTTCGTCCCGCCGTACGACCTTTCTTGCCACAGTCGTTAAGTGAATTGCGCGGGTCTGAAGTTGGTCAAACGGTTGTTAAGCGAATCTGGCTTCGTTGTGGACTTTGTCGGTCCGAACGTCACACGTGGGGACACTGCGACCGTCATAAGTATGAGTCAGTTTGCCAAGCGAACCTTTGTCCTACGTGGGGTTCAGATGAGGGGGAGGGGAAAGATTCTGCTTGTCTTGTGAAAGTAGAAAAATGGAGGTTATTAACTAACTAGGTTAAGTTTGTCGGATGAAGACAGAAGTCGTGCATTCTAAGGCGTATTGATACGAGCACTTTGCTTGGAAAGAAAGGAGGAAAGGAAGGAAGAAGAAAAAGAAAAAGAAAGAAGAAAGAAAGAAAAAAGTGTGAGGGAGGGGAAGGGAGGGGGAGGGGAGAAGAGGAGAGGAAAGGAAAGGAGGAAGAGGGAAGGAAAGGAAAGGAAAGATAGAGGAAGGGAAGGGAAGGGAAGGGAAGGGAAGGAAGGGAAGGGAAGGAAAGGAAAGGAAAGGAAAGGAAAGGAAAGGAAAGGAAAGGAAAGGAAGATAGAAGAAGGGAAGGAAAGGAAAGGAAGAAGGGAAGGAAGATAGAAGGGAAGGGAAGGAAAAGGAAAGGAAAGGAAAGGAAGATAGAAGGGAAGGGAAGGAAAGGAAAGGAAGAAGGGAGGAAAAAAGAAAAGAAGGGAAAGGAAAGGAAAGGAGAAAGAGGGAAGGGAAGGAAGATAGAAGGGAAGGGAAGGAAAAGGAAAGGAAAGGAAAGGAAAGGAAAGGAAAGGGCCCTCCAGAAAGCCATACTCACAAAGTGACTTACAAACCAATGCATATAAATGGGCACGAAACCTTCCTTGCTATGAGCGTCGACTTCAATTTATCAGAGCAAATACCAATATTACCAATCTGACATTCTCTGTTTTAGATTTACCCAATGTTGCGTTATTGATCGCTTCCCCCCGGAGGAAACCTGCCAGCTGACGAAAGCAGTGAATACAAATCAATGCATTTCTTGGACTTTGTCTGGAGTTAGAGAGAGAGAGAGAGAGAGTACTAGAGGGAGAGGGAATGACAGACAGAGAGAAAGGGAACTAGAGAGAGAGAGAGGAGAGAAAGAAAGAGGGAGGGAGAGAGACAGGAAGAGAGAGAGGGAGAGAGAGAGAGAGAGAGGAAGAGAGAGAGCGGAAGAGGAACAGAGAGGAAGGGAGAGAGAGAGAGTGGATGAGAGAGAAAGGAACACAGAGAGAAAGTGGGAGGGAGGAAGAGAGGAAGAGAGAGAGAGAAAGAGGGAGAAAGAGGAAGGGAGAGGAAGGGAGAGAGAGAGGGAGAGAGGAAGAGAGGGAGAAAGAGAGAGAGAAAGAGGGAGAGAGGAAGAGAGGGAGAAAGAGAGAGAGAAAAGGGAGAGAGAAAGAGGGATAAAGAGAGAGAGAAAGAGAAAGAGGAAGGAAGAGAAAGAGAAAGAGAAAGAGGGAGGGAGAGAGAAAGAAAGAAAGAGAGAACTAGAGAGAGAGGGAATGAGAGCGGGGGGAACTAGAAAGAGAGAGAGAGAGGAAGAGAGAGAGAGAGAGGAAGAGAGAGAGGAAGAGGAACGGAGAGGAAGGAGAGAGAGAGTGTGAAGAGAGAGAAAGGAACAGAGAGAGAAAGTGGGAGGGAGGAAGAGAGGAAGAGAGAGAGAGAGAAAAGGAGAAAGAGGAAGGGAGAGAGAGAGGGAGAGAGGAAGAGAGAGGGAGAAACAGAGAGGAAGTAGAGGGAGAGAGAAAGAGGGAGAAAGACAGCGAGAGAGCGAGAGGGGGAATGAGAGAGAGGGGAAGTAGAGAGAGAGATGGAGGGAGAGAAAGAGGAAGGGAGAGAAAGAGAGAGAGAGAGAGTGAGAGAGAGAGAGAAAGAGGGATAAAGAGAGAGAGAAAGAGCAAGAGGAAGGAAGAGAGAGAGAAAGAGGGAGAAAGAGGAAGGGAGAGAGAGAGAAAGAAAGAGAGAACTAGAGAGAAAGAGAGAATGAGAGCAGGGGGGGAACTAGTGAGAGAGAGAGAGAGAGAGAGAGAGAGAGAAAGAAATGCCGCCTATGCTCTCTTAATGTAACTGTTCCAGGGGGAGCATAGAAGTCAGGAAAAAAAATGGCCTTCGGTGGGGATTTCCACAGACTTTTACAAAACAATCAAAGCAGCTGTCAGCGGAGGAAGTGAAGAATGAAATGAATTCAGGCCAAAACCCGGGTTCTTGAAAAAAGGCATCCCTCAAATCCTATTATAGGTAGCCCTCGACTTACAACAGCTCACTTAGTGACCATTCAAAGTTACGTCCTTGAAAAAAAATGACTTATGACCGTTTTTCACACTTACGACCGTTGGAAGCATTCCCCCGGGGGTTACGTGATCAAAATTCAGACTTAAAAAAAAAATCAACCTGAAGCTTTAAAATAATAATAATAATAATAATAATAATAATAATAATAATAATAATAATAGAATCACCTTTTGAGACTGAAGGATGCCAATGTATTATTATTATTATTATTATTATTATTATTATTATTATTATTATTATTATTAAATTATTATATACACTAATATTATATATAACAGCTGCGATCACACATTGCTCCTAGAAGCACGAAGCCGAAGACACCAGCCTGAAGATGACGAATGAGACTTCGTCAAAACGTCGCCAAGGACACTTCCAATTTTACGCGGGAGAAAACCCGAATAACCAAAGACCTAGATAGATAGATAGATAGATAGATAGATAGATAGATAGATAGATATCGAGATATATAGATATATTGCTCCTAGAAGCACGAAGCCGAAGACACCAGCTTGAAGATGACGAATGGGACTTCGTCGAAACGTCGCCAAGACACTTCCAATTTTACGCGGGAGAAAACCCGAATAACCAAAGACCTACATACAAACACCCGCGAAAACCTCAGAAAACTAATATTATATAATCTCAAGTTTTATTCCTGCTGCAACTCCCAGAATTCCCCAGCCGGATCCCAGGCTCACCAATTTCAATATATTGTGACCATTGACTCAGAACGTAACTGCGATCCTGGCTTAAGAGGAAAACAGAGTTAAACGAGGGTTTTCTCTTCATCCGGGTTGTTGTAGGATTAGCAGGTCTGCGCGGGTTGGGTCGAACACTTAAGAAGCCATCCGCCCATTTTACAGACAGGGGAAACTGAGGCTAAGCCTCCGTTCTATGCCCGAGCCTCCCGGGATATTTTCAGCCGATGAGCGGCTTGGGGGAAAAAGAACGAATCCACCCCAGCAAAAAGATCAAATCCCAATTCTGCCTTTTTGTGGCGAGAGGAATTAGCATTTGGGACAGAGGTGGTATTCAGCCGGTTCGTATCGGTTTGTGCGAACTGGTAGCACCGGTTTGTGCAAATCGGTAGCGAACCGGTTTGTGCGAACCGGTGTAATGTCGTCCTATTTAGTCACGTTTTCGTGGCCGGGTGTATGCGAAAAGCGAAGCGCATGCACGGCGAACCAGTGTAAGAATATTGGCAACCCACTGCTGATTTGGGGCGGGGGACGACGACAAAAGAATGCAATGATGTGGTTTTCCATTCTCTCGCCGCGGCTCGAGTTATTAATCGGAGGGAATATTCTGGCATAATTTCTCCATCAGGGCCAAGCCGGTTTATGATTTTGCAAATGCTTTTTTTGCTGGGATCGTTCAATCCCGGCTGAATGAATCGGAGACGGGCACCCAGTGACAGAAGGGACAACCCCCCCCCCCCTATATATGAGGAAGGAAAAAGGGAAGGGATACGAAGGCGTCTTTCGCAGGGTGCGTAAAAAAACAACAACTGCCCCAGCGGGAATCCGGAGAGACGGATTCGGTAGAAACACTTGTAAAAAGAACATTTATTTCTTTTGATTCTGTCTTCATTCTAAATATTCTACAATGTGAATGTTTTCCACATTGGAGATCGGAGGAATCACTGGCGTTTTCTTTATTCAAGTGGGTTTTGGCCATTAATCCCCCCCCCTCTCCTCCTCCTTCCCTCTCTCTATCTTTCCCTCCTTCTTCCTCTCCCTCTCTCCCCTTCTCTTCCCCTCTCTCTCCCCCTCCCTCCCCCTCCCTCCCCCTCTCCCCCTCCCTTTATCTACCTACTTACCTATTTATCCCTCCATCTATCCTTCTCTCTCTCTCCTCTCTCTTCTTCTCTCTCCCCCTCCCTCCCCTCTCCCCTCCATTTCTCTCTCCCTCCCTCTCTCTACCTATTTACCTATTTATTCTTCCATCTATCCTTCTCTCTCTCTCTCTCTCTCTCTCAACCTCCCTCCCTCTCCCTCTCTCTCCTACCAATTTATCACTCCATCTATCCTTCTCTCTCTCCTCTCTCTCTTCTTCTCTCTCCCCCTCCCTCCCCCTCTCCCCTCCCTCTCTCTCTCCCTCCCTCTCTCTACCTATTTACCTATTTATTCCTCCATCTATCCTTCTCTCTCTCTCTCTCTCTCTCGACCTCCCTCCCTGCCCCCTCTCTCTCCTATCCACTTACCTATTTATCCCTCCATAGGTAGGTATAAATATATGCCGCAACTCGGCTAAAAATGCCACCCCGATTCACGTGGTGGTTTTAAGGTAGCTAAAATCAGATTATCCTTCCTGAAAGACCAAGAGATCGTTTTTACCCAGGAAAGGTTTACCAAAATATTTGATTGAGTCTCGGTTAGTGCTGAGCTTGGATAGGTAATGCATTTTCAAGGGAGATCTTGTCGGACAAGGAGTTTGACTAATTCTTCCAACATGAGTGAGTTTCTTTTTTCCGTTCTCCAGCAAGAAAGAGAGAGAGACAGAAAGAGACAGAGACAGAGAGAAAGAGAAAGGGAGAAAGACAGAGAGAGGGAGAGAGAGAGAAAGAAAGAGGGAGAGACAGACAAACAGAGAGAAAGACAGAGAGAGAAAGACAGACAGAAAGACAGAGAGATAGAGACAGAGAGAAAGAGAATGGCAGAAAGACAAAGAGAGAAAGACAGAGAAAGACAGAAAGACAGAGAGAAACAGAAAGAAAGAAAGATAGACATAAAGGCAGAGACAGAGAGAGAAAGAGAAAGACAGAGAAGGAGAGACAGACAGACAGACAGAAAGAAAGAAAGAAAGAAAAAGACACAGAGAGAGAGAGAGAAAGAAAGAAAGAAAGAAAGAAAGAAAGAGAAAGACAGAAAGACAGAGACAGAGAGAAAGAGAGAAAGACAGAGAGAGAAAAAAAAGACAGAAAGACACACAGAGAGAGGGAGACAGAGAGAGAAAGAAAGAGAGAGAAAGACAGAGAAAGAGAAAGACAGAAAGACAGAGACAGAGAGAAAGAGAGAAAGACAGAGAGAGAAAAAAAAGACAGAAAGACACACAGAGAGAGGGAGACAGAGAGAGAAAGAAAGAGAGAGAAAGACAGAGAAAGAGAAAGACAGAAAGACAGAGAGAGACAGAAAGAGAGAAAGGCAGAAAGGCAGAGACAGAGAGAGAAAGAGAAAGACAGAGAAAGAGAGGGAGAGGGAGAGACAGAGAGAGATATGACAAATTTAATCATTTCTCATTCAACGTCCTTTTAAAAATAACAAATCTGCCCTGGGTTTATCCCGCAGGCCTGAATGATATGCTTGGGCCACGGGGAACAAAGAATCATTTTAGAGAAGCGCGCCGAATATAGAGCCCGGCTCCCTTAATTCTTCGTAAGGAGTTGCTCAGTTAACAACTTAAAAAAAATAAAAAAAATAAAATAAAGTAAAATTCAGAAATACAGTCAGAAATACAGTTAACTCGTCCGAAACGATCGAATTTGTGTTCGCGGGGATCCGAGTTCTGGAACACGACAACGAAAGCTAGTCCTCGACTTATCACCGTTCATTTAGGGACCGTCCAAAGTTACAACGGGGCCGTTTTTCACGCCGACGACCTTATCCCCGCGCTCACGTGACCAAACGTCCAGACGCTTGGCAATGCGCTCAGATTTATGACCGTCGTAGTGTCCCCGGAATCGTTTGATCTCCTTTTGCCAAGTCAAAGCCAGATTCGGTTTTTTTCTTGGCCAAGTGATTGATGGGGGGGGGGGGGTTGTATATTTGAAAGGGATTTTTCAGCCCCTCCCCCGCTCCCCCCCCACCTCAGGTTGCTTCGGGTTTACTTGGAAGTAAACCCATCTGAATCCACTGGGAGGGGGGGAGGAGGTGGGATTTTCAAGGGTGAATCCGGGTTGCACTTCCATTACGGGTCGTCGCTGATTGTTGTTTACGGGGTGGGGTGGGGTGGGGGGCTTTGAAAAATTGGGGAGAGGGGAGAAGGACTCAGACCCTGACACTTCCAATCAGGCTAATTCACCTGAAAGAGACCAACGCGCCGCTGGTATTTATTTTAAAATATTTTGTGGGGGAAACCCGATCCATCCCCATCTCTCCATCTTGTTTACAAGGGCGGCCTTGGTGACAACATCTGTCCGGTGTAACTTATAAAGTGTTCCATTTCTTTTTTTTTCTTTCCTTCTTTTTTTTTTTAAAAAAAGTGTGTGTGTGTGTGTATATATATATATAGATATAGATAGATAGATTTTAAAATTTTAAAAGAATTAAATTTTTTATTTTACTAAGCTTTTAAAATTTTAAAATATTAAGTTCCGGAGTTCGCAGTATGTCTGCTTCTTTTTTTTTACTAATAGACCTGGAACTCATATTTTTAGAATAGTTTGTAATATATATATATATATATATATATATATATATATATATATATATATATATATATATATATATATATATATATATATATATATATATATATATATATATATATATATATATATATATATATATATATATTATAAACAATATTTCTCTCTCTCTCTCTCTCTCTCTCTCTCTCCCTTTCTTTCTTTCTTTCCTTCCTTCTTTCTCTCTCTCCCTCTTTTTCTTTTCTCTTTCCTTCTTTCTCTTTCTCTCTTTCTTTCTTTCTTTCCTTCCTTCTTTCTCTCTCTCCCTCTTTTTCTTTTCTCTTTCCTTCTTTCTCTTTCTCTCTTTCTTTCCTTCCTTCCTTCCTTCTTTCTCTCTCTCCCTTTTTCTTTTCTCTTTCGTTCTTTCTCTTTCTCTCTTTCTTTCTCTTTCCTTCCTTCCTTCTTTCTCTCTCTCCCTTTTTCTTTTCTCTTTCCTTCTTTCTCTTTCTCTTTTTCTTTCTTTCTCTCTTTCTTTCTTTCTTTCCCTTTGGAGAGCTGGACCTTTAAAATTGCTATGATCCCCTGGGCTTCTCCCCCCCCCCCTATTTTTTCCTCTCCTGGCAGCACCTTGGCGCTGCCTGTCAAAACGTTTTTAGCATTTGTTCTGCATCTCTGGGCGTCCAGGTGCCCCCAAAGCCTGTGGTACGAGGGGCACTAATCTTTAAAAAGGTTAATTTATTCATAGAGATTTTGACAGAGATGTATGGGCCAGCCGGCACGCGTGGCAGATCTTCCCGAGGGGAAGAAGGAATGGAAGGCTGCACTCCTGAAATGGAGAGACAGAGAGAGAGAAAGAGAGAGAGAGAGAAAGAGAGAGAGAAAGAGAAAAGAGAGAGAGAAAGAGAGAAAAGAGAAGAGAGAGAGAGAAAGAGAGAGAGAGAGAAAAGAGAAAAGAGAAGAGAGAGAGAGAGAGAGAGAGAGAGAAAGGAAGAGAGAAAGGAAGAGAAAGAGAGAAAGAGAGAGAAAGAGAGGAGGAAGAGAGAGAAAGGGAGAGAGAGAAAGAGAGAGAAAAGAGAAAAGAGAGAGAGAGAAAGAGAAAGAGAGAGAAAGATAAAAGAGAAAGAGAGAGAGAGAATGGATGAACGGATGGATGAATGGAGGGAGGGAAGGAGGGATGGATGGATGGAGGGAGGGAGGGAGGGAAGGAGGGAGGGAGGGATGGAGAGATGGAGGGATGAATGGAGGGATGAATGGAGGGAGGGAAAGAGGGAGGGAAGGAGGGATGGATGGATGGATTGATGAATGGAGGGAGGGAAGGAGGGAGGGAGGGATGGAGGGATGGAGGAGGGATGATAGTTGGAGGGATGGAGGGAGGGATGGATAGAGGGATGGAGGGATAAATGGAATAGCTTCCCTCTGGAAGTCGTGGGTGCTCCCTCACTGGAGGTTTTCAAGAAGAGATTGGAGAGTCATTTGTCTGAAATGGTCTAGGGTCTCGTGCTTGAGCAGGGGGTTGGACTAGAAGACCTCCGAGGTCCCTCCCAACTCTGTTATCCACATGGAGGGAAATCAAGGAAAAACCAGGGCTTCAGAAGTTGGCCATCCAGGCTCTTTTTTTCAAAACCTCTGGAGATGGAGAACCTACAGTCTATGGTTGGGAGAGAATTCCCAGATCAGGGTTTGATGGATGCCCAGATAAATCAATTCATGATACCGTTACATGAACAGGATCTTGGTCAAGTGGATCTTGGACATTTCTTCCCTTACTCCATCTCGCCAATCTGAGTCATGGAGAAGGCCTTGTCCCTTCTGTTTGTCACAGGCACATTCTTGTGGTGGTCTTTCAGCTGCCTCTTAGCCAACCCTTTCCCTGCCTGCGGTTCTTCGGTCATTCCCACGTGCCATTACGGAAGCAGAAGGTGAGAAGGTCCCACCATGTTGATGGACACTTTTCTTCTTCTTCTTCTTCTTCTTCTTCTTCTTCTTCTTCTTCTTCTTCTTCTTCTTCTTCTTCTTCTTCTTCTTCTTCTTCTTCTTCTTCTTCTTCTTCTTCTTCTTCTTCTCCTTCTTCTTCTTCTTCTCCTTCTCCTTCTCTTTCTCCTCCTCCTTCTCCTCTTTTTCTCCTCCTCCTCCTCCTCCTCTTTCTTCTTCTCCTCCTCCTCCTCCTCCTTCTCTTTCTCCTCTTTTTTCTCCTCCTCCTCTTTCTTCTTCTTCTCCTCCTCCTCCTCCTTCTCTTTCTCCTCTTTTTTCTCCTCCTCCTCCTCCTCTTTCTTCTTCTTCTTCTCCTTCTCCTCCTTCTCCTTCTCTTTTTTCTCCTCCTCCTCCTCCTCCTCTTTCTTCTTCTTCTTCTCCTCCTCCTCCGTCTCCTCCTCCCCCTCCCCCTCCCATTTATCTTCCTATGGCTTTTCAAACTTTGGACTGCAGCATTTCACCCCGTCTCCAAAAACGCTTTTTAAATCCCAAAATAAATACCTCTGCCGAAACTCTCCCCTGCCCGCCCTCCCTCCCTCCCTGCCACCCCACTGCACCCAGTCCAGGAAGTTTCCAAATAATTTCTTAATAGGCATTTTCATTGAATTACACCATCTCCGTTTCCTTCCTGTTCCTTTCTATTTTCTTCTCCCGAGTCTCAGTTTCACCAGGAGCAGATCAAGACGAGGTCAATGTTCTCCCATCTTCCTCCTGCTTCTGCTGGAGGTAGGGATGCTAAATTGATTTTTTCCAGGAGTCGAGTAAAAGAATGTTTTGATTCTCCCGCCCCCCAGTCTCTCTCTTTCTTGCTGGAGAACGGAAAAAAGAAACTCACTCATGTTGGAAGAATTAGTCAAACTCCTTGTCCAACAAGATCTCCCTTGAAAATGCATTACCTATCCAAGCTCAGCACTAACCGAGACTCAGTCAAATATTTTGGTAAACCTTTCCTGGGTAAAAATGATCCCTTGGTCTTTCAGGAAGGATAATCTGATTTTAGCTACCTTAAAACCACCACGCGAATCGGGGTGGCATTTTTAGTTGTGGCATATATTTATACCTACCTATGGAGGGATAAATAGGTAAGTAGGTAGGAGAGAGAGGAGGAGGGATGGAGGGGGAGAGAGAGAGAGAAAGAGAGATCGAAGGATAGATGAAGAGATAAATAGGTAAGTATATATATGAGAGAGAGAGAGACATGAAAAGATAAATGGAGGTAGATATAGGTAGATATAGGTAGATGGATAGATATATATATATAGAGAGAACGAGAGAGACAGACAGACAGACAGACAGACAGATAGATAGGGATAGAGGTAGAGGTAGAGGTAGAGGTAGAGGTAGAGGTAGAGGTAGAGGTAGAGGTAGAGATAGAGATAGAGATAAATACCCTGTTTTCCCAAAAATAAGACCCAACTGGAAAATAAGTCCTAGCATGATTTTTTCAGCATGCTCGTAATATAAGCCCTACCCCAAAAATAAGCCCCAGTTAAGATTGTCAGCCAATCAGATGGGTGCATTTCGTACTGTATTTCCCCCAAAATAAGACCTAACCAGAAAATAAGCCCTAATAATAAGCCTTTTGGAGCAAAAATTAATATAAGACCCAGTCTTATTTTTGGGGAAACACGATAGATAGATAGAAAGATAGATAGATAGATAGAAAGAAAGAAAAAAAGAAAGATAGATAGATAGATAGATAGATAGATAGATAGATAGATAGATAGATAGATAGATAGATAGATAGATAGGCAGGCTCTCAGGTTAATATCGCAATCCCTTCAGGGGTGTTTAAAAAGTTCCTCCAATTAAGGCTCATTCTTGGGACTCACATCCAGGAAGTTGTGGGAAGAGGCTTCCATTTTTCTACCTCATTCTCAGGCCGCTTGGAAATTCCTTTTCCTTTTCTCTCTAGTTTGTTCCTTCCCGAGAGGAAGTTCTTGTTGGAGGACGGTGAAAGAATTCACGGGAGGACTCTTTCCTCTCCCCATCACTGTGCCAAAAAAAAAATATCTCTCTGGCTTGCCCAAACTTCTCCCACCCCAACGAAAAAGGGAACCCGAATTATCCACAGGGAAAGGAAGCTCCGATTTGCTCGGTGCCAGAAAAACACCCTTTCTTCAGATTATTTTTACCCATTTGATTTTTTTTTTAATTTTTTTTTATCTTGACTGGGAATGGAGAAGAGAGGTGGGAGAAATGCAGGGCAGTTTTTCTGGTTCAAAAAGTTAACTTTTCTTCCATCTGGAAGCAGGACTCAAAATGCGGGTTACCTGTAATACCTGTAATACACGTTTGGCCAGCAGGTGGCGTGCCAAACCCACTTTACCAAAACACCCTGGGAATTCTGCTTTTATTTTTCGGTGTCTTTTTTTCCCCTGTCTCTTGCTAATATGCCCAAAAGCTGCACACATCTGGAAATGTTTGATTTGATATAGTGTCGTTTTACATTGCAGAAATGAGCGTAAGCGGGGTTTTCAACCCACCAAGTGCGAAATCTGATCTCGGTTTTACTACCAGCCTTTTAAATAAAAACCAGAGTCCTTTATTAAACCATTATCTATCAAGGATGTATGGAGAGAGTTAGGGGGAAACCCCAGGATCTTAATCAATACTGAAATAACACTTAGCTCTCTACCGTCTTGAGTTTAACCATATATTTTAGGGCCGCTAAAAGAGAAAAAGAGACGGAGGGCGAGAAGGGAGAGAAGAAAAATTTAAAAACGCTGTTTTGTTTTGTTTTTTGCTTTTAAGCAAACTTGACACTTCCTAGATTAATAATTCAATTAGAACACACTTTTCTTTTTTTGTGTGTGTGCATTCTGCTGAATTTTAAAGAGCTTTTGGCACAAAAGTACACGCCTGGGTAAAAAAAGAAAATCCATCTCCAATGCCTGCCTTTAAAAAAACAAAAATGGAAAAAAAAACTTTTACTTTTTTTTAGAAGGATCGTATCAAGGAAAGGTCACGAATTCAGTTTAAACCGCAGGCTGGTGTAGAAACGGGATGGGATAACAACCACAAAAAAAAAAAATCCTATAAAATGATGGCAGATTAATTTGCCTTTCAATTCATTAATTCACTAGCTGCGATGTATTTGGACAGGGTTCGAAAAAAAAAAATAGCTTCTGGGTCAACGCAAAGCGCTTTTTTCTCAGGTAGAGATAGAGACGTGTTTTACCCCCATCTCTTTTCTTTTGAATCACTAAATGATTACTTTCAAAGAAGAGATTCAGAAGCGCTGTTTTCTAATCAAATGAGAAGGCCAAAGGAAAAGAGAGAAAAAGAAAGAAAAGAGAAAGGAAGGAAAGGAAGGAAAGAAAAAGGTGAATGAAAAATAAAAAGGAAGGGAAGGATAGTAGGCAGGCACGGTGCTGATGTAATTATTCCACTTAAATATATACAGATAAGTATATATCCACTTGGTGGGAGTTTGAATTCCTGAAGGATAGATTTGCTAGAAAAAATACTCATATATTATTGTAGCTTCCTTCCTTCCTTCCTTCCTTCCTTCCTTCCTTCCTTCCTTCCTTCCTTCCTTCCCGATCTCCTTTCTTCCCTCATTTCCCTTCCTTTCCTTCAGTCTTCCTCTTTCCTTCCTTCCCACCTCTTTTTTCCTTCATTCTTATTTTTCCTTTCCTTCCTTTCCATTTCTCTCTCTCTCTTTCCTTCCTTCCTTCCCCTATCTCCTTCCTTCTCCCATTTCCTTCCTTCTTCCCTTTCTCCCTCCTTTCCCTTCCTTTCCTTCAGTCTTTCTCTTTCCTTCCTTCCCACCTCTTTTTTCCTTCATTCTTATTTTTCCCCTTCCTTCCTTCCTTCCTTCCTTCCTTCCTTCCTTCCTTCCTTCCTTCCCTCCCCTATCTCCTTCCTTCTCCCATTTTCTTCCGTCCTCCTTCTCTTTCTCTTTCTTTTCCCTTCTCTTCCTTACCTTCCCACCTCTTTTTTCCTTCATTCTTATTTTTTCCTTCCTTCCTTCCTTCCTTCCTTCCTTCCTTCCTTCCTTCCTTCCTTCCTTCCTTCCTTCCTTCCTTCCTTCCCTCCCTCCCTCCCTCCCTCCCTCCCTCCCTCCCTCCCTCCTTTGTTCATCTGATTAGCAGAACGAAATTTTGTCCGGTCTAAACAGGGCATGAACTCAGAACGGATTACAAGGAAAAACTCCTGGATAAAAAAATAAAAATAAATAAATGGTGAATTCAAACCTTTTTTTTGATGTGATCCTATCAAGTCCCGGAGTGCATCTAAAACGTTGCTTCCGATTTTCTAAAAAAACCCCAATCATCTGGTTCCCATCTGTATCCAGCTGTGCGCCGAGCCCAGTCTCAAGAGAGGTTAATCCGTTCCAGGAGACGGTCTACCCTCTACCTGTTATTGTTCAATTATTGCATTAGAGAAATGGGGCGAAATTGTTTGGACAAGGGGGCTGTTTGAAAAGGTGGAAGGTTAGGCCAGGAGACAAGTTTCTGCAATGAGATAATCACCTTGAATGGAGATGGGAATCTTGCATCTTCCATTGTGTGGTCTGTGTACCAATATCAATAGCAATTAAAAATCATAGTCGTATTCACTACATTGGTATCCATTCTCTATTTCTTATCTTAATACTAGCATACTTAATATACCTAATCATAACAACAATCATCATCTTAACGTATTTAATTCTATCTTAACTTGTATCTTACTCATCTTTTATTTTTAGCTTTCATATTTATTCTCTAACCATCGATAAAATAAATCCCAGTTCATATAGAATTCAGTTTGTTTCCAGGGGTGAAATGCTCCTGGATTGGATCCGACCGGATCGTCTGATCCGATAGTGATTTTTCCCTGCGGTTCAGCGATCCAGTAGCGATCGCCGCCTGAGTGTCATTACTTCTTAGTTTTAACCAGGATGTAATGTTTTTTTATCTTCTGCGCATGCGTCCGCTTCCGAACCGGTAAGGAAGGTAAGTAGATTTCACTCCTAGTTTGTTCCTTCTCTTTGATTGCAGGTGTTAATCTATTCATTTCTGCACATTCTAATATTTTTCTGATCACATTCTCGTCCGTCCGAGTCTCTTTCCTTTTCCAGTTTTGTGCAAATACAATTCTAGCTTTTTATTAGCTTCGCCTATGGCTTTTTATTTCAATTCATCCCCATCTTCTTGCACCAAAGATAGAGATAAAAGTTTAATTCGGTGTCCTCTTGCTCCCTTTTTCCTCTTCTTCTTCTTCAAAGAAAAGGATGGATAGAGGTCAACTAGAGTTAATCTCCCTCGCCCGGTGAAATTATTACTTTAAAAGAGTCATATTTAAGGCCATGTTTCTCAACGAACTCATCTCTAATGATCTAAGTGACAGAGGCCACTGTAACAACATCGCCAAAAAGGCACTAAGAGTAGTTAACCGAATCTTGCGTAGCTTCTTCTCCGGTAATATTGTACTGCTAACTAGAGCCTACAAAACCTTTGCTAGACCAATTCTCGAATACAGCTCGTCTGCCTGGAACCCGCACTGCATATCGGACATTAATACAATTGAGCGAGTCCAGAGATATTTTACGAGAGGAGTCCTCCACTCCTCTATTTGCAAAAAAAAAAAAAAAAACCTTATGCCACCAGGTCTTGAAATTTTGGGCTTAGACAACTTACAACTATGCTGCCTTCGGTCTGACCTAAACGTAGTACACAAAATTATCTGCTACAATGTCCTACCTGTCAAACGACTACTTCAGCGTCAACCACAACAATACAAGAGCACACAATAGATACAAACTCAAGGTAAACCGCTCCAAACTCGATTGCAGGAAATACGACTTCAGCAACAGAGTGGTCAATGCACTACCTGACTCTACCTGTAGTTTCATCCTCAACCCCCCCAAAACTTTAATCTTAGACTGTCTCCTGCATAAGCCCACCAGCGTGCCTATTGTCCCTATCCTAATGTCCCCAATTTATTCGTATCCATTTCCTGTATTCATAATCATGTTTATACTTATATCTGTTATCTTATACACGCTTGACAAATACATAAATAAATAAAACAAAATGTTAGCCTTTTTTTTAAGACGTGGAGACTTCAAGTCCCAGAATTCCCCAGACACGCTGATCCAAGAATTCTGGGAGTTGAAGTCCACACGTCTTAAAAATGGCCGACATTGAGGAACATTGCTTTAAGGATTAGTAAAATAATAATAATAATAATAATAATAATAATAATAATAATAATAATAATAATAATAATAATAATAATAATAATTGGTTTTCGGGCTTATTTGGTGGAAGCACAAAAAGAATCCTTGACCGATTAAAGCTATGCCCTAAAACAGGATTGCCATTCCTGTTTAAATCATCATTTAAAAAAAAATAATAATAATCAGAATTGGGGAAAACAGCCTTCTTTTCATTGGGCCCCAAATATTCCTTTGGATCAATTCTTCCCAAAGGAAGGAAAGAAGATGGTGGCAGTCAGAATAACAGAATCGGAAGGGACCTTGGAGGTCTTCTAGTCCACCCCTCCACCACACCCCTGCTCAGGCAAGGAGAACCTCTACAATTCCAGAGAAGCGGCTATCCAATCTCTTCTTAAAAGCCTCCCATGATGGGAGCAAACCCACAACTCCTGCGCGAGCTGCACTGGTTGCCGGTGGTCCTTCGGATCCGCTTCACGGTGCTGGTGCTTACCTATAAAGCCCTTCATGGCATGGGCCCGGGGTACTTGCAGGACCACCTCCTACCAGCCTCCTACCGCCCAGTGCGCTCACATAGGATTGCCCTCCTCTGGGTGCCCTCGGCCAGACAATGTCGGCTGGTGGCACCCAGGAGGAGGGCGTTCTCTGTGGTCACACCGACCCTCTGGAATGAGTTACCCACTGGGCTCCGGACGGCTCCCGACCTCCGCATTTTCCGCGGCGACATTGAAGACATGGCTTTTTCAGCAACTTCCCTGATCTTCCGGGAGTTTTAATGGCTTGGGGATTTTAAATTGGATTATTTTAATATCGTTTTATTGTCGTGTTGTTTTATCTTGTGAGCCGCCCTGAGTCCTACGGGAGAAGGGCGGCATATTTTCATTTTTTTCATTTTATTTGATTTATATACCGCCCTACTCCCGATGGACTCAGGGCGGTGAACAGGCACGGGATAAAACCCATCGAATACAAAAATTGAAGAGCAGAAGTAAAATCGGATTAAATCAATTTAGCCCAAGACAAATTTAAAACCCCAGGTTAAGAACAAATTAAAATTTACATTAAAAAGAGAATGGGAGAGGTTAGGCCAGACCAGCCTGGTGAAATAAAAAGGTCTTGAGAGCGCGGCGGAAAGTGCGCAGATCCGGGATCCTCCGTATCTCCGGGGGGGAGCTCGTTCCAAATAGTAGGTGCCCCCACAGAGAAGGCTCTCCCCCTGGGGGCCCGCCAGCCGACATTGTTTGGCCGACGGCACCCGGAGGAGCCCCTCTCTGTGAGAGCGTACCGGCCGGTGGGAGGCCGTTTGCGGCAGCAGGCGGTCCTGTAAATTTATTTATCGTATATAAATACGATAAATAAATAAATAAATAAATAAATAAACATCTGAAGTCATCCTTCAGCAAAGGAAGGATTTTAAACATTGTTGAGGAGCCAAGAGGTCGGTTCTAAGCTAGGGGTACCCCTCCTCTCTCATGCCCCCCAAACGATGGCGCTCATGCGATTGTTTGGTGCGTCTCTGTGTGTGTCATACGTGTGATTGCGTGTCTTTTAATATCAGCCAGGAGATCTAATCTCTCCGCGGCTTCACTGCCGTTCGCTTATGATCCCCACTGTTGGGAGTTTATATATATATATCTATATCTATATGCCTTCTGCATTTCTGGATTCTCAGCTGCCCCCTTTCCTTCCCCCCCGCCACACTTCCCATGGAGGCCGGTGATTTAATATTACTGTTCCTTTTAACAGCCGCATCACCGGCCTGGCAAGGCCACGGCTGTCTCTTGTGTCCGGCGTCTTTGGGAAGGAGAAAAAAAAAATCCATTACAGTCCTGCCATTAATCTATGGCTGTTGCTCGGGGCAATTTGTGACTCTTGCATTTAATGGCCCTCTGGATCCTGTCGCCCTCGAGACAAGCTGAGTTTTATTTATTTATTTATTTTTTAGGGGATCGGCTTTGTTTTTTAATTATCAAAATATTTGATGCAGAAAATTATCATGGTCCAAGCGGAGACCCCCTTCCCCGGGTTACGTTCCTGTCTCCGTCCCCCCCCCGTCCCTCCCCGTGTCTGAAAAGCGGATAAGATTAGACGGGCGGTTGAAAAGCACCGGGGAGAGCCACAGGTAACAAGAATTGTGGGCTCTGTCGGGTGTGTCGAACACGGGAAAGCTGAGCCACAACTTCACAACCGTACTGCTTAAGTTGTCGTTGCAGGCCACACAACAAAAGCCCAGAAATCTAACAATATTTTCATTTTATAACCATCATTTATAAGCATTTCCATTGCTTTCAACAGAGAGGTTTATATATATATATACTGTGTTTCCTCCGAAAATAAGACCCAGTCTTATATTTTTTTTGAACCACAAAATAAGCGCTTGGCCTTATTTTCGGGGAGGTTTTATTATTTTGGGGCGCGTGGAGTAAGACAGAGCTCCTCTTGCCCCATCTTGCCTGATTTCCAGCTGTGCATTTAAATATTTTCGGGGAGGGCTTATTTTCGGGAGGGGGAGGCTTATTTTAGCGCATGCTCGCAAAAGCCCGATTGGGCTTATTATCAGGGGAGGTCTTATTTTCGGGGAAACAGGGTATCTGTTTGCCATGGTTATTTTGCATCTTTTATTTATTTTTTTTAGGATCAAAGTTTATATATTTATATATCAGCCTTTGGAATACAGTGTATTTTACAGAGAAAAAAAAGAAAAGAAAAAGTAACAGATGTATTGATAGTAGCAATAATAATACACGTACCCTTTTTCCCCCAAAGTAAGACATTATCTCCTGATAATAAGCCCAATCAGGCTTTTGAGCGCATGGCAATAAGGCCAAGCGCTTATTTCAGGGTTCAAAAAAATATAAGACAGGGTCTTATTTTCAGGGAAACATGGTATATATAATTATACTACTGTAATAATAATACTTTTATATAATATAGACTTATATACTACATAATTATAATAATTATGTTTTATTATGTTATATTAAATATAATAATTATATGCTATAATAATATAAATATGGTTAGAATCACTACCCTGTTTCCCTGAAAATAAGACCCTGTCTTATATTTTTTTGAACCCTGAAATCCTTAGGGTTTTGTCAAGATATATTCTTTCTTCCTTTCTTTCTTTCTTTCTTTCTTTCTTTCTTTCTTTTCTTTCTTTCTTTCTTTCTTTCTTTCTTTCTCTCTCTCTCTCTCTCTCTCTCTCTCTCTCTCTCTCTCTCTCTCTCCTCTCTCTCTTTTTCTTTTTTCTCTCTTTTTCTTTTTTCTTTCTTTCCATCCATACTGTGTGTCCCCGAAAATAAGACCTTGTCTTATATTTTTTTTGAAAACCAAATAAGCACATGGCCTTATTCCATGCCATTCTGGGTTGACCTCACAGAAAGAAAGACAAAGAAAAGGAAAAAAGAAAAGAGAGAAGAAAAGAGAGAGGAAGGAGAGGAGAGAGAGGAGAGGAAGAGGAGAGAGAGACGAGACGGGGATAAAGACAACGGAGGCAAAGAGCTTTTCGGTTTTGCAAGCAGCATCCCCCAACCGAAGTCAGTGTGTGTGTGTGGTTTTTTTTGTGTGTGTGTGTCCGTGTGCTCGTGCATCCATCCTCTCGGAGTCTACGGCTAAGGCCTCGGGCGATCGTTTTCATATATATATATTTCTTAGCGGGCAAAAGTCAGGTCACTGCCAGCCTGTCAAGAGCCCCATACCTTTCCCCCCCTCCTCTCCCCTCTGACAGTTACAATTATTAGAGCCCCCCATCCCCACCCCCCCCAGGGAGACTTTCTTCTGCCTGGACACCCCCGCTGACCTACACCCCAGGCTCCAAATGGGCCTTTCTGAACAACAAACATCAGCAAATATTATTTTTTTCCCCCTCCTCCTCCTCCTCCTCCTCCTCCTTCTCGGTTTGCAACGGGCACGTCGTGCACATCTGCGCGAATTTGGCACCTGAGACCTATCTGCCCCCCCCCGCCTGCACCATCCCCATTTCTACTTCTCCTTTTTTCCCTCCCCTCGGAGTCTTCCCTCCTTCCCTCCCTCCCTCCCTCTCCGCCTGCACACACCCCCCCTCCATCCCTCCCCATGCGAGATAAATTTTTTATGTTTCTATTTTTCCTACCTCTTTCGCTCTGGCGTTGGGTAGGTGGGTGATAAACGGTGCCGCCTTGGTTAAATAGAGCCCTGGATAAACTTCATAAATATCTAATATCTCGCTTTCTTTGGGGAGGGTGGTGGTGGTTCCAAAGTACGGGGGGGCGAGGGGGGTGAGATTCCCCCTCCCCGGGGTTCCCAGGTCTGCTTCCAAAAAATAGCGGACAAGCGGCGGCGGGGAGGGGGGGGATTTAAGTAGTAAAAAAAATTTTTTAAAAATAATTACAATTAAATTATATATTTTCTTCCAAACATTTTAACCCGTCTTAAAATAATCACTTCGAAACTTTGCTTAAAATTCCAAACATCAAATATATTCTAATCATATGTAAAATATTAAATTGCATTTTAATTTCATCATAAAGCTTTCGAATAAAAAAAAAATCCTCTCAAATAGGGGACACCTGACAACATTACCTGCCTCCCCCCCTCCCCTCAAGGAAGGTTTAAAATTGGAACTGGTGCTCTCTGAGTCTGCTGCTTTTCTAGCTGACGTTTAGTCACCCAGCAAGGGAACGCCATCAGTGCTAGAAATAAGTGGGGTTTGGGAGGAGGAGAAGGAGGAAGAGGAAGAAGAAGAGGAGGAGGAGGACTGTGGGATGCTTGGTGCCCTCTGAGCTGGGTTGCATTCTTGAAGACGTTTCATGACCCAAGTAGATAATAGCATCAGTGCTGGAAGAGAGGAGGAGGAGGAGGAAGAGGAGGAAGAGGAAGAGAAGGAGAAGGACAAGAAGAAGGAGAAGGAGGAGCAGGAGGAAGAGGAGGAAGAGAAAGAAAAGAAGGCGGAGGAGGAGGAGGAAGAGGAGGAAGAAGAGAAGGAGGAGGAGGAAGAGGAGGAAGAGGAGGAAGAGAAAGAAAAGAAGGCGGAGGAGGAGGAGGAAGAGGAGGAAGAAGAGAAGAAGGGGGAGGAGGAGGAGGAGGAAGAGGAAGAGGAGGAGAAGGACAAGAAGAAGGAGAAGGAGGAGGAAGAGAAAGAAAAGAAGGTGGAGGAGGAGGAAGAGGAGGAAGAAGAGAAGGAGGGGGAGGAGGAGGAGGAGGAAGAGGAAGAGAAGGAGAAGGACAAGAAGAAGGAGAAGGAGGAGGAAGAGAAAGAAAAGAAGGTGGAGGAGGAGGAGGAAGAGGAGGAAGAAGAGAAGGAGGAGGAGGAAGAGGAGGAGGAAGAGGAGGAAGAGAAAGAAAAGAAGGCGGAAGAGGAGGAGGAAGAGGAGGAAGAAGAGAAGGAAGAGGAGGAAGAGGAGGACTATGGGGTCATCAGGAGCACTGATAATGTTTCCTAGTTGGGTCACGAAACGTCTGTAAGGAAACCAGCAAGCTCAGAGAGCCCTCATGTCAACCCTGAGCTACAAAAATTGGAGCTGAAGTCTGGCTTAGAATGATCTTTCGTAAGGTGTTTGATTTGGTGGGAAGGAGCCAAGAGATTCAGCTAAGGAGGAAGAGACTCGGGAGAAAAAAATCTAGATTACAGCTAGGACCAAAATCCAGGAGAAAGGATGTTCTCCTGGACGGACTAACAGAATAACAAAGCTGGAAGGGACCCCGGAGGTCTTCTAGTCCAACCCCCTGCTGAAAAAAAGGAAGCCCTGTATACCATTTCAGGCAAGCGACTGTCCAGTCTCTTCTTTAAAAAGCTCCGCGACTTCTAGTGGCAAGAGGTTCCGCGGGTTAATTGCCCTCACTTGTCCCGAAAATCCCTCCTTAGTTCCAGGTTGCTTCTCTCCTTGATTGATTGATTATTGATTTATTAATTCAATTGGTATGCCGCCCCTCTCCTCTTCCGAAGACTCGGGGCGGCTGACTTTTCCATCCGTTGTTTCCATCCTCTTCCTTCTGGGGGCTTTGGAGAACAGGTTGACCCCCTCCTCCTCTTCTTTGGGGCAGCCATTTTTGACCAGGATGGTTATAAGATCTCCTGCCTTGAGCGGGTGGGGGGGGGGAGGAAAGGGTGGGGGGTGGACTAGAAGACCTCCAAGGTCCCTTCCAACTCCCAGAATGTGCGAACTTCAACTTTAATTCGTGGTTAAAAAGGAGAATTGCTTCAACCCTAAGCAAAGCAACAGAGCAAAATGGAAAAACCAGTATGGGGGAAAGAAATTTATTTTATTTATTTTATTATTTTATTTCCAATTTATATACCGCCCTTCTCCCTGAGGACTCAGAGCGGTGTACAGCCAGAATTAAGAACATGAAATACAAATATTAAAAAACAATTAAAAATATATATAAATTTGGCCCAAAGATTAAAAAAACCACAAACCAATTAAAACATTTAAAAATTTCTTCTTAAGCCAGCCCGGCTTGCTGGGAAAAGTGGGTTTTAAGGGCACGGCGGAAGGCACTGAGAAGTGGGAAGAGCACCGAATGTCTTATTCCCTACCCACCCACCCCCCCAAAAAAATGGGGACCCCCACATTCACGGCTAGGGCTTCATAATTCAGCCGCCATTCATCTCCATCGTTTTTGTGACGGGCCCCGACTTTGACATACGGTTTGGGGGAAGAGCCTATTATCTCAATTAATTCTCCGCCGTCAACTGATCGTATTCATAGACTTCAGCTCTATTACCATTACGGAGGGTGACGAGGGTATGAGTTATGGCCGGCTGTGGCTGAGATTGGCCCTGGGGCCTGTGTGTGTGTGTGTGTGTGTGTTTTTTTTATTATTATTATTATTAACTTGTGACAACATCCCGTTTTTCTCTCTCTTCCCGGTCCCCCATTTCTCTCTCTCTCTCTCTCTCTCTCTCTCTTCCTAGTTGCTCCTGTTTGGATTAAAGTTTTATGGCTTGGTTTTCCTTCGGGGAGCTATTATCTCCGTATGCTAATGGGGGGCCATGCATATTCTATGAGGCCTGTCAAAGGAGGGAGGTTGGTACAATTTTTATCAGCCCCCCCCCACACCCATTCCCCCCCCTCCCCCAACCAAGCCATCTTCTGGAATGGCTGAAGATGCGTGATGGTTCTTTGCAAGGCCGCTGGAGCCGAGAATATGCAGGGGTGGGATTGAAAAAAAAAAAAATTCAGCAACCGGTTCGCTGCCCGGGTGGGCGTGGCCTACTCGGCCTCCTGCAGGTGTTTTCGCCCTCCCCAGGCTCCGGAGGCTTTTCTCGAGCCTCCAGGAGGGCGAAAACGGCCTCCCTTGGGCACCGGAGGCCGGAAATGTTCCCGGACTTCCGGTAGGCCTGTTTTTGGCCCTTCCAGAGTCTCTGTGCGTGCCCTGCACTTACCTGGTATCCAAAATGGGTCGTGTGGAGAGTCCCGGGAGGAGCGGGGCGGGTGGGGTCAGCTAGTTCTTGGAACAACCGGTTCGGCGAACCAGATTAAAATTAACATCTGTTTTTCCCGAACTGGTCTGAACTGGTTGAATCCCACCCCGAGAATATGTTCTCAGGGGGACATAGTTTACCTGGTTCTATGGGTTGGGAAGAAGAAGGATAGAACCCCCCCCCTCCCAGGAATGGGGTTTGGGAGCAACTGAAGAGATTTGGTCTTAAATGTCAGGTTTCGATGCTATCTCAAAATAAATGAATTTCCAAGCTGCCGATCTTTGAGGAAATTTTCTCTTTATTGAGCATAGTGATCTGTCCCTGGCTCTTTCGTGGTCAGCACTGACCTTTGCCCCCCAAGCCCTCCCTTTCCGATCCCCAATTCTCTGCGTCTCATTGGCTATCTTCCAAGCCACTCTCCTCATCCCATCTCTGTCAGATCACAGGAATGTCCCCCCTCCTCCCATCTCCGAGGAAACAGAATCTTCAAAGGAATTAAGTTGGCAAAAGTTCAAGCTTCTCCTCTCCTTTCATATGTCAGCGCTGGAACGCTGACATTAAAATTATATAGGCACTTGTGCAAGATTCCAATATCTCAGGGGCTGCCCCAAAGAAGAGGGAGTCAAGCTGTTCTCCAAAGTACCCGAGGGTAGGAAAGAAGGAAGGGAAGAAGAAAAGGAAATGAGGGAGGGAAGGAAGGAAGGAAGCAGGAAGAAGGGAAGAAAAAGAGAGAGAGAAAGAAAAAAAAGGAAAGAAAGAAAGAAAGAAAGAAAGAAAGAAAGAAAGAAAGAAAGAAAGAAAGAAAGAAAAAAGGAGTAGGAAGGAAAGTAAGAGGAAGGGAGAGAGCGAGTTAGGAAGAAAGGAAGGAAAGGAGGAAAGGAAGAAGGGAAGAAAAAGAGAGAGAGAAAGAAAAAAGAAAAGGAAGGGGAGAAAAAGAGAGAGAGAGAAAGAAAGAAAGAAAGGGAGTAGGAAGGAAGGTAAGAGGAAGGGAGGGAGCGAGTTAGGAAGAAAGGAAGGAAAGGAGGAAGGGAAAGAAAAAGAAAGAGAGAGAGAAAGAAAAAAGGAAAGGAAAGAAAGAAACGATTAAATCAGAACCCCCAAATTAACTTTTTCAGTTGAGCTTTGCTCATATTTCTTATTCTCTTTGACATTTCTCAGCCTTGGATCCCTGTCAGGTAACATTTTCTCTCCGCTTCTGGAGATATCCTGGAGATTAAAAGTTTCCAAATCTGGGTCCCTCACCTACTGATGTGGCATTAACAAACGGACGGAGGGGAGGGCGAAACGAGTCTAAGAGTGATTGACAGCCTTGATGGTCACCAAAATGCTGGAATTCATGAAGGGCGCAGCTACAACCTCTGCTTCCAAACCTTTTTGTTCAAAACGGGACAACCCGCAATCCCGAATGTTTATTTTCTTTTTCTCTGCATACCTTACAAAAGTCCCAATTTTTTTGGGGAAAAAAAAATAATAAATCGAAAGGCACAGCAGCCCTGTTCGTACACGTCGATGGATGAATCGTATTTTATGGCTTTAACAAACCCGGCCTCTTGCAGCGTAGCCAGCAAACCGAGATTCGAACAAACCGTGGCTTCGTTGCAAGCCAACCGCACGGATCCTAGCTTGCAGGCCCTCAAGCCATCATGAAGCCAGAGTTATCAAACCGTCGATTGAAACGGAGGGTGCGTGAGGTGGTTTTTTGCGAGCGCAAAAAAGATATATCCACGAGTAAAAATCAAACCCCAATTTAATTTACCGAGAGACCAGTAAACATTCTGCATACCATCAGTTCTTCCCTTCCCTTCCCTTCTTCTATTTTCCTTTCCTTTCCTTTCCTTTCCTTTCCTTTCCTTTCCTTTCCTTTCCTTTCCTTTCCTTTCCTTTCCTTTCCTTTCCTTTCCTTTCCTTTCCTTCCTTTCCTTTCCTTTCCTTTCCTTTCCTTCCTTTCCATTCCTTCGTCCTCCTTTCCTTTCCTTTCCTTTCCTTTCCTTTCCTTTCCTTTCCTTTCCTTCCCTTCCCTTCCCTTCCCTTCCCTTCCCTTCCTTTCCTTTCCTTTCCTTTCCTTTCCTTTCCTTTCCTTTCCTTTCCTTCCCTTTCCTTCCCTTCCCTTCCCTTCCCTCTTTCTCCTTTCCTTTCCTTTCCTTTCCTTTCCTTTCCTTTCCTTTCCTTTCCTTTCCTTTCCTTTCCTTTCCTTTCCTTTCCTTCCCTTTCCTTTCCTTTCCTTTCCTTTCCTTCCCTTCCCTTCCTTCCCTTCCCTCTTTCTCCTTTCCTTTCCTTTCCTTTCCTTTCCTTTCCTTTCCTTTCCTTTCCTTTCCTTTCCTTTCCTTCCTTTCCTTTCCTTTCCTTCGTCCTCCTTTCCTTCCTTTCCATTCCTTCGTCCTCCTTTCCTTTCCTTTCCTTTCCTTTCCTTTCCTTTCCTTTCCTTTCCTTTCCTTCCCTTCCCTTCCCTTCCCTTCCCTTCCTTTCCTTTCCTTTCCTTTCCTTTCCTTCCCTTTCCTTCCTTCCCTCTTTCTCCTTTCCTTTCCTTTCCTTCCCTTTCCTTTCCTTTCCTTTCCTTTCCTCCCCTCCCCTCCCTTCCTTTCCATTCCTTCGTCCTCCTTTCCTTTCCTTCCCTTCCCTTCTCTCTTTCTCCTTTCCTTTCCTCTCCTCCCCTCCCTTCCCTTCCTTCATCCTCCTTCCCTTCCCTTCCCTTCCCTTCCCTTCCCTTCCCTTCCCTTCCCTTCCCTTCCCTCTTTCTCCTTCCCTTCCCTTCCTTTCCCTCCCCTCCCTCTTCTCTTCTCTTCTCTTCTCTTCTCTTCTCTTCTCTTCTCTTCTCTTCTCTTCTCTTCTCTTCTCTTCTCTTCTCTTCTCTTCTCTTCTCTTCTCTGAGTTTTCCCTCCCTTCCTCCCTTCTCCCCGAAGCAGAGAGGCTTCTAATTATCGGTAACCTTCTGCTGGAAGATGCTTGCCCCAGCCTGATAAAATCCAGCGACTTTGAAAGCCAAGCGGGGGCCTTAATTTTCTTTGACAGCTGTTCTTAAAACATGTGGGCCCAAAGTCCAGCCTTAATGGAAAACACACTCGTATTCCAAACAAATTAAATACAATTAAGGACTCTTGAGTTATGGGTATCTATCACTCGGTGATGTTTTTGTAAAAATTACCACATTCAGATCAAAGACAAGGACCCCGGCTTAATTGTTTCATTAGGGCTCCGATGCAACCGGCTTGGTAAATATGCAGTTGGCTGTCTCGATGGGAATTGTCCCAAAGACAGCTCTGGGGGTAATTGGTACCACATTTCTCCCCGTTGCAAGGAGTGGAATTTCGACGGTTCAAAACCAGTTGGATTTTGGGGGGGGGGGAATAAAAAAGGCACGTTGGACTCCTCGCGTTCTTCCGAAACTGGCTGAAATCCTCAAAAAATGGCAGGTTTTTAAACGTGGACCGAGAGGTGTTTCTCCCGATGCGCGTCGGCGGAAACGTTTGGGGAAAGTTTCTTGGAGCCGTGCAAATCTTTCAAGTAAATAAAATAAGAAATAGAGGAAGTCCTCGGCTTGTGACCGTGTTTGGGAGTGGGCCTTCCGTCGTTGAGGAAGGCGGTTGATGCAGCTGATAACAGAATAAGAGAACGACAGAGTTGGAAGGGATTAGACAAGGTTGACAGAGTTGGGAGGGACCTTGTAGGTCATCTAGTCCAACCCCCCCCCGCTGAAGCAAAAGACTCTAAACCATTCCGGATAAAAACAACTGTCCAATTCTTTTTTAAAAAATTTCCAGTGTTGGAGCATTCACAACTTCTGGTGGCAAGTTGTTCCACTGGTTAATTGTTCTCCCTGTCAGGAAATTTCTCCTCGGTGATTGTTACGACCTCTTTTGCGACGGTTGTTAAGGGATTCAATGCCGTCGTTAAGTTAGTGACATAGTTGTTAAGCGAATCTGACTTTGCTCATCGGAAGGTCGCAAAAGCTAACACACACACACGGACACCGTAACCGTCATAAACACGTGATCCCCGGAGGCGTTTGCAACGGTCGTAAGTGTGGAAAACCAGTCGCGAGTCCCTGTTTGTACCACCGAGTGGTCGCTAAACGAACCGTTGTAAGTCGAGGACAACCTTCTTCGGGCCTGCTCAGAAGGATGGCTGTGCTGGAGGGGTGCGTGCAAAAATATTCAGGCTTTCATCGAATCGTGTGTCAAACTGAATCAAATCCCCTCACTTTGAGGATATCCATGGATTTTGGCTTAAACAAAAGCTCACTTTTCGAAAACCAAATCTTTGACACGACTCAGCTTTCGAAATCTGGACTGGGTTTCCTGTCCACCATTTTTTTTTTAAATTTTTCCCAGAATGCCTTTGGTGGGCCAGAGTTATTATGGGAAGAAAGAGAGACTTAATTGGAGAAGAACGCAACCACGCAAAATTTCCAGGGTTGAAATCAGCGGTGGGATTCACTTACCTTCCCTAAAGGTAAAGGTAAAGGTTCCTCTTGCCCATATGTGCTAGTCGTTCCCGACTCTAGGGGGCGGTGCTCACCTCCGTTTCAAAGCCGAAGAGCCAGCGCTGTCCGAAGACGTCTCCATGGTCATGTGGCCGGCATGACTCAACGCCAAAGGCGCACGGAAAACGCTGTTCCCTTCCCACCAAAGGTGGTCCCTATTTTTCTACTTGCATTTTTTTTTTACCTGCTTTCGAACTGCTAGGTTGGCAGAAGCCGGGACAAGTCACGGGAGCTCCCCCCGTTACGCGGCGGTAGGGATTCGAACCTCTGAACTGCCGACCTTTTGAACGACAATCTCAATGTCTTAGCCACTGAGCCACCAACCTTACCTTCCTTACCGGTTCGCAAATGTGAGCTCGCGCTTCTCTCGGACGCATCCTGTCCACGCATGCACTCAGCTTTCCGTGTATGTGCTTTGCTGGCGCTCACACCTTCCGCGCATGCCCCCGGCTTCAAAAATGTGCCTAAACAGGATGGCATAGAGCTGAGGTGTGGTGGGCCCACCCGTGATTTCTGCTACCAGTTCGGGCGAACTGATCTGAACCGGCTGAATACCACTTCTGGTTGAAACCGCGTGTTTGCAACAGCTGAAAACAGCTTTCAAATATCGTCCAGCAAGATTTAGAAAAGCTTAAATTTAAACTAGCTTCCAGATTTTACAAAATGCTTCGGAGTCTGGAGTTGATTTTTTTTTCCCCTTTCTTTTTTCTTTTCACATAGGGGAGCACAAGTACACACACAAAATAAGATTTTATGACATTAGCTGGACAAACATTGATAGCTCTGCGGAGCAGTGGTGAAATCCAAATTTTTTTACTACCTGTTCTGTGGGCGTGGCTTGGTGGGGGTGGTTTGGTGGGCGTGGTAGGGGAAGGATACTGCAAAATCACCTTTCCCTCCCCACTCCTGGAGGAAGGATACTGCAAAATCTCCATTCCCACCGCACTCAGAGGTGGTTTTTGCCGGTTCTCTGAACTGCTCAAAATTTCCGCTACCGGTTCTCCAGAACCTGTCAGAACCTGCTGGATTTCACCCCTGGTGCCGAGGGAATCAGATTTCAGCCTGTTTGGTTAGAGATTTTGCTTAAGCAACTTCTGGGGCCATCGAAGGATCTTTAGAGAAGAGAGAAAGTTAGGTTTCTCCCCCCCCCCCGTCTGTGTGGATTCAACAACCTGAAACGGACGCTTGAGATATGTTCGCAGAGTCTCCACTAAGATCTTCCCAGAATCCATTAAAGGCATCGGATTCTCCCAGGAGATACGAGTGACTGACAGGCTATCTAGCAGCTGTGTCAGGTGTAATGGCTTGGAAACGGAAGAAGAGTCACCAGGATGACAGTCAGGGCATCTCCAGCAGATGAAGTTTGAAATCCAAACTTTCCAGCTTGCTTACTTTCACCTGAAATTGACGTTCTGCAGGATTCCAGCATCTGCTTTCCTCAGTTTTTCTCATGATGCTTCAAACTTTTTTGGGGGAGTAGAGAAGGGTACTCCTTTCTTGTTTCAAAATATCTGGGTGGTCCCATCACTCCAATTTGTCTGTGTCATCCAAGTCATGGTTGTACCAAAGGTGCTTTTTCCCTCCCAAGAGATAACTGTACTTTCTCGTTTTTTTTTCTTTGAAGGCATTTCACTTCTCATCCAAGAAGCTTCTTCAGCTCTGATTGGATGGTGGGGAATGGAAGGATTGATACTCCTTGCAGACAGCTGGTCATTTGCATCCTTTTATAGAGAGTCGTTGAGGCCACTTGAAGGTTTAACTTTGTCCCAAAGGTGTTTTTTTTTTTCAGGAGGCAACTGGGCTTCCTTCCTTTTTTTCTTCGAAGACCTTTCGCTCCTCACCCAAGAAGCTTCTTCAGCTCTGACTGCATGGTGGGGAAGGGAAGGATTGATACTCCTTGCAGACAGCTGGACCCGTCCTCCTGTTCGTAAAACCCAGCCAATCCCTGGATTGCATCCCTGGCTGCGGCCTTTTCCGCTTGCTTGAAACTTTGAGGGTTATCTGAGTTGGATGTTTGGTTCTGCTACGCAATTTTCCGTCCCTCCGCAACCCTCCCACGCTCCAAAACAGCTCGCCATCTTCCCTTCATCTTGCGCAGAAACATAATAGAATGACAGCAAGTAGAATATTTTTTTTCTCCCCCCGGCACTCAGGTAAGATGGCGCTGAAGGAGTCCTGGATATCCGAGCTTTTGTTGCCGGTTGTTTTCTCCGGATCAACTTTTGTTGCGCTAGCAAAGGCACAATATTTATATATAACGCTTTTATTAAAAGGCAAGCGTTCCCCTGAGCTAATATCATACCAGGAAAAACTGCTTTTCCCTCCCTTCCGTTCCCTTTGCTTTTTTATTACACTGTGGCTTTTTTTTTATTTTAAAAAAAATTAAATAATATTCTTTCCCATTAGCTTCCGATACGCCGATAATTATCTTCGCAAGGCTAATCCTTCTGCTACGCAGGGAAACGAGGCACAGGAGTCTTCAAATAATCATTATTTATAGCAGGTACCTCTTTCCAACATCGAACCGCTGTTATTTATAAATCGTAGAAGGAATAGCTGGATCGTTGCTTTCTCAAGTATAATCCATTAAGACGCTTCTGGATTCGTGTCTGATTGGACCGAGGTAATTATGCTCTGGAGTGTTGAGTGACAGCTAAGCAGGGGGTCTTTGAAATATATACACACATACACACACATACCTAGAAACCAGGTAGGTTCCCCCAATCAGAAATTACCTGCAATAAAATCTCCGGCTTGAATGAGCGGAGAAGGACTTGTTGGAGAAGAGTTAGCGAAGAGAGCACGAGAGATAGTTCAGACTAAATTAAGTACGGACATATTTGCCCAACTTTTCTGCTGTTCTGCTGTTCCTGCAGAAGCAAGAAACGGACTCCTGGTCACGAAAAAAAAACCCTGTTTATTTATTTGCCTCTTGTGAATTGATGGCATTCACCCACCGAAAAGTCCAGGCAAGAGTCCTTCAAGGAGTTAACCGCAGTAACAGACCTTATCAGTTCCTTGCCATAATTGCCAAGCCGTCAGCTGCAAATTAAATTCTGGCAAGCAGTCTCTGTGGCACGAAACACCCTGAGCAAAATCTTCAGAAATACGAACGGTTGTCTCCTACGACAACTACTCCCCCTTTCCTTCTATTTATTCCCCAGCCAGGGAAGGGCCATTCAGCGTCTACTTTTGCTTTGCTTCCTGAGTCGACTCCTTGTCCTCCGTTGTTCCCCTCTCCTAACTGCTCTGCGCACATTTACTGGTGGTAAATGTGAGTGAAACCCACCCCTAGTATGGGGTGGATAGATACCCTGTTTTCCCCAAAATAAGACCTCCCCTGATAATAAGCCCAATCGGGCTTTTGAGCGCATGGCAAATAAGGGCAAGCGCTTATTTCAGGGTTCAAAAAAATATAAGACGGGGTCTTATTTTCGGGGAAACACGGTATGGGCGGAAAGAAAAAGAGAGAAAAAAGAAAAAGAGAGAGAGAGTAGAGAGAAAGAGAGAGAGAAAGAGAAAGAAAGAAAGAAAGAAAGAAAGAAAGAAAGAAAGAAAGAAAGAAAGAAAGAAAGAAAGAAAGAAAGAAAGAAAGAAAGAAAGAATGAATATATCTTGAGAAAACCCTAAGGATAAAAATGCACACATTCGGAGTACTTACAAGCCAGTTTGAGCCCCGAGTTAACTGCGTGGCCCTACAAACGAAAATAAACGAATCACTAAAAGAGAAATCAAACGTATGTATTTCTCCAGCTGATGCAAAATGAGAGACAGGTAAGACCTCCGTTTCACTTGAAAGCATCTCCTGTATATCACCTAGGCAGGTTTTTTTTGGCAACCCTGGAAGGCCACGGCGGGAAGCGTCACCTGCAAACAGTTTCCTCCGAACCTTTTTTTTTTTTTTTTTTACACCTGCTAGGAAGTTTGCTAACTCAGCAACGCTCCCATCCGTGGTTCGCACTCACCGTTGCAAGCTTCGCTCAAGAGACACTCACACTTCTAAGAATGCCACCCACGCCAATAAATTTTGCACTCGGTGCAAAATTGCAAGCCAAGCACTTTTGCAGAAGTCACAGCCCGGGGTAAAAAATCTGAAGATGGAGAGAGGAGGAAGCGAGGCTAAGGAAGAAAACCATCATCCTTCCATGCGTGAATTAATCGAAGCGAACAGCCTGGAATAATTTTCTCCCGGCTTCACCTCTAGAAACGTTTCCAAACTTTGCAAACGGCAGCTGCCCTCTTTCAGAGCTGCTTGGACCCCCTCCCCATCCACCCCCCCCCACACCTCTCCTGGAAAAAAATAATAATAACAATAATCTTCCTTCCTTTATGGACCGGCATAAATCTTTTAAATTATAAATCGATAAATAGTTAATTCCACAAAAGGGATCCCTCTGCATATTTCATGAGCGGTATGCAGAAGCGACATTTCGGTGGGGCTAATGGCACGGGGGAAGGGGGAAGGGGAGGATTTGGGGGAGGGGGGAGGGGGGAGAAGGAAAAAAAACAGGGTGAGAAAAACTTTGGGTCCAAAAAAATCTGAAAAACGATTGGTTTTTGGTCTCCGTTGAAAAGAGAAAGGCAAAGAGGTTTTTAGAAAGAAAGGAGAAAACAGTAACAGAGTTGGAAGGGATCTTGGAGGACATCTAGTCCAGCCCCCTGCTCATGCAGGAGACCTGTACTACGGATTCGAACCGCCAAACTGCCAACCTGTCTGATTGACAAGCTCAGTGTCTTAAGCCACTGAGCCAATGAGAGAAGGGATTCCATAGAAAACTTTCCCCGGTCTTTTTGGCATGACTCAAATATATTTCTGGACATCTCCTGTTTTTTTCCTCCTGAGCCCCCCAATTTAATTATCCCCCCTTTTCTTTTCTTTTTTTTCCCCCTCTCCTACCCAATCGGGGTGTAGAAAATTTGGGGGATTTGGGGGACTCAGAAGTAATCTTGGAGGACTCGGCTGAATTATTTTAGATCCGTGTTTCTTCACCTTGGCATCTTTCAGAGGTGTGGACTTCAACTCCCACAATCCCCCAGGGACAGAGGTGATATTCAGCCGGTTCACGCCGGTTCGGGCGAACTGGTAGCGGCGACTGTGGGTGAGTCCGCCTACCTGCCTGGATGTAATGCCATCCTATTTAGCCACGGTTTGGAGGCTGGGAGCATGTGTGGAAGGCACGCAGGCGAGCAAAACGTGTGCGCAGAAGGCCGGGCGCACACGCGGAAGGCGCATTCGCGCGAGTGTGTGTGCGCAAGGCGAACTGGTGGCAAGAATATGTGAAACCGACTGCTGCCCCAGGCACCATTTGAAGTCCACAATCGGTCCTTGGAAATATGACCATTGCAGCAAGTCGCATGATCACAATTTGGGACTGGAGGGGGGGGGCTGGACAACCAGCGTGTGTTTACAAGGGCGGCCGCATCTCGGGGGGGAGTTAACTAGTGGTCATTTACACCCTCCCCAACCAACATCAACGAGGGAGGCTGGATTTACTTCGCAATCACAAGCGATGCGCTTAAGCAACTGAGGGAAAGAAGGCCGTGAAATTGGCTTGCTTAACAACCACAGTGGAAAAATCGGGTCCCGGTTTTTGGTCGTAAACTGAGGAGTGCCTGTATACCAGTCTTGGGAGGTGGAGAACCCGTAAGTGTCCCGCAATTATATCTTTTATTAATGAACCAGTGGAACAGCTCACCACTAGAAGTCGTGGGTGCTCCATCACTGGCGGTTTTAAAGAAGAGATTGGACAGTCAGTTGTCTGAAATGGTGTGGGGTTTCCTAGTTGGACTAGAAGACCTCCAAGGGCCCTTCCACTTCTGTCGTTCTGTAGTTTTAATCCCAGATCAATTAACCGGTGGAACAACTGGCCTCCAGAAGTTGTGGGTACTTCATCACTGAAGGTTTTCAAAGAGGAGACTGGACATCTATTTGTCTGAAATAGTATAAGGTCTTCCCCTTGAGCAGGGGGTTGGACTAGAAGACCTCCGAGGTCCCTTCCAACTCTATTCTGATTGATCGATTGATCGATTGATTGAAATTGTCTAGGATCTCCTGCTCGAGCAGGGGGTTGGACTGGAAGACCTCCAAGGTCCCTTCTGATTCTGTGATTCTTTCTTTATCGTTAAATTATATCTAGGTAGCTGCCAGATGTACCGGTTATTTCTGTCCCTTTTTTTTTTTCAGTGCTCGAGCGGAGGGTTGGACTAGAAGACCTCCAAGGTCCCTTCTGATTCTGTGATTCTTCCTTTATCATTAAATTATATCTAGGTAGCTGCCAGATGGACCTGTTATTTCTGTCCCTTTTTTTTTTTCAGTGCTCGAGCGGAGGGTTGGACTAGAAGACCTCCAAGGTCCCTTCTGATTCTGTGATTCTTCCTTTATCGTTAAATTATATCCAGGTAGCTGCCAGATGTACCTGTTATTTCTGTCCCTTTTTTTTTTCAGTGCTCGAGTGGAGGGTTGGACTAGAAGACCTCCAAGGTCCCTTCTGATTCTGTGATTCTTCCTTTATCGTTAAATTATATCTAGGTAGCTGCTAGATGTACCTGTTATTTCTGTCCCTTTTTTTTTCCTAGGGCCAGGATGTCCCGCGATGTGGACGATGTGTTCCAGGTTACCACGATTGGTATAAGGGCCCTCTCTCGTTTCCCCTGGTTTTCAAAAGCAGGCTAGAATTAGATTAACATTCAGTCCTCGCCTCTTTCCCGGCAAGCTCCTGTGTGAGCTCTCTCGGCCGCAATACGCGACGTCCTTCCCTCCCTCCCTCCCTCCTTCCCTCCCGCCAGCCATCCATCCGATGACAGATATCGTAACGATGACAGTAGATTAATATCTCTTTAATCAGCCCAAATGAGCATGACACGGGGGCTGACAGTTCAATTTCCAGATAACAGATTGTGGCTATCAACCAGCCAAGCCTTTCAACCATCTTGGGGTTGTTGGTTTTGTTGTGTTGTGTGTGTGTGTTTTTTTTTTTTTTTATGATGATGATTATCATCATTACGAGATAATAGGCCCACTCGGAGGCACCTCGCTCCCCGACAGACACTTATTAAATAAATCTTGTAGCACGTTTCGTGTTTATTCACCCACCTGTCGGGAAGGCTCAGGCGGCTCGGTGAATTAAATCAGGGTTGACGAACCGGGCTGAGCCGATTGTCTCTCGATTGAAGAAGAAAAAGCAGGCGTTTGAAGTTCAAGCATCCAAGGCTTCTGGGGGAAAATGGCACAGTGGGGGCCACAGCCGAAAGGACCAGAGGTGGTGGTCTCCCTGTCTTCTTTGAGCTGAAAAGAAATAACAGGTTAGACCTCCCGTGACAACTGTTCGTTGAGTGGCCACTTTGTAAGGCCTTGGTGAGAGACTGCCCTTCGAATACGGAGTCCCGTTTCAGACGCCATGATGAAAAACAACAACAACAACAACAACAACAACAACAACAACAACAAAAAAGATGTTGAGATTCTGGAAAGAGTGCAGAGAAGAGCCACGAAGAGGATCAGGGGACTGGAGGATAAAAACATATAAAGAACGAATTGGAAGGAAGGAAGGAAGGAAGGAAGGAAGGAAGGAAGGGAGGAAGGAAGGGAGGGAGGGAGGGAGGGAGGGAGGGAAGGAAGGAAGGAAGGAAGGAAGGAGAGATGGAGGGAGGGAGAGGAGGAGGGAGGGAGGGAGGGAGGAAGGAAGGAGAGACAGAGGGAGGGAAAGGAGAAGGAGGAGAAAGGAAGGAAGGAAGCAAAGAAGGAAGGAAGGAGAGACAGAGGGAGGGAAAGGAGGAGAAAGGAAGGAAGGAAGGAGAGACAGAGGGAGGGAAAGGAGGAGGAGAAAGGAAGGAAAGACAGAGGGAGGGAAAGGAGGAGGAGGAGAAAGGAAGGAAGGAAGCAAAGAAGGAAGGAAGGAGAGACAGAGGGAGGGAAAGGAGGAGGAAGGAAGGAAGGAGAGACAGAGGGAGGGAAAGGAGGAGGAAGGAAGGAAGGAGAGACGGAGGGAAAGGAGAAGGAAGGAAGGAAGGAAGGAAGGAAGGAAGGAAGGAAGGAAGGAAGGAAGGAAGGAAGGAAGGAAGGAAGGAAGGTTCCAAAACGGTGCATAACTAAGAGAATTGACAACTGCCTCGCTTAGGGAACGGAAATTTTGACCTCCATTGTGGTCGTAAGTGGAGGACTACCTATAACCTTCTTAGAACTTCCCCCCCCCCCTCCATTTTTTTTTTTAAAAACTGCCTTGTCAGCTCGGTTTGTCCACAAAAACTCTTTTACACAACTCGGTGCCTTCTCTGCCTTAGAGAAAAGCCATGACATCCGACAATTTGTCTCCTTTATCCCGCCGGTGCCTCGAGCGAGCCCCCTCTTATCACTGTGTCGCGTGTTAAATATTCACATAAAATTCAGACGCGGCTCTTAACACATTCGAGGGGGGCCCCGATTTATTATTTAGAACGACACGATTTTCTCCTCTACGGCTTAGTAGGTTTGGGTATGTATTTATTTATTTATTTATTTATTGAAATAAAAAGCTTACCGTTTTATTCGCCGAAGGTTGTCGGTTTGTTTTTTTGTGTGCGTTTTTTCCCCCCCTTCCTCGCCGAGCCACTTCCATTAGCTTTCTCGTTAAAGTTTTACAAAGGTGAGGGTTGTTGGTTTTTTTTTTGGCGTCGTGATTTGAAAAGTAGGGTGAAGTCGTGATGGCATGAGAGAATAAAATACAAGCCACTCTTTCTCCTGAGTTCTAAGTTGCTTCTCTCCTCGATTAGTTTCCACCCGTTGCTTCTTGTCCTGTCTTCTTTGGTGCTTTGGAGAATAGCTTGACTCCCTCTTCTTTGGGGGCAGCCCCTGAGATATTGGAAGGCTGCTATCATGTCTCCCCTGGTCCTTCTTTTCATCAGACTACACATCCCCAGTTCCAGCATCCGTTCTTTATATGGATCGTGTTGGCTGTTTTCGCCACTGCAGCACATGGCAAGCTCACACAGAACTCTGTTATGGGATCCTCCGTGGATTTTGGGAAACTAAATTCTGCCCAGTTTTCACAAGAAACCGGGTTGGTCTGAGCAAGACCTCCGAAACGCCCTGTGATCCTGATTTTATTTTAATTCAGTTGACCTCCCCCCCCCCTTGAAATGAAACCCAGGAAGATTTCCCCTTGGCTCTGCCCAGGAGTGCTATTCAGCAGGTTCTGGCGAACCGGTAGCGGAAATTTTGAGTAGTTCGGAGAACCAGCAAGTACCACCTCTGGCTGGCCCGAGAGTGGGGAAGGGAATGGGGATTTTGCAGTATCCTTCCCCCAGGAGTGGGGAGGGAATGGGGATTTTTGCAGTATCCTTCCCCCAGGACTGGGGAGGGAATGGGGATTTTGCAGTATCCTTCCCCCAGGACTGGGGAGGGAATGGGGATTTTGCAGTATCCTTCCCCCAGGAGTGGGGAGGGAATGGGGATTTTTGCAGTATCCTTCCCCTGCCATGCCCACCAAGACAAAAAATCCCACAACTGGCCCCGCCCACTCACTGATCCAGGGTTCCACCTACTTTTTGGAGTCGACTCCCCACCCCATCCCCGTAGGCTCGAAAACATGTGCAGACGGACAGCTACTCCTGTCGTCTCGGCACCCCATCCGTGGCCAGCCCGCGATGACTTCCTTGCCAAAATGAAATTATGCAGATGAATTTTCCTAAGGACCAGGGGTTAACTAAGTTAACTCGAAAGAGGCCTTTCCCTCCACGTCCTTGAACGGAGGGGGTAACGTGACACCACCGTCCGGGTCCCGCCTGCGAAGGCTTGGGTCCCGCTACTCTACGCAAAGTCTAAACATGTTATGGTTGACTTCCACCCATTAGATTGTGACTTGGAAGGTCTGGTGTATCTCATTTTTGACAAGAACTTCTGGCGGGGGCCGAGAATTTGTTTGCTTCAAAAACTTCTGAAGATTCAGTTGGAACTTTAATCAACCTTGCAAAGAACGGACTGTTGTCAGGTCACCTCCAGGAACTCGGTTGAGATGCCCCAAGAATTTCTTCTAAAGAGGAATCAGAAAATCTACAGAAAACCCAAGTGGGGGGAATGGTAGCCAGATGTGCTGAAACTTCTGGATGTACCTAGCGTTGCTGTTGGAGGGCCAGAGCCAAGAATACGACACAATAGAGTTGGAAGAGACTTTGGAGGTCTTCTAGTCCAGCTCCCTGCAGGAGACCGTAGACCATTCTGGAGAAATGTTTATCCAAATTTTTCTTGAAAACCTCCAGTGTTGGAGCAACCACAACTTCTGGAGACAACTGATTAATTGTCCTCAACCGTCAGGAAATTTCTCCTTAGTTCCATGTTGCTTTTCTCCTTGATTGGTTTCCATCCGTTGCTTCTTGTCCTGCCTTCTTTGGTGCTTTGGAGAATAGCTTGACTCCCTCTTCTTTGGGGCAGCCCCTGAGATATTGGAAGGCTGCTATCATGTCCTCCTTGGTCCTTCTCACTAGTTGGAGGTACTGACTCAGAATAAGTCAGGTTAAATCCAAGAGAACAGGGATGGAATTCCCAAGTAATTTTTCCAAACGTCTTGTATTCAACATATTTCTAAAGATGTTTTTGGAATATTGCAGGAACAGCCAACTGAGAATTAGAAAAAGACCGCAAGAATCCTAAGATTCCTCCTTAAGTTTGCTAGAAAGTAATTTTGGACTCCAAGTCAGGAGAAACATCTGGAGGAGGTTCCCAAAGTGAATGCAGAAAACAGTTTTTAGGAATGATAAGCTCTGAAGGGTTATTTAGGTAGCACTCTACATTGAGAAATGGAGGTAGTGACAGGTTTTATTTTCCTGGGCTCCAAGATCGCCGTAGATGGGGACTGCAGCCAAGAAATTAAAAGACGCTTGCTCCTGGGGAGGAAAGCCATGGCACACCTAGACAGCATACTAAAAAGCTGAGACATCACCCTGCCAACAAAAGAGCGTATAGTCAAGGCGATGGTTTTCCCAGTTGCAACATATGACTGTGAAAGTTGGACCATAAGGAAGGCTGAGCGCCAAAGAATGGAGACCTTTGAACTCTGGTGCTGGAGAAGACTCCTGCAACTCCCTTGGACTGCAAGGCAATCCAACCGGTCAGTCCTAGAGGAGATCAACCCTGACTGCTCTTTAGAAGGCCAGATCCTGAGGATGAAACTCAAATCCTTTGGCCACCTAATGAGAAGGAAGGAGAAGAGACGAATGCTGGGAACGATGGAGGGCAAAAGAAGAAGAAGGGGACGGCAGAGAAGGAGGTGGCCGGATGGAGTAACCGAAGCAGTCGGCATGAGCTTAAATGGACTCCGGAGGATGGTAGAGGACAGGAAGGCCTGGAGGAACGTTGTCCATGGGGTCGCGATGGGTCGGACACGACTTCGCAACTATCAACAACAACTAAGTTGAGAACTGCCTATAAACAGAACGCTGTGGTTTTTTTTCCCCCCCTTCGTTTTCATCTTCAATATTTTGTACCGGAGCAATTATTTTTACATTCTAACAAGCAGACGGTTTGTTGTTCTCAAAGCATTTCCCCTCTTAAGTGGCAGGAGGGATATTTGAGCAAATTTCAGCTAATCGACTAAAAATAAAGGACTATTTTAATATTATTATTATTATTTTAAAGAAGGAAGGTACGTTGGCTGTGGTGGAACTGGCAGCGAAAGGCTGTTGCGTTTGGCACGCTTCGGATTTTAATAAAGTGAAATGTAGTGTGAAGGCAACATTTAATTAAGGCCTGTCAGAATTCACTTTAATATATATATATATATATATATATATATATATATATATATATATATTTCTTCTCCCCGCCCCAAAGTTGCAAGCTTTCCTCCTTGCCGGGTTTCCCCCCCCCCCCCCATTCCTCTTTTCTTTCTATCTAAACCCCGTTTGCATCTCACAGTCAAAACAGACGCGGTATTTAATCTAGCGTGAATGTGTTCATAACGATTTAGCTTCATAGGAGAAGGGGGAGAGAAAAAAATATATATGTGTATGCTAAACATGCCCATTATGGAAAGCGAAGGGTGCCATTATTTGATTATCGATAATAATAAGATCGCGCTATACCTGACAGAGACAATGCGCCAGTGAAGGAAAAAAGCTTAAAAAACAAATGGGATGTTTTCTTGAAGTCCCTCTTATACTGCTAACTTTCGTCTTGCAGCTATCTGTTTAGCGACCCGTTCGAAGTTACGACTGCGCTGGCGAAAGGGATTTACGGCCGGTCGTCCCACTTAACAACGGACACAGCTTGTAGGAGGGAAGCCACGTTTGTTTAATGATGGCCTGATTGACTTATTGACTAAGGGAGAGATAAATATTGATCGGTTTCCAAGACAATTTCATTTCTTTTCTTTTCTTTTCTTTTCTTTTCTTTTCTTTTCTTTTCTTTTCTTTTCTTTTCTTCTTTTCTTTTCTTTATATTATTATTATTTATTTTATTTTATTTATATATATTTGTATATATAAATTATATATATATATACATATAATTTATATTATTGTTATTGTTATTATTGTTATTATTATTATTAATTATTATTTTTAATTGCAGACTCTTCTATGGCCTCAAAACCAGCAGGAAGCGAGCACTTTTATAAACGTGTCTGAATATACACCTAGGAAACCCTGGGAAACCCCGAACGCAGGCCCTTCGTCGCATTTTCAGGGGATTAACGTCGTATATATTATCCCCTCATTAGAAGCCGAGTTCCTGGCTATTAGCCTTGTTTGCCGAACGGATAACCGTCGATCCCGACAGCTGCTTAGATATTGGCTATCACTTAACGCTGAAGAATACTTATTACGGTTGCAGCCGAGGAGCTAAAAAAAAAATAATAATAATAAAATAAATGCGTGTCTCGGACAATTTGTTGGATCGATACGTCCAACGTTCGACACCTCCCCGATGTTTCCTTGCTCAAATCATTTAATCCTGGATGGCTCCTGAGGTGTAAACACTGAGCTTTTTCAAGCCGGTATCAATTATATAATCCTGTTTATAATGGTGTTTAAGGGTCATTAGGATTTAGCATAATGGCTTGAGCAATATTATCAGGTGGAACGTACGCACACACAGGTGCAATTCCCCTTAAGCGCCTTGCGAATCCGGCGGTCTCTCGGAGCTTCTCCGCCTCTTCGGATAAGCTTTATAATTCGGAATTGTTTTTAATTCTAAAAAATAAAAAAAAATAAAATGAAGAATGAACTAGGTTGAGCGGGTGAGTGGACTCTAGAAGACCTCCAAGGTCCCTTCCAACTCTATTCTGATTGATTGATTGATTGATTGATTGATTGATTGATTGGTTCGTTGGTTGAAATAGTATAGGGTCTCCTGCTTAATCAGGGGGCTGGACTAGAAGACCTCCAAGGTCCCATCCAGCTCTATTCTGACTGGCTGGCTGGTTGACTGGTTGACTGGTTGACTGATTGACTGATTGACTGATTGACTGGTTGACTGGTTGATGGATTGACGGATTGACGGATTGACGGATTGACGGATTGACTGGTTGATGGATTGACGGATTGACGGATTGACAGATTGACTGATTGACGGATTGACTGGTTGACTGGTTGACTGATTGACTGATTGACTGATTGACTGATTGACCGATTGACCGAATGACGGATTGAAATGGTCTAGGCGAGGGGTCTGCAACTTTAAGTACTCAAAGAGCCCTTTGGACCCGTTTCCCACAGAAAAGAAAACACCGGGAGCCACAAAACCTAGGTGGGCATGGCCATTTTGATGTCACTCACTTCCACCAGTCACATGACCCCCCCCAGCCACGCCTACCCAACTGGTCATTAGGGCAGAGAACCAGTTGTTAAAAAACACCGGGAACCACAAAATCCTTTTGACATCTCTCTCTCTTCCCTCCCTCCCTCTCTCTCTGTATCTCTCTCTGTCTCTCTCTCTCCCTCTCTCTCTGTCTCTCTCTCTCCCTCTCTGTATCTCTCTCTCCCTCCCTCTCTGTCTCTCTCTCTCCCTCTCTCTCTCTCTCTCCCTCTCTCTCTGTATCTCTCTCTCCCTCTCTCTTTGTATCTCTTTCCCTCTCTCTCCCTCTCTCTCTCTCCCTCTCTCTCTGTATCTCTCTCTCCCTCTCTCTCTGTATCTCTCTCTCCCCCACTCTCTGTATCTCTCTGTCTCTGCCCTGGCCGCTTTTCCATTCCCCACCGTCGCCCTTACCTTCTCAGGCCAGGCGAGGAGTGACTGGGAGAGGAGGGCGAGGGGTGGGGTGGAACCAGCCAGTGGTGTGATCACCTGACAGGGAGCCACAGCAGAGGGTCCAAAGAGCCACATGTGGCTCCGGAGCCACAGGTTATCGACTCCTGGTCTAGGGTTTCCCGCTTGAGCAGAGGGCTGGATTAGAAGACCTCCAAGATCCCTTCCAGCTCTATTCTGATTGATTGATTGATTGATTGAAACGGTCTAAGGCAGTGGTGGGGATTCAGCCGGTTCGCACCACTTCGGGCGAACCGGTTGTTAACTTTCCGAGCAGTTTGGTGAACTGGTTGTTGTAAGAAATTGTTAGGGCAGAGAACCGGTTGTTCAATCATTTGAATTCCACCACTGGTCTAGGGCAATGTTGGTGAACCTTTTCGGCACCGAGTGCCGAAACGGGAGCGTGCGTGGCACACCCAGGGAGCACCGGAAACCAGAAGAGCAGCTCCCTGTTGCGTATGCGCACGCCGGTCACCTGGACTTCCGGTTTCTGGTGTGCATGTGCATGCCTTCACCTGGAAGAGCAACGGACGACGGACGAGAGATGGCTCTGCGGGCCACTTCCGTCACGTGTGCCATAGGTTCGCCCTCACTGGTCTAGGGTCTTCTGCTTAAGCAGGAAGGCTGGACCAGAAGACCTCCAGTGTCCCTCCCAGCTCCATTCTGGTTTTGATTCTGCTCCCAAGATGCCTTAATAATCCAGTTTATCGGCTATAATGTGCCAGGTTGGTTACGCCAGGTTGGTTGCCAATCTTTGGGGGCACCTCTGAGTCCTGCGCTCTGCAAACTGTTTTTTTTTTTTTTTGAGTTTCAGATTGGCTCAGCTGCCGCTTGGCCATTTATTCAGGCTCTGGCAACGATGCCCGTTCCATCCAGTACATTAAATCCCTATTAGGATATTTACCAGGGCCCTGTTAAATGGCAGCTGACGGAAGTCAATTTGCTCTTTAATTAACTGTTTGGTATTGACTTCCCAGCCTGTTCAAACATCCGTCTCTCTCTCTCTCTCTCTCTCTCTCTCTCTCTCTCTCTCTCTCTCTCTCTCTCTCTCTCAAGAGCTGCGCGAATGGTATTATGTGCCTCGGCATTTTTAAAATTTATTATTATTTATTCCTTCGCTTAGCAGCACCATTAAGGACATTCACACCTCTTGTTTGGCTCATTTGCCAAAACCTTGGATTTTTGCTTTTGGGGGGACGGGCAGGCATGGGGAACCCAATTCCTCCTATTTGGGAAGGCGGCTGATTTTTTTTTAAAAAAAAGGATTTAAAAACCTGTTAAAGAAAGATTTGGGAGAAGCGGGACCTCTTTTTCACGTGCTTTCCTGCAAATGATTTTTGGGCTTTGAAAACCCCAAACGAAATCAGGGGCAATTCACGTTATCCCCGCCTTGCTCAGCAACCAATATTCCGGTTCCCAATTGTGGTCGTATATCGAGGATTACATATATCGAGGTCTGTGGCGATGATCTTGGGAGACAGGAGGAAGAGATGCGGATTAGACACTGGTTGGATAAGAGGCAGCTGAGCCAGGAAAAGGGGGCGTGGGAAGCACCTCAGCAGGGACCCTCCCTAGTTTCTTGGGCTGTAAAGAGGAGAGGGCAGAAATATTGTCACGGTCTGTGTGAAGGACCTTGGGAGGCAGGAAGAAAAGGCACAGACTAAACATCGATCAGATAAGAGGCAGCTGAGCCTTCAAAAGGAAAAGGGGCATGGGAAGAATCTGAAAAGGGAGCCTCCCTAGTTTCTTTGGCTGTAAAGAGGAGGGGGCAGAAATATTGTAATGGGATGTGGGAATGACCTTGGGAGACAGGAGGAAGAGATGCAGACTAAAAACAATCAGATAAGAGGCAGCTGAGCCCTGAAAGGAAAAAGGGGTGTGGGAAGCATCTCAGAAGGGACCCTCCCTTGTTTCATGGCCTGCAAAGATGAGGGGAGAGAGGGGTACCACAGCTAATCCCCCACTTACAACTACAACCGAGCCCAGAACTTATGTTGCTAAGCGAGGCAGTTGCAAAGCGAGTTTTGCCCCACCTCACGACCTTTCTTGCCCAGTTCACCCACAAAACCCCAAGTCCTTTTTGTGCTCTCATCCCAGGTACCCAGGGATAGGAGATGGAAAGGCGAGTTTAATGATTTGCTAAAAAAGAAAAAAGAAAAAAAAAAAAGGAAAGGAAAACTTTTATTATTTCCTTTCATTCTCCCTGCAAAGGACATTATCCCAGAAGGCTACGCAAGAAACGATTTAAACCCCGCAGCGTTCTAACCAAAAATAATGCTACTTTAAAAAAAAAAATAAGAAAAGAAAGAAAGAAAAAGAAAGAAAGAAAGAAAGAAAGAAAGGAAAAAAAGAGAAGGTCATGCCGAACAATTTAGACACCGCTTTCCTTAATTAATTAAGCTAGATTGGTGGACCGTAAGAAAAGAAACTCATTTCAGCCAGGGGCGAAAAAGTGGGGAGGGGGAAAAAACATACAATGGACCCCAGAAATAGATTTGCAAGATCCGTGTAGTTTCCAGGTAGCAAGGTCTCTCAAATGGCGTTTGCCCAGGGCAGGGGAAAAAAAAAAAAGGAAAAATAAAAGCTTTAAAAAAAAAAAAAATTAAAACCGCAAAAAAAAAAAAAAAAAAAAGACTCCAGTTAAGTGGCACGTACAGTTGCCGCTTTTTCCCACTGCAATCAAGCCTCATTAACACCGAAGCTGATAATTACAAATTACAGTAATTTGCCCATTTGCCAAGAGTGCTATTTTTCCCTACTTGGGGGGGGTAGGGGGGAGGGAGGCGAGAGGGAGGGGTGCCTAATGAACAGGGGCTTGAAATCTAATGTAAAAGTTTTCTGATTATTATTATTATTATTTTAAATTTTCCCTTCCTTGCAAAATGAGACGCCCAAAGTGCCAGCCGAGGTGAAAAAGTCCTGCAATTAACGAATTATTTCTCTCTGGAGAGAGAGAGAGGAAAGAAAGAGAGAGAGAGAGAGAGAGGAAAAAAGAGAAAGAGAGAGAAAGAGAAAGAGAAGGTAAACAGAGTTGGGAGGGACCTTGTAGGTCATCTAGTCCAACCTCCCCAAAGGTTCAAAAACAAAACCCAAAAAGAGATTTCTGATGATTAAAGTTTTTAGGAGTTTGGGGAAGGGGAGAGAGGGGTTGCAAAAAGAAAGAAAGAAAGAGAAAGAGAGAGAAAAAGAAAAAGAAAGAAAGAAAGAAAGAGAAAGAAAGAGAAAGAAAGAAAGAAAGAAAGAAAGAAAGAAAGAAAGAAAGAAAGAAAGAAAGAAAGAAAGAAAGAGAAAAAGAAAGAAAGAAAGAAAGAAATCACCTTATCACCAGCATAAATTTTATACTTCAAATCGGCCATTGGTGGTAGTGGAATGATTTGGCAGTCAGACACAACATCAAAACAACTTCAGATCGGAAGCCCGATTTTGTACAGGAAGTCCTCGACTTACGATCAAAATGGAGCCCAACTTGTTCTGTTGTTGACTGAGAACAGTCGTTAAGTGAGTTTCGCCCCATTTCTCACGATCTTCCTTGCCACCGTTGTTAAGTGAATCACTGCAGTCGGTAAGTTGGTAACCCGGTTGTTAAGAGAATCTGGCTTCCGCGTCGACTTGGCTGGTTAGAAGGTCAAAAAAGGGGGATCGCGTGACCCCGGGACACTGCGACTGTCGTAAATATGAGTCAGGGGCCAAGCGTCTGAATTTTCCAAGCGTCTGAATTTTCCAAGCCTCTGAATTTTGATCACAGGGATCCAAAAAGGTCGTAACTATGAAAAACGGTCATAAGTCACATTTTTCAGCGGCGTTGCAGGTTTGGGCGGTCACTAAACAAACCGTGGTTAAGCCGAGGACTGAATTTCGTATTTTCTTTGGGTTTTTTTCCCCCCCAAATTGGGGTGGGAAGCTCATTCAGACTGCAAAATTGTCTGTATGGATTGTCTAAAATGGGTTTTAAAATACTCATTTCAAGCATGCAAGAATCTATATTTCCATCTTTTCAAGACTTTTAACAAAAAGGCCGTTTCTTAAACAGAAAATAGACTGCGGGGGGGGGGGGGACGGGGAAAAAAATTCTTTTGCAAGGAAACGACAATATTTTTTATTATTTGCCCTTCCACCGATGGGGAGAGAAACACTGGCCTCCTCCTGGCCTCTCCGAGGAGTTAATGATTTTCTTAAAAACACAACTTATTCGGTTAGCTTTAGACATACCGAGCAGGCAGTTTAAATCACTTGCAGATAAGAGTAATTCTTTGAGAAAGTGGGAAAGGAGGAGAAAAAATACACGCTAAAAGAAAAAAAGAAAAGAAAAATAAAATAAGGTGCCAGAAAGGACAGGGGATGAAAAGGTTAGGCAAAGTGGCTGAAATACAGGCAAGTCCTCAACTTAGGACGGTTCATTTAGTGACGGTTCAAAGTTATAACGGCCCTCGGGGGGAAAAAATTGACCGAGGTCTATTTTTTCACACTTAAAAATGCTTCGGAATTATTTTTTTTTTGCAGTTTCTATGTATACTCAAGATAAGACAACCGTTTGACAGAGACGGTGTAAGGTTCCTGTTTTGAGCAGCGGGTTGGATTAGAATGGGTGTCGGCAACCTGTGGCTCTGGAGCCGCATGCGGCTCATTGGGCCAACTGCTGTGGCTCCCTGTCAGGTGATCCCGCCGCTGGCTGGCCCCGCCCCTCGCCCTCCCCTCCCAGTCACTCCTCGCCTGGCCTGAGAAGATAAGGGCGAGGACGGCGGTGGATGGAGAAGCAGAGAGACAGAGAGATACAGAGAGAGAGGGGAAGAGAGAGGGAGGGAGGGAGGGAGGGGGGAGAGAGAGATGTCAAAAGGATTTTTGTGGTTCATGGAGACCCAACACCATTTCTGACCGATGGCCGTCCAGCCTCTTCTCAAAAGCCTCCAGGGATGAAGCTCCCATAACTTCTGAAGGCAACTTCTGTTCCATCGGTTGATGGTTCTCACTGTTAGAAAATTCCTCCTTATTTCCAGGTTGAATCTCTCCTTGATCAGTTTCCATCCATTATTCCTTGTCTGGCCTTCAGGTGCCTTGGAGAATAGCTTGACCCCCTTCCTCCTCTCTGGGGCAGCCCCTCGAATATTGGAAGATGCTCTCCTGTCTCCCCTGGTCCTTCTCTTCACTAGACTAGCCATGTCTTCTGTCCATCTATGGTTCATTCAGATGTCTTTCTTCCTTCCGTTCTTTTTTCTTTCTTTCTTTCTTTCTTTCTTTCTTTCTTTCTTTCTTTCTTTCTTTCTTTCTTTCTTTCTTTCTTTCTTTCTTTCTTTTTCCCTCCCTTCCACCTTCCTTCCTCTTTCCTTTTTTCTTTCTTTCTTTCTTTCCTTCCTTCCTTCCTTCCTTCCCTCCCTCCCTCCTTCCTTCCTTTTGCTTTGGAAAATAGCTTGACCCCCTTCCTCCTCTCTGGGGCAGCCCCTCCAATATTGGAAGATGCTCTCCTGTCTCCCCTGGTCCTTCTCTTCACTAGACTAGCCATGTCTTCTGTCCATCTATGGTTCATTCAGATGTCTGTCTTTCTTTCTTTCTTTCTTTCTTTCTTTCTTTCTTTCTTTCTTTCTTTCTTTCTTTCTTTCTTTCTTTCTTTCTTTCTTTTTCTGTCTGTCTTTCTTTCTTTCTTTCCCTCCCTTCCACCTTCTTTCCTCTTTCCTTTTTTCTTTCTTTCTTTCTTTCCTTCCTTCCTTCCTTCCATCCATCCTTCCTTCCTTCCTTCCTTCCTTCCTTCCTTCCTTCCTTCCTTCCTTCCTTCCTTCCTTCCTTCCTTCCTTCCTTCCTCCCTCCCTCCCTCCCTCCCTCCTTCCTTCCTTTTGCTTTGGAGAATAGCTTGACCCCCTTCCTCCTCTCTGGGGCAACCCCTCAAATATTGGAAAGATGCTCTCCTGTCTCCCCTGGTCCTTCTCTTCACTGGACTAGCCATGTCTTCTGTCCATCTATGGTTCATTCAGATGTCTGTCTATCTGTCGTTTTTCTTTCTTTCTTTTCTTTTCTTTCTTTCTTCTTTCTTTCTTTTTCTGTCTGTCTTTCTTTCTTTCCCTCCCTTCCACCTTCCTTCCTCTTTCCTTTTTTCTTTCTTTCTTTCTTTCTTTCCTTCCTTCCTTCCTTCCTTCCTTCCTTCCTTCCTTCCTTCCTTCCTTCCCTCCCTCCCTCCCTCCCTCCTTCCTTCCTTCCTTTTGCTTTGGAAAATAGCTTGACCCCCTTCCTCCTCTCTGGGGCAGCCCCTCAAATATTGGAAGATGCTCTCCTGTCTCCCCTGGTCCTTCTCTTCACTAGACCAGCCATGCCCAGTTCCTGCAACCGTTCGTCGTATCTTTGAGCCTCCGGTCCCCTCATCCTCTTAGTTGCTCTTCTCTGCACTTTGCACTAGAGTCTCCACATCTTTTTTTATAGTGTGGTGACCAAAACTGGATGCAGGACTCTAGGTGTGGCCTTACTAAGGGCTTTATAGAGTGGTATTACTTGATCCGATGATTCAGTCGGGCTTTTCTCTGAATCAGCGTTTGAAATTAACTCAAAAAAAACCCGCAGTGAATTATATTGTGGCTTATTCATAAAGCCACAATATTCCCAGTCCGCTTTGAGTGGGCTGGGGAAGACGGTTCGGTGCGAACCGGGTTGTGCCAACAGGAGGTGCTGTTTTACAGCTTTAGCTCGGCCTCGTGAACTTCGGGTGTTCAAAACCAGCTCAGGAATATATTGATTTGCCATTAATCTCTCCTGCTGCTCAGGCAAAGGCCTTGGGATAAGGAGGGCTCTATTGCATCTGTTTATTAGGAGTTTGGAATGTCATTATTCCATCGATTTTTCTCCTCCCTGTATTATTATTCTAACTGGGGGAGGGAGGGGGGGGCGTTGCCTGATAAATTATTGGGGCTAAATTACACTTCCAAGGGTGTGCAGACACTTTCTAACTGGGTTCTCCTGCCCGCAGAGAAAAAGTTAATAGAGAAGGAGCTACATGGACGGGAAGAGGAAAGGTGGAAGGATGGGATGGGTGGAAGGATAAAAGAAAGGAGGAATGGAGTGGAGTGGAGCAAGGAAGGAAGTTGAGGGAGGAGAGAGAGAAGGAAGGAAGGAAGGAAAGAGGGAGAGAGGCAGGCAGGATGGAAGGATGGGAAGAAGGAAGGGAAGGAAGGAAAAGGGAGAGAGGAAGGGAGGAAGGAGCAAAAGAAGGAAGGAAGGAAAGGAAGGAAGGAAAAGAGAGGGAAGGAAGGAAGGAAAGAGGGAGAAAGGCAGGCAGGCGGGAGGGAGGGAGGGAAGGAAGGAAAGAAGGAAAGAAAGAGGGAGGGAGGGAGAGAAGGATGGATGGAAGGAAGGAAAAGGGAGAGAGGGAGGGAGGGAGGAAGGAAGGAAAGAAGGAAGGAAGGGAAGGAAAAGAGAGGGAAGGAAGGAAAAAAAGAGGGAGAGAGAGAGAGAGGCAGGCAGGCGAGAGGGAGGGAGGGAGGGAAGGAAGGAAAGAAGGGAAGAAAGAGGGAAGGAGGGAAGGAAGGAAAGTAGGAAAGAAAGAGGAAGAAAGGCAAGCAGGCAGGTGGGAGGGAGGGAGGGAAGGAAAGAAGGAAAGGAAGAGGGAAGGAAGGAAAGAAGGAAAGAAAGAGGAAGAGAGGCAGGCAGGCAGGAGGGAGGGAGGGAAGGAAGGAAGGCAGGCAGGAAGGAAGGAAAGAAGGAAAGAAAGAAAGAGGGAGAGAAGCAGTCAGGCACGCAAGAGGGAGGAAAGGAAGGAAGGAGAGTGAGAAGAAGGACAATAGTATAGACAAATTCACTTCCATGTTTTTCAATTGGATCACATGAGTCCAGGACACCGCAGTCGTCATAAATACGAGTCATACAGTTGCCAAGCGGCCGATTTTGGACCGTAGGGATACTGCAACGGTCATAAGTGTGAAAAGCCGTTCCTAAGTCACTTTTTCCAGTTCCGTTGTAACTTCGAACAATCGCTCAATGAAGTCCTGCTTGATGTTATGGTTCCTAGTTTGCTGGCTTTAACGTGGTACGTCTTGCAAAGAGCCAAAGTCAGGCTCAGAAAATGCTCCGTTCCAAGACTGGAAACGTTATTCTTAAGTGTGGAATGTTATTTATTGGTAAATCTACATCAGGAGCAACCTTGTTTACGTATTGCCCACCTTGGCAGGGATTCTCTGGGATTTCGGACAAAAGCGCCTCTTATCCGTTGCCATTCTGAACCTTTCAACCAAAACGAAATTCAAGATTTTTATTTTATTTTTATTTTTTTTTTCTCCCCGGCATCCAAGGAATAATTCTTTCCTTCTGTTTTCCAACATCCCAGGCATGTTTTGTCGTACGGAAGGGCAGCATCTCCACCCATTTGGGGAATTCATTAAAAAAAAAAAAATTAAAAAAAATGGGAAAGGAAAGGGAAAACGGAAGGGGGAAATTTCAAATTAAACCCGCCTCCCCCCCCCTTGCTCTTATTCACATGACAAACTAAATCAAGGAGGGGTTAATTCATCGTGTGAATGGAGTAATTCGGTTGGCTGAGCGAGAGGCAGACGGCTGGTTTCAATCAGACAAACATCCAATTTTGGATTAAACGATTGTCAACTGGACAATTGTGTTATATAAAAACACTAAGCTAATCACATGGCAGGGAGTTTTTGGATCGGTCGCAGTAGGTCCTCCAGGAAAAAAGAGTTTGCTGTTATAGAGTGGTATTTCTCAACCGTGGTAAATTATGAGATGCGTGGACTTCAGCGTTGGGTTTCACATTTTCTTACTGCCATTTCGCCCGAACCGGCTGAATACCACCTCTGGTGGACTTCAACTCCCAGAATTCCCCAGCCAGCATGGGGGAAACTCTGTGGCTTGAAGTTCTCATATATTCGACTTGCCAAAGTTGAGAAACACCGCGAGAGAAGAGCATTTCTCCAACTTGGCAACTTTTTAAGTTGTGGGGACTTCAACTCCCAGAATTCTGAATGAGGACTCGGGAATTCTGGGAGTTGAAGTCCACCCGTCTTTTAAACTGGAGAAACACTGCTACAGAGCCACCCAAATCGGCTCTCAACAGCCCCCGAATTAAACGTAACATTTTTAATTGCAGGTTTATGTGGTCTCGCTTTATATTCTCGTCAGAAGGGAAATACAAAGGAATCAACTTGCAAAACTATGCTTCTCGCCAAATTTAAAAACTTTGTAAACATTTCTTTTCCTTTCGATGCAGTTTTTAAAAATGTCTCGATTGTTTCGTGTTTTCTTTGGGTTTTTAGTGTCTTTTTTTTTGGGGTTCTGTGCTGAGGTGGTATTCAGCAGGTTCGAAACGGTTCACCCGTACCGGTAGTAGCAACCTGCCCCAGCGCTATGCTGTCCTATTTAGGCAGGTTTTCAAGCCACGCGCATGCGTGCAAGCCACATTTGCGAACCGGTAGGGAAAATAAGTGAATACTACCCCTGGTTCTGTGTTTTAACTTTCCTTTGAATTAAAAAAAAAAATAGAATGAAAAAAAAAAAAAGCACTCCTTGCAATGGAGTCAAGGAAACTCGAACGAAAATTCTCAATCTTGTGTTCTCGCTCAGCATAGTGGACAGCAGCGGACAGAAAGGGGAAATACTGTTTGAGCTGCTAAATAGCTCATGCTGTGGTCAACCAGTCCCAAATTGTACAAATACTGCCCGGTTGGACAAACAAAACAGATCATTTCAACTTTTTCTGTGTTGAAAAAAACCTAAAACCTCAACGTTTATTTCAAACCCTAAAGAAACATCCAGAATGAGATTTTTTTTTCGCCCATCTCTGTATCCAATACATCAACCGTAGCTGTTCCTTAACGCAAAGGAAATAGCGTTTCCTAACTCATTATGGGAAAACTGTAGGATCTCTGTTGAATTATTTTTATGACTGGCAAAAAAAAGATGGGTTCGGTTTAATGCTTAATACAGGGAACATAAACCTTTTTATTCCTGTAAAATTAAGTTTTGAAATGTTAGTAAAAATCTCAGAATATTGTATTTTTTTTTATTATTACCTGGGGTTTTATTCACTGTATTTAATATCTGGGGTTTTAGGTTTTTCCCTTTTCTGTATAGATTTTTCCTGGAAGAGTTATAGAGTCTCCAGCTAAATCTGTGATTAATTGCCATCCGCCGTGCGGCTTTTTGAAAAAAAACAAAGCTGTGATTTTAGTTTAACGCTCAATCACACCTAAAATATTATGCAAGCCAACCTTGTTAGAAAAGAGAAGGGTGGATTTGTTTACATTATATATAAGTATATTTACAGTATATTTATAAAGGACAATACACTGTATTTAAGGGTATTTTCTGAGAGTGTGAAATCAACTGTCCACTAGGGGCAGCATAGAGTTGGAGTCTTTATTGCCACTCAGTGGTGTATATTTTTGCTATCCAACAAACTATATTCTACATTTTTTTTGAAAATTGACAATAAATCTATAAATACAGAGAGGCCTCTAGGGCAGACAGAGATCAGATATCTTCAAAAGATCATCCTTTTTTTTTTTTAATTTTAAAACGTTTTTTATTTTAAACACATTAAAAACACATTAAAAATCAAACATATGCATACAACAAAAAGTAACACAAAAAAAGAAAAAGATCACCTAAAAGATCATCCTAAAGGCACTTTTTTTTTTCAAATTTAATATCCCATTTAATTATGTTTCCCCTTCTGCTTAAAATATATCCAGCACACACTTTGCTTGAGTTGCACTTCCCACTGGGGGTGGACCTTGTCCTCATAATTATGAGAAGAAGGTGGGGAAACTGGTTTTAATTGTCTGAGTGAGACGGGTGTGCAAATCTTGAGTACACACTGTCTCCCAGTAGATAAAAGGAGAACAAGGTACAATCGGGAAGACAGATAGCAGTTCAATCAATCGATCAATTAATAAGCAAGCAAGCCAGCCAGACACAATTTTTACACATCATGTGACTGGCAGGTATATAAGTATGTATGTATGTATGTATGTATGTATGTAGGTAGGTAGGTAGGTAGGTAGATAGATGGATGGATAGATAGATATGGTTGGTAGGTAGGTAGGGAGAGGTAGGTAGGGAGAGAGAGAGATAGGGTAGATAGATAGGGTAGATAGAGTAGATGAGAGAGAGAGAGAGAGATAGGAGGATAGTAGTTAGGCAGGTAGATAGATAGATAGATAGATAGATAGATAGATGATAGGTAGATAGATAGATAGATAGATAGATAGATAGATGAGAGAAAGATAGGATGGTAGGTAGGTAGATAGATAGGATAGGAGGATGGTAGGTAGGTAGGTAGATAAATAGATAGGATAGTAGGATAGTAGGTAGGTAGGTAGGTAGATAGATAGAATGGTAGGTAGGTAAGTAGATAAATAGATAGGATAGGAGGATGGTAGGTAGGTAGGTAGGTAGATGACAGATAGATAGATAGATAGATAGATAGATAGATAGATAGATAGATAGATAGATAGATAGATAGATAGATAGATATAGATCGATCAACCTTGGCAACTGAGGCTCCACCCCTATGATTCTATGCCCTATGACGTGTGGACTTCAACTCCCAGAATTCCCAGAGCCAGCATGGGCCACCAAGAATTCTGGGAGCTGAAATTTATCTTGATCTTCTCTTGGTGGCAAGTTGGAAGCACAGGATGTGTGTGTGTGAGAGAGAGAGAGAGAGAGACCCTCAATCATTCTCTGGTTACTTACCACCATCTCTGCTGCTCCGTGCAAGGTAGAACCGTTTCTCAAAACGCCGATCGCTGGGTAATTCTATATATATTCTATATATTCTATATATTCTATACATATATAAAAAGAACAGCACTGACCTGGTATTCGGTTCCTTCGAATTGGTCTTTTTCCAGGCTGTCCATGGTGAAGAACGATGCCTGAAGTCCTTCCAAGAATTAGATCCACGAGTGCTCCTGGTGGGGAGGGAGGATGAGTTATTGGGGGCACAGAAGCATCCCCAAAACTAACACGCATCTTCCCAGCTGGCCTTCCGAAGGGAGTCCTGTAGGCTTTGCTGACACCTTCCTGTTTTCCTGCCCTTCCTCACCTCCAGGAGATGGTAGCAAGTTCTCCAAATCCTGTTTATAGAGGCAGGTTTCTACCTTCAGCCAGAAATCCAAGCGAGGAAAGATGCTAATGCTTTGGGTTTTTCATTTGGCCAGGAGTTTTTAAACATTTAGAAAAGGGCTAAGTAAACATCTTTGGAAAAGCTTTCCCCAGGCGCTGCCCCCTTTTGAAACTGGAAGGAGTTGGAGGGTCGCCATGGTGGGAAAGGAAAGGGAGGGGAGGAGAGGAGAGGAGAGGGAAGGGAAGGGAAGGGAAGGGAAGGAAAGGGAAGGAAAGGAAGAGGGGAGGGGAGGGGGAGGAGAGGAGAGGAGAGAAAAGGAAAGGAAAGGAAAGGAAGGAAAGAAGAAAGGAAAGGAAAGGAAGAGGGGAGGGGAGGGGGAGGAGAGGAGAGGAAAGGGAAGGAAAGGGAAGGAAAGGAAAGGAAAGGAAGAAGGGAGGGGAGGAGAGGAAAGGAAAGGAAGAGGGGAGGGGGAGGGGAGGAGAGAAAAGGAAAGGAAAGGAAGGAAAGAAGAAAGGAAAAGAAAAGAAAGGAAAGGAAAGGAAAGGAAAGGAAAGGAAAGGAAAGGAAAGGAAAGGAAGGAAAGGAAAGGAAGAGGGGAGGGGAGGAAAGGAAAGGAGAAGAAAGGAAAAGAAAGAAAGAGGGGAGGAGAGGGGGAGGGGAGGAGAGGAGAGGAAAAGGAAGGAAAGGAAAGGAAGAGGGGAGGGGGAGGAGAGAAAAGGAAAGGAAAGGAAAGAAAGGAAGGAAAGAAAGGAAAGGAAAGGAAAAGAAAGGAATAGGGGAGGGGAGGGGAGGGGAGAGGAGAGGAGGGAAGATATGAAAGGAAAAGAAAGGAAGCGGGGAGGGGAGGGAAGGGAAGGGCTGTTTTTGATTGCATAAGGTAGGCAAACTCATTCCTATTTCTTTATTAATTTATTGAGGGGTATTTTTGATTGTTTTCTATGCCACCCACAGATATTTATTTATTTGTTTATTTAATATTTATCTATCTATCTGTTTATTTTCTATGCCGCCCATCTCCCCTACAAGGTGATTCTGGGTGACCCCAAAAAGGATGACGGGGGGGGGGGGGGGGGCTCGAGTTACGATTGTAACGGAGCCTGCTCTCACTGGGGGGGTGGGCACTGCCAGGGGTTGGAGAGGCTTGGCAGAGGCCCCAGACGACCCCATATCACTGAGACCCCCCTGTACCCTACCTCCTGCCCCTCGGGGTCCCCACAGGTCTCCCTATGCTTCTCACCCAGTCCCTCAGCCCACCCCCCCCAAGGGAGCCCAAGGCCGTTCCCCCCCTCCCCTGGGCCTGGCATCCTTCAGCCTGCTCCTCAGCAGCCCCCAATCCATCTTTCTTAGGGGATGTGTGGTACTCAAATAATGGACTTCGCGCAACATCGAAAGAAGGAGGAAGAAAAAACTCACACACTTTGCCCCCAAAGTGAGACATAAATAGATGCAGTTGGAAATGCCTTTTTTTTTTTTTTCCTTTTTTCCTCTCCTTCTGTTTGTTCCTAGATTCTCTGGAATTAAATGCGGGCTCCTTGGAGTTTTACCTCCTTGCTTGTTTGATCTGGAGGAGAAATTTTTATTATTATTATTATTATTATTTTCTGCGCGGTGCGATTAAGAGCCAACGTTCCCTCTCCAGAGATAGCGGATGGACGGAATGGGTTTCAAGAAGTAGATGGCCTTGTCTCTGGAAGGCTAGGGGGATTTGCAAGTTACCAAGTTAGTAATTTAAGTTTCCCATAAAAGGATAAAGCTATAGGTTTGGGCTTCGGGGAGGTGGGGGGGGGGGCTCCCTGCATCTTCTTTCTCTCTATCATTTTAATTCTGCGGTTTATAATTTGTTTTTTTTTTCCCCTTCTCTCTTCCCCTCTGTTTTGGGGGTAGAGAAATAAATTTGCCCCCTGTTCCCAATTTTGCTCTTTGTTCCGAGAATTCTTTTTTAGCCCTTAATTTTCTTTCCGAACAGGTTATAAGGAAGGTGAGGGAGGGAGGAGGGAGGGAGGGAGGGAAGGAGAAAGGAAGGGAGGGAGGGAGGAAAAGAGGGAGGGAGGAAGGAGGGGGGAAAGAAAGAAGGCAGGGAGGGAGAGAAGGAGGAGGAGGGAAGAAAGGGGCAGAAGGGAGGGAAGGAGGGAGGAAGGAAGGAAAGAAAAAGGGAAAGGAAGGAAGGAGGGAGGGAAGGAGGGAGGGAGGGAGGCAGAGAAGGAAAGGAGGGAAGGAAGGTGGAATGGAGGAAGGAAGGAAGGTAGGAGGAAAAAGGGAAAGGAAAGCGAAGGGAGGGAGGGAGGAAAAGAGGGAGGGAGGGAGGAAGGAGGGGGGAAAGAAAGAAGGGAGGGAGGGAGAGAAGAAGGAGGAGGGAAGAAAGGGGCAGAAGGGAGGGAAGGAGGGAGGGAGGAAGGAAGGAAGGAAAGAAAAAGGGAAAGGAAGGAAGGAGGGAGGGAGGCAGAGAAGGAAAGGAGGGAGGGATGGAGGAAGGAAGGTAGGAGGAAAAAGGGAAAGGAAAGCGAAGGAAGGGAGGGAGGAAAAGAGGGAGGGAGGAAGGAGGAAGGAAAGAAAGAAGGGAAGAAAAAAGGGAGGGATGGAGGAGGGAAGAGAGGAGAGGTATATAAACACTTGTTGCAGATGGAAATATAGGGAATGAAATTATGAAATTAAATTAAAGAATGAAATTAATTATAGAAGGTTCGGGGTGTGTGTGTGTGAGTTTTGCCTGGTTTATCCTTTTATTTTACCTGTATCACATTTTTTATTTCCAGCGGATGGTTCTCACCCTCAACTGCAGATTGTGCTTTAGGAAAATTACCCAGTCTGGGTGACGAATATAAACTAGGACCAGAATATTTTTAAAAAACATTTTTTTAAAAAAAAGGCCCAGTGGAATCGATCATGAATGGTTCTCGCAAGTCTATTTTAATTGCTTTCCTCCCGTCGCCTGAAGTTACGGGCAGCTTCAAAGAAAAGCTGACCTGCCGTAATCAGAATCATTTTCCGGGGAAGCGGCCCAAGGAGCAGCATTTCCTTCAAAGAAGTGGCCAGCCCGAAGTAAGGACTCGGTTGAAAGATACGAGATCAAACACAGACCCCCTCCAAAAATCTTGAACTTTGGGTGAGGTTCCAAGGAGAAGTAAGGTAGCTACCGAACTGCCTGCGTCTCATTTTTGAACCCAGGGGATTCTGCCCTCTTCATTCAAGACGTTATTATCTATTTTGAGAAGCTTCTCAGAAGTTGTCCACAGTTACTCCTGCCTAAGGGTGAGTGGGTGGGCAGCCACTACCGGCTCGCCCAAAGCAATCCGAACCGGTGGAATTCAGCTGGTTCAGACCGGTTCGGGCGAATCACTAAACGAACTGTGGTAAACTGAGGACCACCTGAAATTTTCTTATTGAACTGAATGAGATCATGGATTTACTATTTAATTTGAGGAACTTATTATTTTATTTCCTTATTTAATTTAAGGCGCTTCTTATTTTATTTCCCATTCAATTAAATTGTATTTAATTTAATACAATTATGGTTTGGTTTGGTCTCCCAACCTTCGGCACCTTTCCACAACATAGTTTAAAAAAAGGAAAAATATAACCTAGAATTAAAGCCCTGGAAATCACATATCATCCCCTCTTTTCCCCCCACCCCAAAGGATCAGATAGATTTTATTCGTTCACAGCCCTAAGCATAATCAGTTAAAATATAACCCTGAGACCAGTTATGAGTTTCCCTTTGCGATTGTCATTAACTGGGTCATTGGTTTCAATGGTTTAAAAAAAAAAACAAAAACAGCAACACCAAAAGAACCATGGAAATAAATTGCATTGATCCAGGAGAAGAAAGAGGCAGAGGTTGGAAATGAACTCTCTGCCCCAGGGCAACTAAGAAGTAAAACCGGTTCTACTTGAACTCGTCTCTTCTCCTTCCCGGAATCTTTTCTGCGTTCCTTTCTTTTGGTTACTCTTCTTCTGAAGTTCTCCCTTTTCCGTAAGATTGTCGGTGCGGTGCCTTCATCCAGACATCAACCCTTTACAGAGTGCATCCCGGGACTCGGCGTTAATTGGTTGCGACACGTACTATAAAGGACACGTCTCAAACAAACCGTGTGATCTACCACATAACTAGCGGTGGGTTTCAGATTATGTTACTACCGGTTTTCCCCGCGCACACACACCTGGTTTGTGCAGACCCCTGCCTCCTGGCCTCAAAAATCTGCCTAAATAGGATGGCATAGAGTCGGGGAGGGTGGGTGGATTTCCGCTACCGGTTCGGACGAACCAATCCGAACCGGCTGAATACCACCTCTTCTCGTGGTCGACCATTTGTTCTGGCTGGGAAGAACTTTCTGTCTGTTTGCCTATGGAGATTCTTAGTCCTCCAGGTCATGGTTGTCCCTAAGGTGCTTTTTTTCAAGAGGCAGCTATGCTTTCTCGTTTTTCTTCGAAGACGTTTCCCTTCTCATCCAAGAAGCTTCTTCAGCTCTGACTGGATGGTGGGGAATGGAAGGATTTATACTCCTTGCAGACAACTGGATGGTCTGCCCCTTTATCTCTGTCAGCAACCTTCCCAGAATGTCCGACTTCCTGTCCGTTTCCTGCAGCCGTGCCCCTCTTCCTATAGCAGCACATTGAGTACTAAACAAATGCCGAGTATTGGGACAACATTTTCACGTCATCGTTCAGTATCAACTTTGATGAGTTTTGATGCCGTTGAGTATGAGGCAGTGGTGAAATCCAATTTTTTTTTTTACTACCGGTTCTGTGGGCGTGGCTTGGTGGGCGTAGCAGGTTACTGCAAAATCTCCATTCCCTCCCCACTCTGGGACTAGCCAGAGGTGGTATTTGCCGGTTCTCTGAACTACTCAAAATTTCCACTACCGGTTCTCAGAAACTGCTCAAAATTTCTACTACCGGTTCTCCGAACTGCTCAAAATTTCCACTACCGGTTCTCAGAAACTGCTCAAAATTTCTACTACCGGTTCTCCGAACTGCTCAAAATTTCCACTACCAGTTCTCAGAAACTGCTCAAAATTTCTACTACCGGTTCTCCAAACTGCTCAAAATTTCCACTACCGGTTCTCAGAAACTGCTCAAAATTTCTACTACCGGTTCTCCAAACTGCTCAAAATTTCCACTACCGGTTCTCAGAAACTGCTCAAAATTTCTACTACCGGTTCTCCAAACTGCTCAAAATTTCCACTACCGGTTCTCCAGAACCTGTCAGAACCTGCTGGATTTCACTCCTGGTATGAGGTACCACTATATTTTGTTAACACCTAATCAATGGTGCACGACAACAAGCAATGGATGAAAACTAATCAAAAAGAGAAGGGTTAGAAATAAGGAGGAATTTCCTAATAGCGAGAACAATTAATTGGTGGAACGTCTTGCTTTCAGAAGTTGTGGGGGCTCCATCACTGGAGGTTTTTAAGAAGAGATGGGACAGCCATTTGTCCCGAGTGGTATAGGGTCTCCTTCTTGAGAAGCGGGTTGGACTAGAAGACCTCTGAGGTCCCTTCCAACCCTGTTATTGTATTATTAACATTGGGAGTAGCATCTTTCGAGCTTCCCAAGCTGCCTCCTCTGAAGAAATAGTGTGTATGACATCACTGCTCTAGAACCTTTCCTTTCAAGCATTCTAAGCGGCCTCCAATCCAGACCATTTCTCTAGGTGAACAAGGAACAGTCTACGGAATGTCCGATCCCAGATTTTTAGATATCCCAGCTGTGATCTTCGACAACGGATCCGGATTGTGCAAGGCTGGCATTGCCGGAGATAGCGCTCCGAGGTCAGTCATCACAGCCATCGTCGGCCGTTCGAAAGCCAAAGCTACGATGCTCGGAGCGGGCCAGAAGGAATATTACATTGGAGAAGAAGCTCAGTCCAAACGGGGCGTTTTATCCTTGAATTATCCCATCGATCACGGTATTGTGACCTCCTGGGACGACATGGAACGGATCTGGAGGCACGTTTACGATTGCGAATTGAGGCTCAAGTCCAGCGAGAGGCCCGTGTTGCTCACCGAAGCCCCTCTGAATCCACTCCAGAATCGGGAGAGGATGACTCAGATCATGTTCGAGAACTTCAAGGTCCCAGCGATGTATGTGGCCGTCCAAGCCACTTTGGCGCTCTATGCATCAGCACGTACCACCGGCATAGTCATGGACAGTGGAGATGGGGTCACCCACACGGTTCCTATCTATGAAGGGTACTGCTTGCCCCACGCGGTCTCCAGGTTGGACGTCGCTGGAAGGGACATCACTGAATACTTCATGAGGCTTCTTCTCGAGAGCGGGCATTCCTTCGTCAGCACAGCCGAAAGAGAAATTGTGAAGGACATCAAGGAGAAGCTGTGTTATGTAGCGTTAGATCCCGTCCAAGAAATGAAAACTAAGCCGGAGTATCTCCTCAGAGAGTACAAGTTACCCGACGGAAACGTCATCCAAATCGGGAGTCAACTCTTCCGAGCTCCAGAAGCCCTTTTCGCCCCCACTGACATCGGCATCGATGCGCCGGGCGTCCACCGAATGATCTTCAACAGCATCATGAAATGTGACATCGACGTCCGACGAGATCTTTACGGCAACGTCCTCCTTTCAGGAGGATCGACGTTGTTCTGTGGGCTGGATGAGCGCATCTTGCAAGAGATGCAACTTCAGGTACCTCTGGGGATATCGGTGAGGATCATCGCTCCTCCGGAAAGGAAGTATTGTGTGTGGATTGGGGCCTCCATATTGACTTGCTTAACGGCGTTCAGACAGATGTGGGTCACCTTGAACGATTACCATGAATTTGGACCTGCTGTGGTGCACCGGAAATGTTTTTAGGAACAATTGTCTCCCTTTGTAGATGGGTTAGAACGGTGGAAGTTCAAATAATTAGAGGGACATAAAACGCTCATCGATCACACATAATTCTTTGAACTTCTGTTGTGTCTATCCAAAGATGGATTTCTCATATGTCTGAATTTATATGTGTATATGAAATCTGTCTTCGGATGTGTTGACTGGCTAGAATTTACAGTAAATAAATGATGGAGTCACGGGCACCAGGACCAGGATCCGTTTTCTTCATTGTCTTTTGTTTCTTCAGAAGTCCTATTTTGCTTTCCTTACTTAACAGAAGAGGTACGATGGACTTCCTTTCCATGGCGACTGGAAATGCTGAGATGGGGAGGGCCGAACAAATAAGACGATTGGGAGGTGTGTTTCAGAAGTGGTATTCAGCCGGTTTGAACCAGTTTGCCCGAACTGGTAGCGGAAATCCCACACGAGCTCTATGCCATCCTATTTAGGCACGTTTTGGAGGCTGGGCACATGCGCGGAAGGCGGGCACGTGTGCGAACTGGGGTCGCGCATACGCATGAATCGAGTGTCCACATAGCGAACCGGTAGTAACATAATCTGAATCCCACTGCTGGTTTGCGTTGATAAATTATGCTCCTGAAAATAAACAAAAGTTGGGCAGAAGAAGGGCTATCTTAATTTCCACCCTTCTTACCAAATCGATCTGAGACCAAAAAAATAATAGTAATGCATTTTATAGAGTTTTCATTGGCTTTTGCTTCCTACAATGAGCCGGCTCTGTAAATCTAACGCTTTTCCAACAGAGGGTGCAATCCTCTCAATCACCAATAGGGGTGCCAGCAACAAGGAAAGACACCTCTGATGTTTTGGAGGCAATTTTGGTAATTTTGTATTGTAAGAAGAGAACGGTAGAGGCACTTCTACTAGAGTAAGAGTGGGAATTAGAAGACCTCCAAGGACCTTTCCGAGCCTATTGTTCTATATTCTACGAAACCCAAACAACTGGAGTTAGCAGGAACAGAGATGGGGAAAGAGAGAGACGAGAAGATAGACAGCCTCATGTTCTTGAGATGCTTTGGATTTTATTTTGCACTTGTGGAAGACTCCATTTTAAATATCTGAAAACCATTTCTGGTCAAGATAGTATATCATGTCAAGGAGAAAAGGCGAAACCATCTTTATCTTGATCAAAGTAGGTTTGACATGCCTCCTGAACATTCTGGTCCCATCCTAGATATATGAAGAACATCTCTGGCCAAGATTGTGGCTCTTGACCAAGAGAACATGTGGCGTCATCTTTGTCTTCATCAAAATAGGTTTGACATGCCTCTTGAACTTTCTGGTCCCATCCTAGATATCTGAAGAAGATCTCTGGCCAAGATAGTGGCTCTTGACCAAGAGAACACATGGCGTCATCTTTGTCTTCATCAAAATAGGTTTGACATGCCTCTTGAACATTCTGGTCCCATCCTAGATATCTGAAGAACATCTGTGGCCAAGATTGTGGCTCTTGACCAAGAGAACACGTGGTGTCACCTTTGTCTTCATCAAAGTAGGTTTGACATGCCTCTTGAACTTTCTGGTCCCATCCTAGATATCTGAAGAACATCTGTGGCCAAGATTGTGGCTCTTGACCAAGAGAACACGTGGCGTCATCTTTGTCTTCATCAAAGTAGGTTTGACATGCCTCTTGAACTTTCTGGTCCCATTCTAGATATCTGAAGAACATCTCTGGCCAAGATTGTGGCTCTTGACCAAGAGAACACGTGGTGTTACCTTTGTCTACATCAAAGTAGCTTTGACATGCCACTTGAACTTTCTGGTCCCATCCTAAATATCTGAAGAACATCTGTGGCCATGATAGTGGCTGTTGACCATGAGTAGACTTGAAATCATCTTTGTCTGCATCAAGGTAGCTTTGAAGGGCCTCTTGAACTTTCTGGTCTCCTAGAGACAACTCAACAATGGTTAGACAGGACCTCATTCATTGTGAAGTCGTAGCTATGGACCATTTCTCCAATTTTATCAAATGGGAGAGGCTGTGGGTTTTTTGTTGTTGTTTTCAGACTGAGAAGTTTTTTTATTCCCAGGAAACACTCAAAGATACATATCCGAGTCGCCGACACCATGCCTATGATCAGGTGCTGAACAGGTTGATCTTCTCCCGAAATGGGCCGAGAAGGATTTGCATCGAAGGCTCGAATCTCCAGCTCCCAAGCTGTCATCATTGACAATGGCTCCGGACTTTGTAAATCGGGGATTTCTGGAGAAATTAGTCCAAGGCACGTCATGGCCACCGTCCTTGGTTACCCCAGAAGCAAGCTACCTCTTTCCAAGGCTAAGCAGAAAGAATGCTACGTGGGATTCGAAGCCCAACATAGACAAGACGTCCTCTCGTTGACCTACCCCATCGAAGCGGGCGTCATCACTTCCTGGGATGAGATGGAGACCGTCTGGAAGTACATCTACGAGAAAGGGTTGGGGGTCAAGGCCTTCGAGAGGCCTCTGCTGATGACAGAATCCCCCTTGAACCCAAAAGAGGACCGAGCCAAGCTCACCCAGCTGATGTTTGAATATTTTAAGGTCCCGGCTTTCTATCTGTCCATCCAAGCCATCCTCTCCCTCTACGCTTCTGCACGTTACACGGGGATCGTCATCGATTGCGGGTATGGGATCAGCCACGCCGTCCCAGTGTACGAGGGGTACTGTCTTCCCCATGCTGTCTCCCAGCTGGGCCTGGGGGGCCGCGACGTCACACAGTTCCTGAGGGAACTTCTTCTAGAAAACAGGCAATACTTCTGGAACTTTCCGGAAGCCAACACCGTGGTGGAGGACATCAAAGTCAAGTTGTGTTTTGTGACCTTAGACGCCCGCCACCGAGAGAGCAAGCACTCCGAAGACCTCCCCAAAGAATACAAGCTTCCTGATGGCAACAGGATCAAAATCGGGGACCCCCTCTACCTGGCTCCCGAGATCCTTTTCAGGCCGAGCAACATCGACCACAAGGGTCAGGGTCTCCACAAGCTTGTGGCCCACAGCGTCAAGAAATGCGATCCCAGTATCCGTAACGTGCTGTATTCCAACGTGTTGATCTCAGGAGGGTCTTCCCTCTTCCCAGGTTTGGATGAACGGATGTTCAAAGGCTTGGAAGGAGAAGCCCCTCAAGGTGTCCCCATCAAAGTCATCGCTCCCCCAGACCGATGGTTCTCGGCATGGATCGGGGCGTCTATCATCACCTCCCTGAGCACCTTCAAACAGATGTGGGTGACGGCTGCCGATTACCGAGAATACGGGCCAAATATTGTCCACCGACGGTGCTACTGAGAAGGGGGGACGGGAAAATGTCTCCTTCTTTTGGCCATAAAGCCACGGCAGCGTCGGTCAGAAGGCTGAAGGCGATTAAAAGAAGAAAAAAATAGCAAGCGTTCAGCTTTTCCCCCCCAAAAGGTTAAATAAATAATTGATTTTAAGGCCTGAGAAACTGACAGGATTTAATGTATTTCCTGCTTAGAAACAGAGAGAGGGAGAGGGAGGGAGGGAGGGACGGAGAGAGAGAGAAAGAGACAGGAGTGGGCTCCTGGGGGTTCTCAAGGGTTCGGAAGAACCTCTAGCTAAGATTCTGTGAGGTTCGGATAACCCCCAAATCCCACTCCTGGCTGGCCCCGCCCACCCCTCCCCTCCCCTCCCAGGAGTCCCCACACGGCCCGTTTTGGATACAAATAAGTGCAGGGCGCGCATGGAGGCTCCAGGAAGGCGAAAAACAGGCCTACTGGAAGTTCAGGAAGAGCCCATTTCCGGTCTCCAGAGGGCCTCTAGAGTCTGGGGAGGCCATTTTCACCTTCCTGGAGGCTCGAGAAAAGCCTCCGGAGCCCGGGGAGGGCAAAACCACCCCTTCCACCATGGTGCAGGAGGCTGACTAGGCCATGCCCACCATGGCCACGCCCACCCAGCCACCGGGCAAAGCATCCCTCGCTAAAATTTTTGAAGTCCACTCCTGCTTAGAGACCTTCAGAGCTAAAGGGAGTCCTCGACTTACAACAGTTCATTTAGCGACCGAAGTTACCACGGCTCTGGAAAACGTGACCATTTTAGGACCGTTTTTCCACACTTACGACCGTCGCAGCAGCCCCGGGAGTCATGTGATCAAAATTCGGATGGTTGGCAAACTGACTCCCATTGATGACGGTTGCGGTGTCCCAGGGTCACGTGATTCCCCCCCTTTTACGACCTTTTACGCCAGATTCAATTAACAACCAAGTTACTCACTTCAGAACTGCAGGGATTCACTTAACGAATGTGGGAAGAAAGATCAGTAAGGTGAGGCAAGCAGACTTAGCAAACTGTCTCACTTAGCAACCAAAAGGTGGGCCTCCATTGTGGTCGTATGTCGAGGATGATTATGTAATTTGGTTTTTCATCTTCCCAATAGAAATAGAAATGGAGAGGTTGTCTCACCTTGGCTTTTCCTTAACCCTTGTCTCATGGTTGCCCAAAATTGTAGAAACGTTTTGGGAAAAGTGTATTTTTGAGGTTTGATGGTTAATAACTCCGCTTTTTTGGGGGGCGGGGGAGTTTCAAGATAATCCTATTCCACTGCTGGAATGGCTTGGGAAGAGCCCAGACCTTAACCCAGTTGAAAATTATTTACGGGACCGCCTGCTACCACCAACAGCCTCCCACCGGCCAGTACGCTCCCATAGAGAGGGGCTCCTCCGGGTGCTGTCGGCCAAACAATGTCGACTGGCGGCCCCTAGGGGGAGAGCCTTCTCTGTGGGGGCACCTACGATCTGGAACGAGCTCTTCCCGGAGATACGGAGGATCCCGGATGTGCGCACCTTCCGTCGCGCGCTCAATATTTTTTTATTTCATCAAACTGGCCTGGCCTAATTCTTTTCCCCTTTTAAATGTAAATTTTAATTTGTTTTTAAATTATTGGGTGTTTTAAATTTGTCTCAACCAAATTATTTAATTCGTTTTTATTCTATTTTAAATTTTTGTATTACGTGTTTTATTCTGTGGCTGTTCACCGCCCTGAGTCCTTCGGGAGTAGGGCAGTATATAAATCCAATAAAAACAAAAACAAACAAAAACAAAATCTACGAAGTTGACTAAAGAAACTTGTTTATTTGAACTTGTTTTAACTTTCTATCGAAGCACTTGTTAGGTGCTTCGATAGAAAAACATTATAAATATATATATATATCTCATATTAAAATTCCTATAATTTGGGGGCTAGGATTGCTGTTATTGATGGAGAAACACCTAGAATCCACCACTTATCTTACGTGACTGCTATTACTGATTTTTATCTTCTTCAACTGGTATCTCAGTTGTCTATCCAGAGGTTAACCTTAGGTGGCCACCCATACTAGGCCCATCTTAAGCACTTCCATTGTTCTGTTTGATGTCATTGTACTTTGCTGATGACAACTCCAACTTGGCCTCCATTGGCTGAACACCGAAGATCAAACTGAAAGCTTATTCAACATCTGCAAAAATTTAACAGACAAGGCCACCGTTTAACACCACAGTGGAGCAATTGTGAATAAATTGAAACCGGGGAGAGCTCGTTTCTAGGATCCGAGGGCAAGAAGCATCATGGTGCCCTACGTCCTTGGCCACCTGAAACATATTTGGTTGAGCCTGGTTCAGAAAGACAACCGGTAATAACTATCATCTCTGAACATCCACGGTGGATGCTCGCAATCTCCCCAAGACAAGTCCTGGCTATTCGGAGAAGACCTTGTTTCCAGAAATATATGTTGCCTGTACATAATATGAGAAGCCGGTTTTTGAAAAGGGAGGAACCCGTTTGTGATATCTAAGGATCTAGAACCTAGACGGACCCAACGTTCTGTGCTGTCCTACTAGACTAGAGCGAGGAAAACAGTTGTTGCGAATTCAGTTCTTCGTCGGATTGAAGATGTCTCGGTCGAGAACCGCCGTCATTATTGACAATGGGTCAGGACTCTGCAAAGCGGGTTTTTCTGGAGAAGAGGCTCCCAGGACCATGGTGGCTACGATTGTCGGCTACCCAAAGACCCACGCAATCATGTTTGGCCCCGTTCAGAGAACGTCTTACGTCGGCAAGGAAGCCCAAGCCAAGAGAGGGATCTTATCTTTTAAATACCCAGTGGAACATGGGATAGTGACCTCCTGGGATGATATGGAGAAGATCTGGAGATACATCTACAGGCATGGTCTCAAAGTAAGAGCCAAGGAGAGGCCGGTGCTGTTGACCGAAGCACCCATGAACCCAACGGCAAACCGAGAGAAGATGACAGAGATTATGTTTGAGCATTTCCAAGTCCCGGCGATGTTTGTAGGCCTTCAAGCTTTGATGGCCTTGTATGCTTCTGCCCGTACCACAGGGTTGGTTTTAGATAGCGGTGCCGGAGTCACTTTGACTGTCCCCATCTACAAAGGCCACTGCTTGCTCCATGCCATCTCCAGGATGAATTTCGCGGGGCGTGATATCACCAGGTATCTCTCGACCCTCCTGTTGGAGAGCGGGCATAACTTCCTGAGCTCTGCCGAGAAGGAGATTGTGAAGAACATCAAGGAGAACCTGTGCTACGTGGCTCTGGATTCAAGTCGCCCGAAAGACAAAGTGTCCATCCGCGAATACACACTCCCGGATGGCAGGCCTGTCGAGATCGGAGACCAGCTCTTCCGAGCTCCCGAATCCCTTTTTAACCCGACGGATGCTGGCGTTACGGCACCGGGGATCCACCAAATGATCGCCGAGACCATCTCCAAATGTGAAGGAAGCATCCGCCAGGACCTCTGGAGAAGCCTTATCGTAGCGGGAGGATCTACCCTGTTTCCAGGTCTCTGCGAACGTCTTCTCAAAGAGCTAAGAAGTCTAGGCCCTCAGGGCCTGCCGACCAAACTGGAAGCTCCGGCGAACCGGATACATTCCGTCTGGATTGGCGCGTCGGTCCTCACCAGCTTGCCTTCTTTTCAGGACATGTGGGTCACGCAGCAAGAATACAGAGAGGTTGGCTCCACAGTGCTGCAGAAGAAATGCTTCTGAGAAGAATAAATGGGGCAATTATGAAAGCCCCCCCCTCCTCATCCCACCTTCCAAAAGAAAAAAAATTTGATTGGAAATGCTGGCGAGGGGCTAGTAAACCTTTCCACAAAAAACAGCCGTGTCTTGTGGTTTTCGGAGTACGACAACCTAAGTTCTCTTATGGGGGAGGCAGAGAAAGAGGCCTTGTGGGCCGTATTTTGAGGACCCCTGAAGTTGTTTTACATATGTTGAGGAGGGAGCGGGAGAGTAGATGTTAGTAAGAGCAGGAAGCTGTTTGTTTGTTTGCCGGATGTTCAGGGCTGGAGCAATCGCGAGAATTTTTTACTTCGAGGGCCGTAAACTTTTTGCCACTTGGCATAAATAGCAATACCACTTACTTATATACTGCTTTACAATGCTCCACAGCCCTCTCTAAGCGGTTTACGGAATCTTGCCCTCTTGCCCCCAACCATCTGGATCCTCGTTTTACCGACCTCAGAAGGACGGAAAGCTGAGTCAATCTTGAGCCTGGTGAGATTCGAACTGCCAAATTGCAGGCGGCCGGCAGTCAGCAGAAGGAGCCTGCAGTACCGCACTCTAACCACTGGGCCACCGTGGCTCAAATAGGCAGAAGACACACAAAAATAAACCAGTATTGGCGGGTGGGTGGTTGAAATGATCTAAGATAGGTAGGTAGGTAGGTAGGTAGGCAGATAGATAGATAGATAGATAGATAGATAGATAGATAGATAGATAGATAGATAGATAGACAGAGAGAGAGAGAGAGAGAGAGAGAGAGAGAGGATAGATAGATAGATAGATAGATAGATAGATAGATAGATAGATAGATAGATAGATAGATAGATAGATAGATAGATAGATCTGGAAAGATAGTTGATAGAGGAGGGAGGGAGGGAAGGAAGAAGGAAGGAAGGAAGATGAATAGAGGGAAGGAAAATGAAAGGGAAGAAAGGAAAAAGGAAGGAAAGACAAAGAAGTAAGGACAAATGAATGGTAAGGAAGGAAGGAAAAAAGAAAAGAAAAGGAAGGAGAAGAAGGAAGGAAAAATGAAAAGGAAGGAAAGAAGGAAGGGAGGGAGGGAGGGAGGGAGGGAGGGAGGAAAAATGAATGGGAAGGAAGAAAAAAGGAAAATGAAGGAGAAGAAGGAAGGAAAATGAAAACGAAAGGAGGGAGCGAGCGAGGGAGTGAGTGAGGGAGGGAGGGAGGAAGGAAGGAAGGAAAAATGAATGGGAAGGAAGGAAAAAAGGAAAATGAAGGAGAGGAAGGAAAAAATGAAAGGGAAGCAAGGAAAAAAGAAAATGAAGGAGAAGAAGGAAGGAAAACAAAAAGGAAGGGAGGGAGGAAGGAAGGGAGGGAGGGAGGGAGGAAGGAAGGAAGGAAGGAAAAATGAATGGGAAGGAAAGAAAAAAGGAAAATGAAGGAGAGGAAGGAAAAAATGAAAGGGAAGGAAGAAAGGAAAAATGAAAGAGAAGGAAGGAATGTAAAAAGCATGGAAGGAACAAAAAATGAAAGAAGGGAGGAAGGAAGTTAGACATTCTAGGTGTAAAAGTTCTGAATGGATCTATTCCAGGGTAAAGTGAAATTTGCACGGTAAAGTGAAATAAACAGTTTCCCAATTCTGAAGATTCTAGATTTCCCTTGGAGGAAAATGCCAGGTTTGGGGGGGGGGGGGTTTGTAGCAATCCGCTGACACATGTCAACTCCATAATGAACCCGCCGTTGCAAAGCAGAAGGGATCAAACTGGACAAATTGACGTTGACAAAGTGACATTTTCAATATTGTTTCCATTTCTGCGTTGTCTTTATTTTTGTTTCCCTGTTCTGGCTTGCCTGCACTAGAGGTAGCAGATGGCTACAAATATTGTAACCAAACAAATAATCAGTGCATATTTAGAGAGCTGTTAAGAATCTGATCCCGTCTCGGTCCTTTTTATTATTATTATTTATTTTGTTTTTTGTTTGTGTTTTTTTTTTTTTTTTCTGGCAGCCTGGCTCGACTTGCACACCAATCGCAAAACACACTGCCTGGGAAATTGGACCCAATTGTGGAATTTTGCACAGAAATCACGGCTCATGCAGACCGTTTTCAAGATTTTGCACAGGAGGAGGGAAAAAGTAAATGAAGTGCAGATCCTCCTCGTTTCGTTTTTATTTTTACCCTGCCTGCTAAAGTTGGGGTTTCGGTCAGATTTAGAAAATGAACGCACCCAGATGTGTGTGTAAGTGGTTTGTAAAATAACGTTTATGAAAGGGTCCTAATCTGGTTTTGAACCACCAATTTGCATGAAAGGCTTACGTGGATGCAAGCAAATTGACATGCATGGTGTCATTTGCAGCATGCGTTGGGCAAAAAGGGCGTAAAAAACGCAGGTACGCGGCGTGCAATTTATGCAAAGGATGCTCTTCTGTGTAAAATGTAAAAGGGTCTCCTGCTTGGGCAGGGGGTTGGACTAGATGACCTACAAGGTCCCTTCCAACTCTGTTATTCTGTTACTTTTGACTCCAATAATGTTCATTGGGCGAGGAGGTAAAAGAGACGCACCTGACGTATCTTTTACACAAACAACTTCCATTTACGCAAATGGCGTAGCTGAGGCAGACCTGCTGCCTAAAATGGCCCCCATTTTACTGGGTACCCCTTTTCCTCCAACCAAGTCAGAAAAAAAATCAAGGTTTTTCCTATTTTATTAATAAAAAGGAACTTGAAGAGGGGAGCTGCCGTCACTTCTGGAACTGAGGCCTTTTCGGGCCTAGTCACAAGCTATAAGCCTGGGGGGGACTTCAACTCCCAGAATTCTCATCCATGGCCACGCTGGCTGTGGCATTGTGGGAGTTGAAGTCCACGCACACCTGGAAAATGGCTTTGGGGCGGGGGGAAAGGTCTGCTCTGGAGGGCAGTCGTGAGGAGGAAAAGGATCTGCTTCCATCCTAGCTGGTTGGAGGGTGTTGAGCTTCGCCGGCCGTTCAGATGAAACCCCAAACCCGGAGTCAAGAAGCTCATCCTGGAAGATGGGAGTCAAAGCCTCCATGAGAGAAAACTCACCTGGTTTTTCCTCACGTGCCTCCAAGATATGTCCAAAAACAGCCATTTTGGCCTCCTGGATACCTTGAGGAGAAACTGAAGGCTTCAAGGTGGTTCACAGGTCCAAACAATCAACCAGCCACATTTGTGGACCTTGTTTGCGACCCCCCAACCACAAATAAACCTGGTTTGTTTCAACTGGACAGGCCCAAAAAAAGAGAAAAGGGCTTGGAAGCCCCACAGCTCCATAAATCCAAGGGGCAGCCCGATTCAGACAGAATTGGGGGTTGCAGAAACTAAACCACGAACTGGAGGCTTTCCAGAATAGACTGGACTATCATTTAACCGGGATGGCATAAGGTCTCCTGCCTTGGAGCAGGGGGTTGGACTAGAAGACCGCCGAGGTCCCTTCCCAGCCTACGATTCTATGTTCTGTGAAACTGGGTTTAATGTCATGGACGGTGGCCCGAGATGGACTAGCCAACATCTGCAGAGCGCAAGAGACAACATGGACTCGGCTACAAGACAGAAAGGATCCATTCTGGGAATGTGGAAGGATGAGGCCTCCCCATGAACATACAGGTAGCTTGATCTGTCTGTCTGTCTGTCTCTGTCTGTCTGTCTCTCTCTCTCTCTCTCTCTCTCTCTATCTATCTATCTATCTATCTATCTATCTATCTATTCATCTATCATCTATCTATTCATCTATCATCTATCTATCTCTATATCCAACTAGATATATCTATCATCTATATCATCATCTATTTATCACCTATCATCCATCTATTTATCTATCTATCTACCTATCTCTATTCATCTATCATCTATCTATTCATCTATTATCTATTTATTTATCTATCATCTATATCATTTATCTATCATCATTTATTCATCTCTCTCTCTCTCTCTCTCTCTCTCTCTCTCTCTATATATATATATATATATATATATTCATCTATCATCTATCATCTATCTATATCTATCATTTATCATTTATTCATCTATCTCTATCTATCTATCTATCTATCTATCTATCTATCTATCTATCTATCTATCATTTATCTATCATCCATCTATCATCTCTCTATTTACATCTACATCTATCTATCTCTATTCATCTATCATCTATCTATTCGTCTATCATCTATTTATCTATCATCTATCTATATCTATCATTTATCATCATTTATTCATCTATCTCTGTCTATCTCTATATCTATCCCTCTCTCTATCTCTCTATCTCTCTATCTCTCTATCTCTCTATCATCTATCTATCTATCTATCTATCTATCTATCTATCTATCTCTATCTATCTATCTATCTATCTATCTATCTATCTATCTATCTATCTATCTATCTATCTATCTATCTATTTATCTATCTATCATCTCTCTCCCTCATCTGTCTGTCTGTCTGTCTGTCTGTCTGTCTGTCTGTCTGTCTGTCTGTCTGTCTGTCTGTCTATCTATCTATCTATCTATCTATCTATCTATCTATCTATCATCTCTCTCTCATCTATCTATCTATCTATCTATCTATCTATCTATCTATCTATCTATCATCTATCTATCTATTCCATTTATACAGCCACCGATCGTACGTTCTTGCCTGGGGCGGCTTACAATTAAAACTGATTCTATTCCTGATTTTTATCTCACACACCTGGCTATTTGATTGCTCAACTTCGGGTACCGGAAATCGCTGCAGTCCACCTCATAAACATTTGGCTGCAGGGATGACGGCTCCCAATCAATCAATTAATCCATTCTTATTATAGTCATAAACCAACATAAAGAGGATGGGGTTTTGTTTTTAGGAAGATAAAATAAAAAAAAATAATGGGCAGGAAATGGTCTGTAATAGCCACATAAACTGCTAAACATATACATAAAATACATATAAATTTACAAGGCAGAGGGCATAAAAGGTACCAACGGGGAGAATATAAAGAAAACGAAATATATAAGGGAAAGGGTAAAAGACACACAAAAGGGTGAATCTGAAAGGGATTTGGGATAAATAAAACTGGTGTACATGGTCTCTCTCCTGCCATGTTTCTCCCCCAACAACAACAACAACCCTGCGAGGTAGGGGAAACTGAGAAAGCAGCGGGTTCAAAATCAGCCAGTCAGCTGCTATTTGAAAACTCTCTGAATGTTGTGTGTCTAATTTCGCCGTGCGGCTGATTTTAAAAGAGCCAATTCCTACTTCAGCCTTGCCCAGGGTAAGTTAATTATTTATTACTTCATTGTGTATGTGATATGTTGTCATTAGTATGTTACGCGTGGTTTAAAATTGCTTTTCATTGTGATGCGTTTGCAGCGATGGGATTTTGCTGTCCCAACTCTTTTTATTGTCTGATTATTTGTGTGTGTGTGTGTGTGTGTGTGTGAGAATAACAGAAGGGGAAATTGGAATGCAGACCCTTGGAAGAATTGCGTGCAAAATAAAGACAGAATCATAGACAGAAACCTTTGAGGGGTCATCTAGTCTGGTCTTGATCTCAGCAAGACTTCAATTCCCAGAATTCCCCAGCCGAGCCTGCGTGTCTGGGGAATTCTGGGAGTTCAGATCCTGGCATCTTAAAGTAGTTTAGATGATTGACTCTTGGTCATTCTATGGTCCAGGTCTCTCCATATCTTGGAGGTGTAGAGTTTCCTGCCTAAGCAGGGGGTTGGACTAGAAGACCTCCAAGGTCCCTTCCAACTCTGTTATTCTATTCTATTCTATTCTATTCTATTCTATTCTATTCTATTCTATTCTATTCTATTCTATTCTATTCTATTCTATTCTATTCTATTCCATTCCATTCCATTCCATTCCATTCCATTATTCTATTCTATTCTATTCTATTCTATTCTATTCTATTCTATTCTATTCTATTCTATTCTATTCTATTCTATTCTATTCTATTCTATTCTATTCTATTCTATTCTATTTATTCCATTCCATTCCATTCCATTCCATTCCATTCCATTATTCTGTTCTGTTCTGTTCTGTTCTGTTCTTGAAACTCCCCCCCAAAAAAGTGGTGTTATTAGCCATCAAACCTCAAAAATACACTTTTCCCAAAAGACAATAAACGAACTACTTTGGTCATTGCTAAGAAGCTGCAGAAGCCAGCAAAGAAATTAAAATAACCCATTTCCATTTTTTTTTTAAAAAAAGAGCCAACTTTCATTGCTTCACCTGCTGGATTCTTCAAGATAGACCAAAAAAAAAAGGGGGCTTAACACCAAGATAGGTTATTTTTTTAAAAAAAGCAACTAATAACCATGTCATTAAAAAGAAATCTGGGTTCTTACAGGCCATTTGATTCCATCCGTGCAACATTACTCCACAGTATTATTAAAGAGCTGTTTCCAACTGCAAATAGGAGCCTTTTTATGTTCGAAGGCATTTAAAAGCAGCCGCATGGGCGATCTCGCTCCATTACTTTTTAAGAAACTTCCCTGTTCACTCTATTTAACTTTACGATTTGGGGAAATTGGGCTCTCTGTCTCACTTCCTCTGTCAAGATGCAAGAAGGAACTTTGATTGTAAGGCCTGTTTGAGGCACCCAGGAATCTACAAGCTGAGCTGGGATGCTCAAAGTTAGCCGGTAAATGAGTTTCCACCCCTGTAAATGAAGAACAAGCAGGACAAGCAGAAGGGGATAACGTGAATGGGAAAGAATAGAATATAGGATATAGGATGTAGGATATAGAATAAATAGAATGTAGAATGTAGAATGTAGAATGTAGAATGTAGAATGTAGAATAGAATAGAATAGAATAGAATAGAATAGAATAGAATAGAATAGAATAGAATAGAATAGAATAGAATAGAATAGGAATAGGATAGGATAGGATAGGATAGAATAGAATAGAATAGAATAGAATAGAATAGAATAGAATAGAATAGAATAGAATAGAATAGAATAGAATAGAATAGAATAGAATAGAATACAGAATAGAGGAATAGAATAAGCTTTATTTGGCCAAATGTGGTTTAACACACAAGGAATTTGTGTCAGATGCAGAAGCTCTCTGTGTACATGCAAAACAACAGAGTAATAATAAACACAATAATGATACCAATAAGAGGGGGTAGTAGAGAAGATGAAAAGGATAATAATAATAATAATAATAATAATAATAATAATAATAATACAGCCATACCACATGGGTAAATATGCTTCGACATAAGGCAGTACTGTAGGTATTCAGCAAAGATTGATGGCACGATTGAAAAAACCTGTCCTTGTGTCTCATGCCCTATAGCGGCATCCTGGGGGGGGCAGGAACTGAAACAGTTTATGTCTAGGATGCGAGGGGTCTGCAGATACCTTCTCAGCCCTCCTTCTGACCCACGCATTGTTCAGGTCTTCTATGGAAGTCAGATTGGTTGCAGTTGTTTATTCCGAAGTCCTAAATATCCATTGGTGGAAGGGAAGAGATGCTTTGACCAGATTTCTGGTTTAAAGAATAAAGAAGGAAGGCGAGGAGGAAGAGGAAGAAGGGAAGGAGAAGGAGAAAGGGAAGAAGAGAGGAAGAGGAGGAGGAGGAGGAGGAGGAGAGCTGGAAAACAGAAGGGAAAGATACCAAAATGACCCTACAAAGCAAATACATTTTCGGTGAAGTGTGTCGTCCTTCAGCTGCATCAGAAGCCGATGTGGGAGGTGACAATAACTGGACTTTCAGGTTTCTATCGTCATTTCCACTGAACCCAATTTATTCGCCTCAGAGCAAATGAAAGAGAGAAAGGGAAGGTCAAGGAGGCCTCTGCCTCCCAGACAGCAAAAATAATAATAATAATATATAAATATAATCATCCCGACAAAACCCAGCATCGTAACTTGTGTGTCCAAATTGGAGTCTGGTATAAGTAGAAGATGATTCATATCCACGGACGTTTGGCAACAACCCCCCCCCCCCCGCCCCCAGCCATTTATGTTCCAGTGCATAAAAGACGATCTGTGATTTTTTTAGCTTGTTGTCAGGACGCAGGCTCCGTCCCCTGGTTGTGTGTTGTGTGACCTGCAGCCGTGCTTATTCCTCCGGCTCTTGCAGATTAGACAAACACAAGAGTTTGTCTTTTGCGAACATGGACGAAGGACTCCGTTTGTCATGCGAATCCAGCAAACCGATCAGAGCACTTGATTCAGTGTTAATAGCAAGCAAAATTTGGATGGCAACCACAGGTTTTTCCCCATGTCCTGGATCAGTAATTGTGGTGCAAATAACTTCAGCAAATAACTATAAATTGGGCTTAGTCCCATTAGGTGTCATATGGGAGCCATTTTTTCTAGGCCAATCAGAATTGCGAGAAAACTCCAAACACTACAAACTCCATTTATTTATTTATTTATTATATTTCTATACTGCCTTTCTCCCATAGGACTCAAGGCGGTGTACAGTCAAGAAAAATATAGATACACAAACATCATAAAATTGCTAATTAAAATTATTATTATAACACAGTTTGGCCCAATTAAATTTGACACAACTTAAAAAAAAAAACTTTATTTTTGTAAAAGGTTTCCAGTTTTGGGGGAAAACAATTCCATTCTACAGGTCTCCATTAAGAAAAAACAAACAAACGCAGTTACACTGCAAAATGTTGTCCACCCATTTACATTAGATAGTTCTGGATTGTTGGTTCTTCTTTCTCTTATCTCTTTCTGAAAAACAAGAGTAAGGGGGAGATTTCTGGAACTGAGTAATGAAATCCAGGGGTTAAAAGATAGCAAAATAAAATATGCCCATGTTTCCCCGAAAATAAGACAGGGTCTTATATTATTTCTTTCACGTTTTCTGAATAGTTTTTAATCCCAGAGCTATAATTGCACTCAACAATGAAGTAAAGGGCCACCATCAGTGAGCTGTTGGACAGCATTACTTGGTCTGTTGTATGGATGTTTGGGTGGTTTAGGGCTGGGGAATTTGTGGTGTGTGGGAGTGTGTTTGGGGATTGTTGTGTGTGTTGGACCTGGTCTTTAGGTGTTACGTGAATTTCGTTGTATGGGTATACTGTGTATACACGTACAGTGACAATAAAGTTATTATTATTATTATCTTTATTCATTAAACATGAAACTCAAGTCAACTGAACATTCAAAAATGCATCACAAATACCATTGACTGGTGCTAATGGCTGATACGGGTTGCTGCCAACGTCCTAGGGATCAACCAAGAACCTTCTTAAGTTGTACGATGTTCCAAGTAGCGCAGTTTTTTGCAGTTCCGCTCGTGTTATTGCAGGAAGCTGCAATTTGCTGATGTATCTTATAAAATTCTTGGACATGGTACCAAGTGCCCCGATGACAATGGGTATCACTGTGACGTTTCATCCATAGCCGTGTAATTTCGATGGCCAGGTCGCGATATTTCGTGATTTTTTTCCAGTTCTTTTTCTTCGACTCTGGCATCTCCTGGTACCGCGATGTCAATAAATTGTACATTTCAGTTTTTGACAACTGTGATGTCGAAACTGTGATGATGATGATGATGATGATGATTGCGCCAAAAGTTGCATTAGGGATTGTTTTCTGGTTAGGTCTTATTTTTGGGGAAATATGGTACTAATTGCATCTGTCTGGCTGATGATCTTAACTGGGGCTTATTTTTGGGTAGGGCTTATATTACGAGCAACCTGAAAAATCATGCTAGGGCTTATTTTCCGGTTGGGTCTTATTTTCGGGGAAACAGGGTACATACATACACAAATATATATCCCACCTACTCCCTCTCTGTCTCTCTCTCTCATAGTCACAAAATAGAAGCAAACAAGTTGTTTATTCCATTTATTACAGGCTTACGATTCTGTGGCGGCTACAATTAGAAACACAAAGCCAAAATCACCGGCATAATTAGAACAAAATCACTGAAACACAGTTAAAGCTGACATAACAAAAAGGCAGAGGGTGGGCATCCTAAATTTATAGCCAATAAACCATTTAGCAGGTCCCACGCTTCCAAATACATCCCTTTGCATTTTAAACCCTTCCTGGATTTTCTGTTTATTTTTTTTTAACAGCAGTCTTCTTTTTTTCATCTTCTTCCTCCCTTTTGAGGAGGATAGTTTCACATGACAAAAACGTGGTAATGTAACCAGCAAGAGGAGGAGGTTGGCTTCTCTAGGAGGGGTGTCCTCCCCCCCCAAAAGGCTAAGATTTCTACTTCCTTTCTTCCCTTCCTTCCCTTTACGTTTATCTTTCAATTACTGTTCTATAGTCTGCACAGTTCACCATAGTATTCACTCACCCTTTTCAGATATATTAGATAGAATAACAGTATATTTTCCTTTGATCTTAATTGTGACTTGTGTTTTATTTAGGACCAAACACTGATGGTGAAGTCTGTCCTTCCTTCCTTCCTTCCTTCCTTCCTTCCTTCCTTCCTTCCTTCCTTCCTTCCTTCCTTCCCTCCCTCCACCAGCAACCTATTGGCACGAAAGCAGCTTGCCACCGGGTGGGGAGGAATCAAAACTGGCACTAAATAGCCACTTTCCTTGGAGCGAGAGAGAAAAAAACCTTTAACTGAAAGTGGCATCCTTGCTTTCCCTTTCTCTCTTCCTTCGGGCCTCCTTACTCCCCCTACCCCCCCTACCCCTCCTACCGCCCTGCCCCAGGCGGCTCTTAATCTCTTCCCGGGTGGGAGGGGAAATGTTGGACTACCTATTTCCCCCCCCACCCCCTCCCACCCGCCATCCCCGGGTGAAAAAGGTCCCGAGCCAATTAATGGCTAATAATTATCCAGGGGTGAAAAGAACGGAAGAGGGCGGGAGAAGGTGGCAATGACGGGGGTGGGGAGGTGGGGGGGAGGCGGTGTGCTTTTTGGGAGGAAGGGCCGCCCTGAATTAGCCGGACTGCCCCGGAACGGAATAATCCCTCCGTCGTCGGCAGGTGTTAATCCGAATTAAAAACAAAAAAACAAAAGAGTCTCACCTTGATTTAATAACTTGTCCCTTGAACGAGAACGTAGTTATTTTGGGTGGGGGACTGAATGATTTTTTTTCCTCTGCCCCCGCGTGGCTTTTCTTCTTCCCTCTGTTCTTTTACTTCTCTTTTCTTTCTCTCTCTCTTTCTCTCTTTCTCTTTCTTTCTTTCTTTCTTCTTTCTTTCTTTCTTCTTTCTTTCTTTCTTTCTTTCTTTCTTTCTTTCTTTCTTTCTTTCTTTCTTTCTTTCTTTCTTTCTTTCTTTCTTTCTTTCTGCCCCCTTCCTTCCTTCTTTGATTAAACCACTTCCCCCCCCCCCCGCAGCCCGACTTTACTCTGCCTTTTGGACCTATCGATCCGCTTCTTCCATTGTCGACCTTCTGGGGGGGGGGGGTAACCCTCTCCCTCCCCCCACGAAATCCCGAGCATTTCTCTCTCTCTCTCTCTCTCTCTCTCTCTCTCTCTCTCTCATTTCTCTCTCTCTAATCTCTTTCTCTCTCTCTCTGTCATCTCTCTTTCTCTGTCACATCTCTCTCTCTCTCTCTCTCTCTCTTTCTCATCTCTTTCTCTCTCATATCTCTCTTTCTTTCTCTTTGTCACATCTCTCTCTCTTTCTCTCTCTCTCCCTCCCTCCCTCCCTCCCTCCCTCTCTCTCTCTCTCTGTGCCTCCTCTTTTCGCGTCTCCTCTCCACCGCTTTTAAAAACCCACGAGTTTAAATTCCCAGTTCCTCCCCCCCCCACCCCCACCCCCACGTTGATTAGCCGCGGGTCACTACAATATTTATTAGATTTAATTACAAACAAGGCAGTTATTCCGGCCCTATTGGTTTTACAAGGCGCCGAGGCTGGCGCCCAGCCACGCTTACTTCTAAGTAAAGCGCACCCAAAGCCGCTCCGCTATTGGCGTTTTGAATTATTTCCCCGTCCGTATTACTTAAAAATCATCTCGCTAACGAACGGAAGGCGGGCGGAGACTCTTGGATTTCCTATATATTCGAATTAAAAAAAAACCCTTTTTCCCCCCTGGAATCGCGCCTTCTTCCCGTTTTCTCTTCTCCCTTTTCAACCCTAACGACGGCTCTGGGATACGGTGGTCGTTGGCTTCGCCGTCAGGAGAAGGGGGCGATGATGATGATGATGATGATGATGATAATAATAATAATAATAAGATGATGATGATGATGATGATAATAATAATAATAATAAGATGATGATGATGATGATGATGATGATGATGATGATGATGATAATAATAATAATAATAATATGATGATGATGATGATGATGATACTGGTATTTGTGACACGTTTTTAAATGATCAATTGAGTTTCATGTTTAATGAATAAAAGAGATAATGATGGTGATGATACTGGTATTTGTGACACGTTTTTAAATGATCAATTGACTGGGTTTCATGTTTAATGAAATTAATAATAATAATAATAATAATAATAATAATAATAATAATAATAATAATAATAATAATAATAATAATAATAATAATAATAATAATAATAATAATAATAATAATACCCAAGGCAAGCGAAAAGAAGCAGCATAGATTAGTTATACAGTCGTTTCTCCGCCGTCTTGAAAGCCTTGTCATAATATTGCTCGCGGCAGCTTGGCTAAAAACGAGCCAAAAATAGTAATTAAGGAAAAGCGCAATTACGCAGCCTTAATCTGCCCGCTTGGAAAGAAAGAATAAGACGGGGAGGGAGTGGGTGAGTGGGTGAAATTTCGTAGCTGGAGGGGCAGCCGGGTTCAGCACCAGGGAGACAGGCGTTTCATAAAGTGACCCGCCTTTGAAATGACCGTCTTGGGAAGAAATGACCGGCCTTTTAAAAACGGGAGTGTGAGACCCCGATGCCTGTTTCCCCCCCCTCACCTCTTTTGATCGTTTCTCCTCCCTCCCTCCAAGCCGAGCCTCTCTTCTCCAAACTGGATTTCAGTTCTGGCCGGCGTCCGTGCTCCCAAACCCGCGTCTTTCCAAGCCCAAAATGTAACATCACCCCAATTTCTCTCGCTTTTTTCTCCTCCCCATCAGGAAGGGGATTAAGCCGTTTAAAGCAGCAACAGAGAGTGGTGGGAGGGGGGGATTTACCGGGTCCTTATATTGGGGTGGGGGACTGAGTTGTGTCAAAAAAAAAAAAAACCCGAACCCGCCCCTCCCCAAGATCAGATTTATACCCTCTCCCCCAAACCCCTCTCGTTTTGTCCCTGCACACGAGAAAACGCGGGGACTCCAAAAGTTGCTATTAATTAATAAATACCTGGCACTATTAAGAATAATTAAGAATCGCGATGCGGCACCGACTGGTTGACGGGCTCACAACTCTCGGCTTTCAGCCTTTTAAACGCCGGCTTGCAATTTTGCAAGCAAAATCGTGATTTTTTCTCCCCAGCTCCTAAAGGTTTATTCAAAGGGTCGAGTCCCCCCACCCTCACCCCGCTTTCTAACACGAAAGTGGTCCAGTCCCGCCGCTTAAAAAACATGCGCGCCGCCTTCTCCCCGTTTTCGTTTTAAAGGGGCTTCAGAAAGAACTTCCCAGCCCCCTCTTGACTCGCGAGTAGGTTTGGGGAATCCCGGGGGGGGGGGGGGAAAGCTGCCACTTTCCTTCCCCCCAACTCCTCAAGGGAAACGCCGCGGCCTTCCGTTGGAGAGAGACCGCTGTCCAAGGCTCGAGGTTGGCAGCCTGAAAGGCTGAATTTAATAATAATAATAAAAAAAGCAATCAAAAAAACCCCACGCCGGTTAGGTTGTTCCCACGTTCAGTGTCTCTCTCGCTCTGTATGTGTGTGTGTTGATTGAAACAAGTACAGGCCGGAGCTTCTCAGTCCGCCTGAAATCTAGCATCTCTCTGCCACGACCTCCTCGCCTCCCCTTCCTCCTCCTCCTATTATTATTATTATTATTATTATTATTATTATTATTATTATTATTATTATTATTATTATTATTATTATTATTATTATTATTATTATTATTATTATTATTATTATTATTATTATTATTATTATTATTATTTCTAAATCGGGCACTAGCCCCTTCGCGGAGACACGTGCGGGCAAAAGGAAAGCCGGGATTGGGATACCTGGTTCCCCCCCCCTTTTTTTTTAATATTTCCCCCGAGGGAAACTAAGACGAAACCCCGCGAGAAAAAAAAAGTTCTTTGCTAGATGTAGTTTTATTTTGCGCTCAACCACCTTAGAAGAACAGCGAACCCCAGTTTCATTTTTCCCTCAACCGGTGGCTGGATTATTTTAATATCTATTGATCTACTGTTTCCCCTCCCCTCCTTCCTTCCTTCCTCCCTCCCTCCCTCCCTCCCTCCTTCCTTCCTTCCTTCCTTCTTCCCTCCCTCCTTCCTTTTCTCCTTCTTTCCTCTGGCCTACCTTCTTTCCTTCTTTCTTTTTCTATTCTCTGTCTTTCCTTTGAACTTCATTCCAATTTTTTCTATTCTTCTTCGCTCTGATCTTCCTTCCTTCCCTCCCTCCTTCTATTTTCCTTCCCTCCTTCCTTCCTTCCTTCCCTTCCTCCCTCCCTCCCTTTTCTCCTTTCCTCTGGCCTACCTTCTTTCTTTCTTTCTTTCTTTCTTTCTTTCTTTCTTTTTCTATTCTGTCTTTCCTTTGAACTTCATTCCAATTTTCTCTATTCTTCTTCTTCTTCTGATCTTCCTTCCTTCCTTCCCTCCCTCCCTCCCTTCTTCTGTTTTCCTTCTTTGCTCTGATCTTCCCTCCCTCCCTTCTTCTATTTTCCTTCTTTGCTCTGATCTTCCTTCCTTCCCTCCCTCCCTCCCTTTTCTCCTTTCCTCTGGCCTACCTTCTTTCTTTCCTTCTTTCTTTTTCTATTCTCTGTCTTTCCTTTGAACTTCATTCCAATTTTCTCTATTCTTCTTCTCTCTGATCTTCCCTCCCTCCCTTCTTCTGTTTTCCTTCTTTGCTCTGATCTTCCTTCCTTCCTTCCTTCTCCTACGACATTCTTCTATCTTCAACCGTTCCAACCATCCATCCATCCGTCCATTTTCTGTCTCTCTGCCCTTCGCTACCTCCCCCCCCCCCCCCCCGCGGGCGTCCCCTCTCCGATTTACAAAATTGAAATTTCCCATGAGAAAGAATTTCAGAGGGAGGGGGGAAGGGTGGGGGGGGGGGACAGGCGGCCTCCCGTTCGTTTTTTTCCGGCTTATCAAACCAGGCACACCAACCCAACCGCAATCCATAATCCTAAAAGAGAGGTGGCAGTCACCCAGGGAGCTTTTCTGTTACAAGTGATGGAAGGCAGGGACTGTGGCTGGTTTACAATCCCCCCCTCAGCCCCCCCCCCCGCCACCCCGCTTGAGCTCCTCCAAGAAAACCAGCAAAGAAAACGAGCTTCTGTGTTGTGGGGGAGGGGCTGGAGCTTGGCAGGAGGCCTCCCAATCCTGCCGTTCCTTCCCCCCCCCCCAAAAAAAACCGTTTAAAACTATTTGAAGAGGGAGAAGTTGGAATCCGGGGCCCTAGACGCCCCCCCCTTCCGTAAAAGAAACTTTATCCCCCGGCAAAAAAAGGGGGGGCCGCGCACGCCTTCCCGGGGCCCATCCTCGCGACGCCAAGGAAAGGCAACGACCCCGCCCCCTTCTTCATGTGGGGGGGGCGGCTTCGCCTGGCCAGGGAGGCTGGAGGACGCCCCCCCCCACCCGCGTTAAACCCGACCGTCTTGTACCTTGGAGGGGGGGCGCTATACAACTTTTTTAAAAATTTCTTTACAGCTGCAACGGGTTTGTTTCTTTAAAATAAAAGAGGTGCGTGTATTTGTAGGGGGTGGGTGGGTTTCGAACTAACCCCCAGTGCGGGAAGAAGACTCCCCCCCTCTCTAATCAAGGCAGGGGTGAAATCCAATTTTTCCCCCTACCGGTTCTGCGGGCGTGGCTTGGTGGGCATGGCAGGGGAAGGATATTGCAGAATCTCCATTCCCACCCCACTCCAGGGGGAAGCATACTGCAAAATCCCTATTCCCTCCCCACTCCTGGGGGGAAGGATATTGCAAAATCTCCATTCCCACCCCACTCCTGAGGCCAGCCAGAGGTGGTATTTGCCGGTTCTCCGAAGTACTCAAAATTTCCCCTACCGGTTCTCCAGAACTTGTTAGAACCTGCTGGATTTCACCCCTGAATCTACTCAACATTTCCGCTACCGGTTCTCCAGAACCTGCTGGAGTTCACCCCTGAATCTACCCAAAATTTCTGCTACCGGTTCTCCAGAACCTATTAGAACCTGCTGGATTTCACCCCTGAATCTACTCAAAATTTCCGCTACCGGTTCTCCAGAACCTGTTAGAACCTGCTGGATTTCACCCCTGAATCAAGGTGTATGGGATTCTCAGCGCAGCACCTGGCAGGAGAACCCGCCCCCCTCTATTAGCAGACAGAGAGCTCCCCAAATCTAGCAGGTTTGCTTATTTACCCCTCCCCCCCCAAGAATCCACTCCCCCCCCCACACACACTTAAAATTACTCAAAAGTGTCATTGTTGGAATTATCCAGCGGCTTAGATCCATGGCGGGTTTTGTTAGGATCTGAACTCCCCACCCCCTCCCCAGGAAGAGAAAGAGAGTGAGTGAGTTGGGGGCTTGAAAAGTCCAGCGTCCGCTTTTAAACGTTTCTCAACCCGCGGGGCAAATTGGTATTAATTACTTTCTCTCCCCCTCTCCCCCCTTCCTTCCTTCGCACAAAAGAATATCGATCAGAAAAGGCAGATCAGCCAACGGCGTTAGCTTTGAGCTTTCTGTTTTTGCAACAGATCGAGTTTTATGATTTGCCCAGGTTTACAATCCTGCACATTTTTTTTTTTTTTTGCGAAGCATTTACATTATTATTATTTATTATTTATTTATCGATTCGATTTATATGCCGCCCTTTCTCCGGAGACTCAGGGCGGCTTACAATGCGTTAAGCAATAGCCTTCATATTTTTGTATATACCTGCTTAGTAGGGCTTTTTGCCCCCCCCCCCCCCGAGCGGTGTTCTATTTTATACAAAGTCAGTTTACACACACAAACACACACACACAGCTAATACCCTCTCCCACCCCCATTTCCTGAGATTCCGTAAATAAAAAGAGTCATGCTTCTAGTCCTCAGTAGCTGGCATTAAAAACACGCAAGACCCTGGAAGGTAACAGTAAAAAGAGGGAGGGACAATGGATGGTTGAATTTATTTTATTTTTTTAAAAAAAAATCGTGATACATTTTCCCTGGGGGAAAAAGTCACTTTACAAAAAGGTGGGGGGCTCAAAGTGGAGAAGATTTGTCTCCCCCGCCCCCTCGGGAAAACCAGAACGCCAACCTCCTATTTAACTAACCAATTCCTCTTCAAGCATTCAGAGCCACCCCAATTTTTTGCTCTCTCTCTCTCTCTCTCTCTCTCTCACACACACACACACACACACACACAAGCCATATTTCCCTGGTATGAGTGGGCCGTGAATAGATCAGGTGCACAATTCTAGAAGTGGCAAGATTGGTGAGAGAGCGCGCGTGCGTTGCGGCTTTGCGACTTGGATTCAACCCCCCCACAACCACATTTATTTATTTATTTATTGGTTCGATTTATATATGCCGCCCTTCTCCGGAGACTCAGGGCGGCTTACAATGCGTTAAGCAATAGCCTTCATTCTTTTGTATATTTTATACAAGGTCAGCTTATTGCCCCCCACAAACTGGGTCCTCATTTCACCTACCTTAGAAAGGATGGAAGGCTGAGTCAACCTTGAGCCTTGGCGAGATTCGAACCAGCAGAAATTGCAGGCAGCTGTGTTAATAACAGGGTGCACTAAACCCCTGTACTATCAAGGCTCTTGTACTTTTGTATATATACCTGCTTAGTAGGGCTTTTGGGGGGGGGGGCCTAAGCGGTGTTGTTTTTTATACAAAGTCAGCTTATTGCCCCCACAATCCGGGTCCTCATTTTACCTACCTCGGAAGGACGGAAGGCTGAGTCAACCTTGACGAGGTTCTTAAGGAAGCCCCAGAAAAAGGGACGGGAGAATCCCTAACCAAGCTAGAGATATTTGGGTGAACAGAGCGCCCCCCACACACAAGCCATGGTTAATTGAACAAAATCTTAAGCCACCGCATCCCTGGCGCCCCGCTTTGTTTCAAACTTGGCTCCTTCGGATTTTGAACCTGGGTTAATTTTTGAACGCTTCGCAGCCAGCCAGGGGCAAGAGAAACAGCGAGGCCCGTTAATTGAACCAAACCAGAGTTTTTAAAAGTCTGCCTAACTTTGCCCCCCCCCCCACAACTTGGAAACCAAGGTTTATGGCTGTGGCTTTTCTACAAGGCCCGTGGACTTCTTTGGTGGCCTCTCCAACAGAAGAACCACGGTTAAGAAATTAAAACTTGAGCGCTTGTTTCGTCTCTCAGCCAATACCGAATAAAAAAATAAATAAACTGGTTTTATTTTAATTGAATGACGACAAGCACCCTGGATATTATCAGGCTATTTTTGGAATGCAGTTGCCGTCGTGCCTCACTTTTTGGCCACGTAGACCGGGGCTTATGGGAGTTGTAGTCTGGGTCGAAAACAGACCAGGGTATTTGCTGCATCGTCTCTTTTATTTAATGTGGGTTTTTCTTTTTCTTTCTTTCTTTCTAAAAAAGCAAACGAGTTTAAACAGTTCCAATAAATCTTAACAACCTCACAAAGCTGCTCTTTGTGTTGGAGGAGGTGTGTTAGACACATTGTGCTGAAGTGTGCCGCTAGACACGCTGCTTAACGCATTGTAAGCCGCCCTGAGTCTCCGGAGAAGGGCGGCATATAAAAAAAAAAATTTAAAAAAAAATTAAAAAAAATTAAAAAAAATCTCCAACTCGCCCAAGAAGCTGCGATCCACACAAATGCAGTTAAAACCTGCGCCTTAGGATAGGAGAAGCAACTCTTGAGAATCCTAGGTTACTACAACACCCATCAATATCCAAACAATATTATTGAATTTGGAGGTTTATGCCAGCAGGTCTGGGCAACTCAGAGTGGGATGGATCATGGACTCCATGAAATAGCCGGTTTTGAATGTGTGCTGTCGCCGAGGGGGAGGGATGGAGGTTATTATAATAATTATTATTGTATATTATTTTTTAAAAATTCTACATTCTGTTTTTTTATTTTCTGTAAGCCGCTTAGAGTTGCTGTGAGCGAGTGGGAGGCTAGATAAATTTTCCAAAATATGATAGAGAGGTGTGGGGAGGGAGGGAGGGAGGATAGATCAATGGATAGATTGATGATAAATAGATCAATTGATAGATAGGTAGGTAGGTAGAAAGAAAGAGAGAGAGAGAGAGAGAGAGAAAGAAAGAAGGAAAGAGAAAGAAAGAAAGAAAGAAAGAAAGAAAGAAAGAAAGAAAGAAAGAAAGAAAGAAAGATGACCTTACGAGTAAAAATAGTAAAGGTAAAGGTTCCCCTCAAACATATGTGTTAGTCGTTCCCGACTCTAGGGGGCGCTGCTTCTCTCCGTTTCAAAGCCGAAGAGCCAGCGCTGTCCGAAGACGTCTCCGTGGTCATGTGGCCGGCATGACTCAACGCCAAAGGCACACGGGGTAGAAATCTACAGAAAATTTCACCTCTCCTCCCGTCCTCTAGTGAGATTTTTGGGAGATTTTGTTTTCATTCACACTAAAGGAAAATGATTTTTTTCCTTTAATTATATAATTATTAGATAATTATATTCTCCCATTAAAGATGTGCTTTCTGATTTCCCTTAAAATATATATATATATTTTGAAGGGTGGCCTTTAAATGAGAAAACTGGGCTGCGCGGGTAGAGAATGAGTTCTCTTTTATGTGGGTGAGCTATCTGATTTTGACCTGAAAGGGTTTTTAACACCAGGGCCAAGTTCACACAGCACACACAGTTATGCCCAGGTTTGTGGCAGTTTGGGCTTCATGGAATGTGTGAATCGCTTCACTGTGGTTTCCGAAGGCCAGCTTTGTGACTTAAGAGTGCAGTGGAAATCCAGACAATGGTGGTTGATTGCTTATTAAGCCATAGTTAAAATAGTGGGAACAGAGGATGGTGGGTGAACTGGGTGTCAGGGAAACATTTTGCTCCATTTTTTAATAGATATTTTTAAATCCCTGGATGGTTTGGCCCATCTCTCTCTCTCTCCTTCTCTCTCCCTCCCGCGCTCTCTCTCTGTCTCTTTCTCTTTCTATCTCTCTCTTTCTCTCTCTCTCCTTCTCGCTCTCTCTCCCACTCTCTCTATCTGTCTGTCTGTCTGTGTCTGTTTCTCTCTCTCTCTCCTCTCTCTCTCTGCTTTCTCTCTCTGTCTCCTTCTCCTTCTTCTCTCTCTCTCCTCCTCTTTCTCCCTGTCTCTCTCTCTTCTCTCTCTCTGTCTCCCTCCTCCTCTCTCTTTCTTCCTGTCTCCCTCTCTCTCCCCTGCTCTCTCTCTCTCTCTGTCTCTTTCTCTTTCTATCTCTTTCTTTCTCTTTCTCTCCTTCTCGCTCTCTCTCCCACTCTCTCTTTCTGTCTCTCTGTCTCTCTCCTCTCTCTCTGCTTTCTCTCTCTGTCTCCTTCTCCTTCTTCTCTCTCCCTCCTCCTCTCTCTCTCTTCCTGTCTCCCTCTCTCTGTCTCCCTCTGTGTCTCTCTCTCTCTCACACACTCTTACGCCACTGGTGGGTTCACACTTGCAACTCTACACCTAAGTTAACAAAGCACACACCCCTTCACGACTTAACAGCATGGTTCTTGTTCACACAACTTCCCTCCAAACCCTGAACCTCAAATGATCCAACACCTCCCCACCCACCCACCCACCCATCACTCGAGGGAGATGGAGGAGCCCTGGTCTGGCTTCTTCCTTCAGCCAAGGTTTACTCACCCCCAATCCGCTAGTGTGAGAGCTGGGCTGGCATGTCTTGTGAACGAAGCCAGGTGTTGCTTCTCTGCTCACAAGCTCCCCTTCGCACATCCAGAGTGGGGCCTCTGAACTCCTGGGGTTAAGTTTTGCCTGGTCAAGGATGGAGTTGAGAGACACAGAGGGGGAAAAAAAAAATTAAGGACAGAGGAAGGTGGAATGAGGGAAGAGAGCACCATTAAAGCAGAAAAACCCATCAAAGTTAGCTGACACTCGAGTTGTCCCAAAAGTACTTTTTTTTTTCAAGGGGCGAGTGGACTTTCTGGTTTTTCCCCTTGAAGGCGTTTCGCTACTCATCCGAGAAGCTTCCTCAGCTCTGAGTCGAAGAAGCTTCCCGGATGAGAAGCGAAAGGTCTTCAAAGAAAAACCAGAAAGTCCACTCGCCCCTTGGGGGGGTGGGGGGGGAAAGCACTTTTGGGACAACCATGAGCTGGAGGACTGAGCATCTCCATCCTGGTTGTAACCTCAAACCCTACATTGGGTTTGGGAATAGCTGATGGTAGCTTCCTCAGTCCTCTTCCTTGTTATGGCAACCTTGTGAGGTAGGCCAGCCACAGCTGTGTGACTGACTCCACAACCTGCCCATCGACTCCCCCCTCCCCCCATTACTACTGCCACTCAGGAAGCCACGTGGGAAAGGCCTGTTTTAACCGTGGCCCCTCCAGACGGTTCCCACCCTTCCTTAAAGCCGGGTGCGGATCTTGGCTAGCAATCAGACTTGCGTGTCAGGGCTGCATTCCCACAATGGGTTTTAAACCCTCCCCCTCCCCCCGAGGTTTAGCACAAGGGCAGCCCCCTGCCATGTTTCTGGCAGAGGGTGGGCTGGGAATCGCTTGGGCATTGTGGCGACAGGGAACCAGGATGAGGCTAACCTGGCTTAGCTTGTTGTGAGAACGCAGCCTGGTGAGGAAATGTAGGAGGCAAAGCAAACGCTTTGGATAATCCTGAGCTCTTATTAACCATAACGCCAGTATTACTCTTAGCAACGAAACCTCAGAATTATTGAATAATGGTTTAAGAAACAAAACATATCAACAGCAATCATATATGTAACTTTGGAAGGAGAAAGGAGTTAGATTCGGGCACTTAAAAACCAGCTATTTCTCTCCCCCCCCCACTCTCCTTTCAAACAGGCCACCCTAAATTTACACAACCCCTTCAAGTGTGCGTTCCCACGACACTCTGAACCCCAAACGAGGCCAAACGGCCGTTTTAGCCTTGCTGGAGAGCGAGAAGGGTGAGTTGAGGGCTCCCCTTGCTTGGTGGGGTGGGGTGGGGGGGGGACCCAGTTAATGGGACGCTAAGCAGGGAGGAAAAACCCCGCGGAACGGGGTCGTGCGAACGGGTTTCTCAAGGCTGCCTTCCCCCCCACCCCCTCCTCTCCATTGGATTACCCGAAGGTTAAAAAAATTAATTCTGTTTTGTTAAGTTTAGGAGTTTAAAGGGGTAGCTCCCCCCTCCTCCTCCTGGACACGGGGTGAGGGCAGGCCCGCGTGTCCAACCCGCATCCTTCAAACCCTTTTTTTCGCGCCTCCCACATTCGCAGCCTTCGTTTGGATCGCGGACACGCGGGGACTTCAGGCCAGCCCGAAGCGGCCCAAAGCTTCTGTGGAGTTGGAAATTCAGAGGACCCTTTCCTGGCTTCTCTCCATCCGCCTGGTTCACACGAGGCCTGGAAACGGGGACCCAACACGTGGCCCAACCTCCCTTTAGCCCCGAGTTGCGTGTCGTGGGAACCCAACCACCGCTGAGCCGAAATCGGCCAGCTCCCAAGTTCTACCTTTCAGTGAAGATTCCCAAGAGCTCTTAACTCGCAAGTAAATCGCGGTCGCTTCCGACAGGCCATTTTCCCCCAGGTTTACTCGGGACTAAACCGCAGTTCCAACCGAACGGAGGCGGCTTTGGGTTAAAATAAACGATTCGGCTTCGCTTCTACATTATTCCTAGAAAACACAGCGGAGGGGAAAGGAAAAACACACGTTAAATAAGAGGGGGAAGAGACATTACATTGAAAGTAGCCCCGTTCACATGGCAGCTTTTTAACCCGCGTCAATCCCTTAAAAAATAATAATAATAATAATAATAAACCTTGACCGAAGCGTAAATGCGAATACGAAACGGGTCAGATTTCCCCCTTGCCCAACCTTCTGCCTAATCTGACCGAAATTAAACCGCCTCCACCAGATAGAGTAAATCGTGGGAAGGCATCCCCTTAAAGGTTTGGCATTGATCCGGGGTTTAACGGGTCATCCGAACGGCGACGGCGGCGTCCTCATTCGCCCTCGGCGGAGAATATTCGACGCTATAAACCGATTTTCCTTTTATTCCAATTCCTCCGCGGATCGGGAAAAAACCCCCTCGTCTTCCTAGGGCATTTTTGTTTCCCTGAAAAAAAATAAAAATTAAGTAAATAAATAAAATTAAATTAGGTTTGAAATCCAAACGGACGCCTTCCTAAGGGAAATTGGTCGGGAGTGGGCCTGCGAGGAAGAGGAGATTTTTTTCCCTCCCACCCCCAAACACCTTGTTCTTTTTTGGGGGAGGGGGTTTAATTCAAAACCGAAATCCCCTTTATTAAAGGACAGGTTTTAAGACCCCTACCCACCCACCCCGGTTGGCGTCTTAGCTGGTCTTAAATCTTAAATCTTTCTTTTTTTTTTTTTAAGGTCTGTTCTCCAGTTTTAGGGAAAGCGCGTGGAAATTGGAGTTGGGGGGGGGTTACGGAAAGAGGAAAAACCTTGAAGGGTGTTTCAAGCGAGCGACACCCGCCGACCCCCCCTCTTTCTCTCTCCCCCCACCCCCCAGTTTCCAATTGTAATTAAATCTGTGTAGTTAGAGGTTGGTGACTGAGAGCTCGATGAGAGCCAAAACTTTAAAAGCGCATATAATAGAAACCCAGAGAGGAACTCTCGGTCTGTCTACCACCCCCAAGACCTCTCCAGTCCTCAAGTGTTTACATATGGAATATACACACACTCACAATCACATAATGGGATGCATGCATTGGGAATTATAGGCCTACCGATATTTGTCCGCCTCTTACACACACATATGGCGTGGCTAAAGCCAGTGTGTCCTTTGCAGGGAGGAAAAAAAAAACAACCCATTATTTTCATGGTTATTTTTTTTTTAATTAGCAAAGATCTCACCCCTTTTTTTAATTATTATTTCCATCAAACCTCTCTTGTTTTTTTCTTTTCTTCCCTTCCCTTTTGCCTTTCTACCTGCCTTTCGGCCTCTGTTATTTTTGGAGTGGGAACGTCCCTGGTCCTGCCTTTCAAAAAATTAATTAATTAATTAAATATCTGGTTTTATTTATTGAAAGCATCCGAAACTGGTTTTTCTTTTGGGTCCCACCCCTCCCCTCCCCCTCTTTAATCTCCGCACAAAAGCTTCCGATCTCGTCCAGGCCACTTGAATTCCCCAAAGAACGCCATTAATTAGGTTAACAATAATTAATAATAACCGCCGGTCTCTTTTCCTCTGCCGGATTCCGCCTTCTCTCTATATCTGGGGGTCACCGGTCCTCACAAATTTAGGGACTGCTTCCTTTTTCCGAATGCTTCCTTCGATTTTTTTTTTTAAATATTTATTTATTTTTATTTTTCAAGGGGTTAAAGGTTTCTCTCTTTCTGGCAAGATAGCTAAAAATCCGATTTTCTTGGCTTTTAAGAAAAAAAAGCGAAGAAAGAAAGAAAAAGGATCGTTTTAATCCAAACGCCGATCTGAAACCGATATTTATATTCGCCCGGTTTCTGCTCAAGCCATTTTTTTCCCCCTGAACCTGCTAACAAAAAGAGGAATGAAAAATAATAATAATAATAATAATAATAATAATAATAATAATAATAATAATAATAATAATAATAATAATAATAATAATAATAATAATAATAATAATAATAAAAGCCAACATTTAGGGAGAAAGCACCCATGCAAAATTAGCTGAGGGGAAAACGGCAGGCAAAAAACGGGGCGAAGGAAAATTGAGGGTGTCCGTGAAATAAATCCATTCACGACATAATAAAAGCCGGAAAGTTTGCCACACAGGTAAACTCCTGAAACACGGAAGAAGGGGGGGGGAGTTCCCCTCCCCCTCTTGGATCTCTACCCCCCCCCCCACCGAAGGGAACTCCCGGCAAAGGCTCGTTTGCACAAAATGTTACCTTTTCTCCCCCATCTCTAGGTGGGACCCCCTTCTCCGCAATTCCTTCAGGGAAAAAAGAGCGGGCGGTTCAGTTCTTCGACCCGGGGGAGGGGGCGAGAAATCACCCCCCCCCCGTTCCATTCGGTCCGGCGTCGGGGCTTCCTCCTGAGTAGACCTGCAAGGAAGGCTCCGCGTCCAGCAAACGCGGAAAAGGAGAATTAAAAAAAAAAAAAAAAGGAGTGGGGAAACAGGAAGGAATTCAAAGCTTTCCCTATCCAGCGTGGGTTTTATTAATTGGGGGGGGGAGGAAAGCACCCACTCACCCCGAAGGCCTCGCAGCACTTGGGGTCAGCTGAGATGCGGTGGGGGGTGAGGTGGGGGGGGGTAGAATGCGGCCCGCGAGCCCCCCTCCCTCTTCAAAGGCACCCAAAGGTGGCACCGGCGCGTTTTTACGCAGCCGAGCAAGGCGGCTGTCCATGATCCCCGCGCCCCGATCCTTAAAAAGCGCCTTTACGCCCGGGAGGGGGGGGGGGAAAGGGAAGAGAGAGAAAGCCCCGTTTGGACCCCCCCCTTCCCACGCGCCCTCCGAGGCAAGCAACCCCCCCTCCCCAGCCTGAAAGAAAGAGACAATAAAACAGTAACGGTAATATCATAAAACAACACCATCACAGCAGCAGCAATAACAAATCTCAAAAAGCGCTTACTTTTCATAAGGCGGATCCGGGGTCCTTTGCCAAGGAGGTCGCGCGCTCCTTCTTTGGGCCAGCCACGCCGAGTTCGGGGTGGGGGCGGCGATGGGCCATTGGAGGTGGGGGGGAAGAAAGAGAGAGAGACAGAGAGAGAAAGAAAGAGAGAAAAAGAGAGAGAGAGGGAAAAAGAGAGAGAAAAGAGACAGGAGAGAGAGAGAGAGAGAGAAGAGAGAGAAAGAAAGAAAGAGAGAGAGAGAAAGAAAGAGAGAAAAAGAGAAAGGAGAGAGAAAAAGAGAAAGAGAAAAAGAGAGAAAGAGAGAGAAAAAAGAGAGAAAGAGAGAGAGAGAGAGAGAGAAAAGGGACAGGAGACACCCCGCTCCGGGGCCAAAAGGGAAGGGGGGGAAAGAAGAAGAAGGAAGGAAGGAAGGAAGGAAGGAAGGAAAGGAGGAGAGAGAGAAAAAGAAAGAAGCCAGCACCGACCAGGCGAATTCAAAGTTCATCAAAAGGATTCATCAAAGCTGGAGAAAAGAAAGAGAGAGAGAAAGGAGAGAAAAGAGAAAGGAGAGAGAGCGCTTTACTCGCGAGTAGGCGCGGAGGGGATCGGGTCCAGCCCAAGGAAGGAGCCAGCCAATCGCGAGGGTCTCTAATAACGATCTTATAATTTGCCAAGTGCGATGTGTGCAATTATCCAATTTCGAGCCTGTTTCTCGCGCCCCCCCCCCTTCCTCTCTCCCCAGAATAATTTGCAACCGTTTATCGGAACGAGCACGCCATGAATCTATCCATATAGATATATAATGTATTATATATATATCTATATATCTCATTTTAAAGTCACCTCTTCTTCCTAGACGCTTCCTGCAAAAGTCTGTCCGTGCCCGGGCGACGGGGCAGCGTGGAAAGGGTTAGAGAGGAGCGAGAAGGGGGGGGGGAGGGTTTTCTTAAAGGGGCAGATCCGGGGGAAGAAAACGGGGGTGGGGTGGGGGGGGGGAGATCAGCGATCAGGAGGAAGAGGATAGGAGGACGGGCGAGGGGAGAGGGAAAAATCCACCTCCCTCTCTCTCTCTTTCTCTTTCTCTCTCTCTCTCTTTTTTTTTTTTCTCCAGCTTTGATGAATCCTTTTGATGAACTTTGAATTCGCCTGGTCGGTTGCTGGCTTCTTCCTTTCTCTCTCTCTCTCCTTCCTTCCTTCCTTCCTTCTTTCCTTCCTTCCTTCCTTCCTTCTTCTTCTTTCCCCCCTTCCCTTTTGGCCCCGGAGCGGGGTGTCAGATGGTGAAGGCTTTCTGCGCATGTGCGAAGGTGTCCGAAACTGACAATGTTGGGGCGAGGATGATCGCGCCGCAGAAGAGCTGCGGGTTCGAGAAAGGCTCCAGCGCGCCGGCAAGATGCGATCCAAGGCGCGGGCCAGGAAACTGCCGAAAAGTAGGTCTCCCTTTCCCCCCCCTGCCCCCCCGTGTGTGTGTGTGTGTGTGTGTGTGTGTGTGGGAGAAGAGGAAGAGGAGGAGGAAGAGGAAGAAAAAGAGGGGAGGGGGGGAAACCTGGGCTCGGCTCTCCGGGGAGCAGAGCACGGGGGTGGGTGGGCGTGGGGAAAGTGGGCTGCGTGGTTTCTCTCCCAACAGCCGGCCAGAAACTGCGCCGCTCGAGTTCGCGTCCCCGCAGCCGCGCATCTGGAGCGAACCCACGGAAGTTTTTTTTTCCCCTTTCGTTTCGTTTCGGCTTCCTTCCCCTGTTCGGCATCCCCGTGCGGGATCGTGCGCGGGTGGTGGTGGTGGTGGTCCCCCCTCCCTTTTGCGTCAAAAACCGGGCTCCCCCCTTTACACCCCCACCCCCCCAAGAGAGGCTGGGTGGGGGGTGAGATTGTTGGGAGTGGGAGGAAAGTGTTGAGAAAGAGAGAAGAAGGTGGGGGGGGGGGGGAAGTTTAAGCCAAAGTTGAACCTTCGCAACTCCTCCTTCTCCTCCCTTTCTCCGACTTCTTTCCAAGTTCTGGCGGTTGTGTGTGTGTGTGTGTGTGTGTGTGTGTATTTGTGTGTAATGCAAAAGTTTTTTTGTGTGTGTGTTTTTTTTTAATTCCCCGTTCTTTGAATAGTGGGCGCTAGAGATTCACGGCTGGCTTGGTTGCTCGCTGGAAGTTGGCGGAGAGAGAGAGAGAGAAGGAGACGCGAGGGGTGGGGGTGGGGGGCGCGAAGTGCCTGAGTGTGGTTTTATTTTTATTTTATTTTTATTTTTTTTCCCGGGGGTGGGGGGCCCGCGGGAGAGAAAGAAAAACCCTGCAGGCCTCCCAAGGCGGGCGGGCAAAAGTGGGGTGGGGGCGCAAGACTGGCAATATGCAAAAAAAAGAACGGGGCAGCCCCCCTTCACTTGGGGTTCGTAGCTGCGAGGAGGAGGAGGGGGGGTGCGAGCAAAAAAAAAAACAGGGAAAAGTTTTTTTTTCTTTCTGTTTCTTCTTTTCTTTTTTTAATTCGCCGTGAATTTTTCCTGGGCAACTTTTGACGTCCTTCGTTCCAAGTTCATTCACTACTATTACTATTATTATTATTATTATTATTATTATTATTATTATTATTATTATTATTATTATTATTATTATTATTATTATTATTATTATTATTATTATTATTATTATTATTGTGGGGGAAGGAGGCTGAGTGAGAAAAATTGAAATGTGGGGGGGGGATGGAGAAGAGGAAGGAAAAATCTCTCGTGGGAAGGGGGTGTTTGTATACCGAGTTATTCGGGCGCGGATGTGCGAGTTTGTGTGTGTTACATTGGAATACGCGGCTGGGGGAAGAGGAATCGGCGGCTAATGAAATGCGAACTGGTAATTATTTTTATTTTTAAAGGAAACTGGGCAAGGCAGAAGAGCGGGTGGTTGAGATTTCGGAGTCTTCCGACTGTCAGTGACGGTTTATTCCCCCCCTCCCCTTCTTCTTCTTCTCCAACACCCCCTCACTTTCTGACCAAAAGCCTCCCGAAGTAGCTGCAACTCGCTTCCTTTTACTTGAAAAGTTTCTGGCGCCCGAGTTCACAGAACTTGTGGCCGTAGCGGACTGTGGGTTGGGTGTGTGTGTTTGGCGTGCTGTATTTTTATTTTACTTTATTTGATTTTTTTTTTTAAAAAAAGCACACAATAATGTTCCCGCAGTTGTTGGGCCTTTTGGCTTTTTGGAGTTTTTTTAATGGGACGTCGGCTTTTTGGCTGCCTTAGATTTAGAGGAAATCTCTAAAGCGCAAAGATTTCGGAGCAGGAAAAATAAAATAATGTATTTTGTTTTGAAGTTGCTCGGAAATCGATCGGCGGCGCTTTTGGGGCCTTTTAAATGCGGCGGGCGCTTGGGTTGATTTAGGAGGGGGGGGTCCCTTCCCACGCAGAGGGGTTTTGCCACGGGGGGGGGGAAATGAGAGGTTTCTCCCCAGCGGCGGTTCCTGGTCCCCTCCACCCCACCCCACTCGCGCCCCACGACTTCTATGGCCTCTAACAAGGTTTCCTTTCGGCTGCGATTCTTCCTTTTCCCATTCTTTCTGCAATTCTTTTGCAGAACGCTTAATTTTAATTTTAATTCCCCCTCCCCCTTGGCTGGCTGGAGGTAGACTTGATCGTCCTGCCGAGGTTTCGATCATTGCAAAAAAAACCAAAACCACCCTTTCCCCCTCCTCTTAAAATTGGAAAGAGGCGAAGTTTTTCTCGTCGCCAGTGTAGATCTCTCTTTTTTTGTGTGGTTCATGAGCCTTAAGTTAAATCGGCGTTTTTCTCCGGTTCAAGGTCAAGGGAATGGCAAGCGTTTGGCTCCGTCCTCCCCCAGGCCGAGGGTCTCTTTCGCCTTCCCTGCCCCCTCCCCACCTCCCTCGCTTGCCTGTGACACGGGTTCTCCTGTCCTCCCGCTGCGAACGAGTGAAGCCAGCACTTTTGCAGATCGGATTTAATCCGCGGGAAAAGAATGAAAGTGGATTCGTGTCTGCAGGAACCTTCCAAGTTTGAAAGATGAGTCGCCCTTTTCGCCGTTCGCTTAAGGAAGGGGCAAAACTTATCACCCCATTCTTTCTCCCCTCCTTCGTTTAATTATTTGCCTCTCTTCTTTCTTTCTTCCTTCCCTCCTTCCCTTCTTCCTGTTTCATTTTTCCTTCCTTCCCTCCTCCCTCCCTTTCCCCTTTCATTTTTCCTTCCCTCCCTCCTCCTCTCCTTTCCCACACAATTTTAAACACATACTTTTTAAATTTCCTTCCTTCCTTCCTCTCCTTCATTTTCCATTCTTTTTTCTTCCTTCTCATTCATGTTTCCTTCCTTCCTTCCTCTCCTTCATTTTCCATTCTTTTTTCCTTTCTCGTTCATATTTCCTTCCTTCCTTCCTCTCCTTCATTTTCCATTCTTTTTTCCTTTCTCATTCATGTTTCCTTCCTTCCTTCCTCTCCTTCATTTTCCATTCTTTTTTCTTCCTTCTCATTCATGTTTCCTTCCTTCCTCTCCTTCATTTTCCATTCCTTTTTCTTCCTTCTCATTCGTTTCCTTCCTTCCTCTCCATTTTCCATTCTTTTTTCTTCATTCTCATTCATGTTTCCTTCCTTCCTTCCTTCATCTCCTTCATTTTCCATTCATTTTTCCTTTCTCATTCAGGTTTCCTTCCTTCCTTCCCTTTCCTTCCTTCCCTTCCTCTCCTCCCACGTTCGCCTGCTTGTCCCGACAGTTTCCACAGGCCAAAAAAAAAAAAAAAAAAAAAACACCCTCACCGTTTTCGCCTCTTCCTCTCCAGCTGCCACTGCTGGGCACTCCAAGGCGAACAGGTTTGTCTTAACCACGCCGCGCGTGGATTGTACAACGCCGAGATAAATAAACGTCTCAAATAATAAAATTGTTTTCACGAGGATGAAACTTACCGGCCAAGAGCGGCTCTGGGGATTTGCTGTTTCAAGTTGGGGTTCCCCCCACCCCAGCCAAGGCTCCTAATTATTATTATTTTTCTGTTGTTTCTTCCGTTGAAGCATTTAAACCCCAACACAAAACTTCCCTCATTCTGGGGAAAAAACAAAACTGGTCGATTAAGGATTTAGGCAGGTGCTCATCACATTTCGGAAGTCTACTTTCTTAACCCCCCCCTCTTCCCAGGCAGAAAAAAAAAGGGGGGGGAGTCTTGCACCTAATGGCGCCTAGTTAGGATTTGTCAATTTCGGGGAAAGTGGGGGGGAGGCGATTTACGTCGTGAAATTATCCCCAAATCGGGCAGCGTTGATAAAATTTGGATCTTTGCTTTCCTTCCTTCTCAATTTTCTCCCCCCTCCCCCAATTTTAGAGGCCTCTTTGGGGAAAGTGGGAGAAAAGACTGCATATTACACATATTGTGCGCGAGTGTGTCTAACACGTAACACGTCCTTCCCCTCCCCACTCTTTTCTTAATAATAAGCGAGTAAAAAGGTCTTGAAGTCAGACGGGGAAGCCGACCGTGGGCTCTTTTTTTACCCCCCCCCCGCCCCCAGGTCTGCCCTCGCCCGGTTTCCCGCTGGAAGATCCCTGCCTTTGATAGAGACCCCAGACTCAACCTTTTCAGAAGGTGGAAAGGGGTCTTTTGAAAAAATCCTTTTAAAGGATTAAAACTAAAACCACAAAAAACCGACGGTAGTCCAAGTTTCCGGATCTCAAGGACCTCCTCCACGGGGGGGGGGTGTTACGGGGTTAGGGGAGAAACGGAGGAAATCGACCCTCCGGTGAGTCGATCGGATTCTCCAAAGCGGGCCTGAAATCGCCTTCGCCCCGTGTCCTTAAATGCCTGATTTAAAGTGGGGGGTGGGGGCTAGTTATAAAATTCCCTCCCCGAACCTGATTCTCTTTGACTATATTTTATTTTTATTTTTATTTTAAAAAGAACACCCTCCTTGCTTTGTCCACACGCGCTTATAGCTTGATTTATATTCTTCTTCTTTTTTAAAATGATTTTTAATCAGGGGGTATATCCGCGTATCTACTTAGCAGCGGAGGGAAAAGTAAGGTTATCGTTTCGAAATAAATAATAAAAAACCCGGGGTAAAGGCGGGAGGGGGCCAGCAGAGCTTTAGACCCGACGCCCCCCTCTCCCCTTGCTGGACGTCCACCCCGATTTTATTAATATTAATACGATTAACCCCTTTTTTCCTTGCTGGTGGTGGGGAAAGGCTGGAGTTCCGATTCGAAACTCCGCTTGCTTCGCCTTCCTCTTAACTCAAGGGGGGTTGCGCTCTCTTCCACCCCCCCAGCCCACTTAAGACAGCCCCCCCCAATTGAAAAGAAAAAAGAGGGAAGGACGGGATTTCTCGAGTGGAGAAATGAGCCGGCTGCTTGGAGAAAGCCAAGGCCGCGGAGCTCCGGGGTCGGAAGAGGCGACTTTCCACATCTGAGCGTCTGGCCTTTATTCCTCGAGTGCGGCCGTCTGGCGTTGATCCGGACCGGGAGGGAAAGAGAGAGAGAGAGAGAGAGAGAGAGAGAGAGAGAGAAGAGAGAGAAGAGAGAGAGAGATGAGAGAAAGAGAGAGAGAAAAAGAGAGAAGAGAAAGAGAGATGAGAGAGAGAGAGAGAGAGAGAGAGAGAGAAGAAGAAAAAAAGAAATGTGGATTTGGTGGTGGTGGTTTTTTTTAAAAAAGGGATCTGAGAATATTTGGAGTGGCCAAGAAGGGACCTAACCTCAGCACCCGCCTGCTAATTCCCGATGATGAAGATGAGCATAGCTGTACTGCCTCATTTATTTTCACTTGGCTTCCCCTGAAAGGTTTGGGGAGAGGCCAAAAAGTTGAGACTGATTTGATGACCTTTACGCGGACTTTATGAAAGTCCCTTCCTTCCTTCCTTCCTTCCTTCCTTCCTTCCTTCCTTCCTTCCTTTCCTCCCTCCCTACCTTCTTCCTCCCTCCCTCCCTTGTTTCTCCTTCCCTTCTTCCATCCTTCCTTCCTTCCCTCCCTCCCTTCTCCCTCCCTCTCTCTCTTGTTTCTCCTTCCTTCCTTCCTCCCTCCCTCCTCCCCTGTTTCTCTTTGCTTGCTTGCTTCCTTCCTTCCTTCCCTCCCTCCCTTCTTCCTCCCTCCTTCCCCTGTTTCTCTTTCCTTCTTCCCTCCTTCCCTCCCTCCCTCCCTTCCCCACTTTAGAAAAACAGCTAACCCAGTTTTACCTTTCTTCAACCGGTGGCTGGATTATTTTAATATCTATTGAACTACCACTGTTCTACCTTCCTTCCTTCCTTCCTTCCTTCCTTCCTTCCTTCCTTCCTTCCTTCCTTCCTTCCTTCCTTCCTTCCTCCCTCCCTCCCTCCCTCCCTCCCTCCCTCCCTTTTATCTTTTCTTTCTTTCTCTCTTTTTCTTACTTTCCTTGATTCCTTCCTTCCTTCCCCCTCCCTCTCTTTTATCTTTTTTCTCTCTTTTTCCTTCCTTCCTTCCTTCCTTCCTTCCTTCCTTCCTTCCTTCCTTCCTTCCTTCCTTCCTTCCTTCCTTCCTTCCTTCCTTCCTCCTTCCCTCCCTCGCCAAAGTGCAGCAGCCCAGCTAAAAAAGAAATATACAAAACAAAAAACAAAGAAGAGAAGTGTGCGTGTGCGCGGGCGTGAACTCTATATACATTTTCTGAATAGTTGATCTAGAGTTCCAGAGACATATATCGAGAGAGGGAGAAAATAAAAATGCCAAGAGGGCCCTCCTTCGTTCAACCATCGTTCCTAATCGACCCTGTTTCTCCTTTTTTTTTTTTTTTTTGATGAGCTCCCCTCTGCTCTGCGTGTGAGCTCTCGGCTCCGGTAGACGCCACTGTATACGGATCTCCCAGTGGTCTCCTTTCTATTTCCAACCATTCCAGGCGCCCCATTCGACGCCCTCCCCCCCTGCCCCCGGTGCGATCTGGTCCAGCAAAAGAGCGAAGGAAGACTCCGTTTCCTCGCGGCGATGGGTCCGTGCCCACCCACCCACCCACCCCGAGAAAAAGGGAGTGGGAAACACCCCCACAGGTGCGTTCCTAGTTTCCCACGTTGCTTTTGCACTCCCGGCTCGGGGAGCCCGTTTGTGTGACCACGCTGGGTCCCCTAGTTTAGTTAGCTTGTCTCTGCTTGCCTGCTACTAGGAGGTATGACCTGCCTGCCCCCCAAACCCCCCCGTTTGTCACGTCAAGTCTCCAGTCCTCATCGAGGATGCTGAATCAACCTGAGCAGACGGAGACAAGTTTTCTGAAAAGTAACCATGGCTTAGTAGTTTCTCTCACTAAGATCTTGGCCAAAAGGATATAAAAGAGGGTGGGGGGTGTTTGTTTCTGAGCGACCTGAAGGTCTGCTTCCATCAATAGGTTGCCCCCAGCCTCTTATTTCTGAGACAGGCCACTTCGAAAGACCCCAAGGAGCTTAAAAAAAAAAAAAGCTGGATTTAAAGATTTCCTCCAGGGCTCTTGTGGCCAAATCTTTTTTTAGTTTCTGAGCTAAACACCCCAAAACGCCTTGGTGGCGCAGCGGACTAAACTACTGTTAAAAGTAGCACTTAGCTGCCAGCTGCCTGCAATTACTGCAAGTTCGAATCTCACCAGGCTCAAGGTTGACTCAGCCTTCCATCCTTCCGAGGTAGGTAAAATGAGGACCCAGTTTGTGGGGGCAATAAAATAAAATAAATATTTTTGTATAAAATAGAACACCACTCAGGGGGGCTCAAAAGCCCTACTAAACAGGTATATAGAAAAGTATGAAGGCTATTGCTTAACGCATTGTAAGCCGCCCTGAGTCTCTGGAAAAGGGCGGCATATAAATCGAACTAATAAAATAAAAATAAATAAAAATAAAAACACAAGCCTGAAATTAGGATGGGTCTTTCCTCCGCCCCCACACAAAGCCAGCCACAAACAAAGTTTACAAAGTTTAATCCAACATTGCTTGTTATCGGAATGTAGGTTTGTGAACAGCCTGGATCCATCCTGTGTGGGTGGGAAAGAGTCAATCTGTGGCCTGGCACTGAGTTCCAGAGCAGGCCTGGAAAATGGGTCCAAAACAGCCACTCTGCCCTTAAAACAGAAACACCCCTGTTGTTACTAATTTGCGTGATTGATTGATTGACCAATTAGGTGCCACCACGAGCTGTTTGACCACAGATTTGGGCGGGCGGTGGGGAGGAGGGGTTGGACTAGATGACCTACAAGGTCCCTTCCAACTCTGTTAATCTGTTATCTGATTTTTCTCCGCCATGACGGGCCTGTCCCCCCAACCTGCTCCTGTAACTGAGTTCATACCTGGGACACAAAAACAAAAAAAAAAGCAGTTTTTTCCTAACCGTGGGATTTCCAGGTGGTCTCCTATCCATGACAATTAAGAGAGCAGCATTTAGGAGCCTCCGAGATGACTGACGACTTAATTTTAATAGAAAAGGCAAACTACTCTCAAATCTAACAAACCGGAGACGGACCTTTCCACGGCTAAACGAGAGACGCTCCTTAAATTTGTTTTTCCTCCTTTTACGACCTTTCTCGCCACCGTTGTTAAGTGAATCGCTGCCATTATTAACAAGGTTGTGAAGTGAATCCGGCTTCCCCCGTTGACTTTGGTTGCCAAAAGGGGATCGCGTGACACACCCCCACCCTCCGACCCCGGGACGCTGCGCCCGTCATAAATACGAGCCGCTTGCCACGTGGCCGAATTTTGATCACGTGGCTGTAAGAAAGTGGCAATGATTGTGTTGCCAAAATAACGGTTGCAACTCCCTTTTTTTTCCCGTGCTGCGGTCACTCAGTGAACTGTTGCACAGTAGTGGCCAAAATTGTGGAAGCCTTTTTGGGAAAAGTGTATTTTCTAAAACTAGCTAATAACACCACTTTTTTTTTTTTTGGAGTAGTACCATAATATTATATATCAACGGAAAGATAATTTAATCAAGAATGGAATGCAATAACATTTAGGAAGGATTTGCTATTAGAAGAGCAGTTACAGTATAAAGAAGAAAAGGGAAACACGTAGAAAAAACGAGAGATACAAAAATGATCCCCATGTCAGTGAATGCTTCGTTGGGTCACTATTCAACCTATTCATTATTTTGAAACTCCCCTCTCCCAAAAGTTTTATTAGCCATCAAACCTCAAAAATACACTTTTCCCCAAAAGGTTTCCACAATTTGGGCCACTACTGTAAATCAAGGACTACCTGTAGCTCAACTTTCCTAACCACAAATCTTGGAACCTTCCAAGTTCGTTCGTTCTTTCTCTCGCTCTTTATTCTTTCCCAAGTTCCTTTTTTTTTAAAAAAAAATCATTATTATACTTAACCGTGTTGTGTGTTCAGTCGAATCTTATTACGCCTATTGTGTCAGTTTGGAATGGAGCGATGCCTAGATTTGAACAAATTATTAAATTAAAATGTTCAAGCGAGCCGGGTTATTTGAATAATGCGTTCAAATAATAGTTTAGAGCTGGTGATTTTGCACCCGTTCTCTAAGGAGAACTCTGGCTCAGGTTAACTCTATACTCCAATTCTTTGTTTTCCTGGCTCTCCGTGGTAATTCCCAAAAGTCGTCTTCTTCGACGCCCCCGCTCAGATATGTCCCTAATCTTTCGACCCTGTTCCTTGAGAACCCAACTTTCACTTCCACAAGGTGTCACAGAGATAAACCATGGCTTGCCAGGAATCTGATTTTTGTTAGCCGTAGAGCAGAGGTGGTATCCAGCTGGTTCGTACCGGTTCGGGAGAACCGCTAGCGGAGATCACAGGTGGGCCCGCCCCTCCGGCCCGTCTCTATGCCGTCCTATTTAGGCACGGATTTGAGGCCGGGTGCACGCAAGGAAGAGATGCACACGAGCACATGTGCACGGAAGGCCGGGAACATACGCGGAAGGTGCGCTCATGCGCGGCGCGGTAGCAACCAAATGTGAAACCCACCGCTGCCGTAGAGGTATCCCGGCATCCTGAATATCTTTTCTGAAGATTTCATGGCCGCTCGACTTAAGGGCATATTTCTTAAGTGCTGTGTCCTTTCCTGTTGATACAGATAATCCTCGATTTACGACCACAATTGAGCCCCAGAATTTCTGTTCCTAAGCGAGACAGTGGTTCAGTGACCTTTGTCCTGTTTTACGCACCTTTCTTGCCACAGTTGTTAAGTGAGTCACCCGGTTGTTAAGCGAAACCTGGCTTCCCCGTCCGACTTTGCTTGTCGGAAGGTCGCAAAAGGGGGAGCACGTAACCCCACGGGGGACACTGCGACCGTCGTAAATACGAGCCAGTGTGAATTTTGATTGGATGACACTGGGGAGGGCTGCCACGGTCATAAGTGTGAAAAACATTCCTAAGTCCTTTATTTTCCTAGTGCCATTGTGACTTTGAACCATCACTAAACGAACTGTTGTAAGTCGAGGACCAAGTGTAATCAATCCTAAAAGGCAGAAGTTATTTCACTGCCTTTCACTGTTGGTTGCTGTCGCTGTGATTGAGTTTTGCCTTTTATTGTTCATCTTTTATTGCTGTTTCCTTAAATTTCTTCCCAGTTTCCTTTTTTTTTTTTCATAACAAGATGTTGCGTTGGGATCTCGTCCATCCTACCGTGTATTCAGCGGTCCGCTGACATATTTAAGGAAACAGCTTGGATATTATCTTTGCCTTGGACTTTCGGCATGCCAGTGACCAAGCTCAATTCCCTATGACTAATATTTATAACAGGGAAATATCGGTGTAGTTCTGCCCATTAACATTAACAAGAATCGGAAGGGACCTTGTAGGTCATCTAGTCCACCCCCCCAAAGCAGGAGACCCTACACCATTTCTGACAGAGGGCAGTCCAGTCTCTTCTTGAAGGCCTCCAGGGATGAAGCTCCCGGAACTTCTGAAGGCAACTTCTGTTCCATCGGTTGATGGTTCTCACCGTCGGAAAATCCCTCCTTATTTCCAGGTTGAATCTCTCCTTGGTCAGTTTCCATCCATTCTTCCTTGTCTGGCCTTCGGGTGCTTTGGAGAATAGCTGGACCCCCTTCCTCCTCTCTGGGGCAGCCCCTCAAATATTGGAAGATGCTCTCCTGTCTCCCCTGGTCCTTCTCTTCACTAGACTAGCCATGTCTTCTGTCCATCTATGGTTCATTCAGATGTCTGTCTTTCTTTCTTTCTTTCTTTCTTTCTTTCTTTCTTTCTTTCTTTCTTTCTTTCTTTCTTTCTTTTTTCTTTCTTTCTTTCTTTCTTTTTCTGTCTGTCTTTCTTTCTTTCTTTCCCTCCCTTCCTTCCTCTTTCCTTTTTTCTTTCTTTCCTTCCTTCCTTCCTTCCTTCCTTCCTTCCTTCCTTCCTTCCTTCCTTCCTTCCTTCCTTCCTTCCTTCCCTCCCTCCCTCCCTCCCTTCCTCCTTCCTTCCTTTTGCTTTGGAAAATAGCTTGACCCCCTTCCTCCTCTCTGTGGCAGCCCCTCAAATATTGAAACATTGCTATCTTGTCTCCCCTGGTCCTTCTCTTCACTAGACTAGCCATGTCTTCTGTCCATCTATGGTTCATTCAGATGTCTTTCTTTCTTTCTTTCTTTCTTTCTTTCTTTCTTTCTTTCTTTCTTTCTTTCTTTCTTTCTTTCTTTCTTTCTTTTTCTGTCTGTCTTTCTTTCTTTCCCTCCCTTCCACCTCCCTTCCTCTTTCCTTTTTTCCTTCCTTCCTTCCTTCCTTCCCTCCCTCCCTCCCTCCCTCTCTCCCTCCCTCCCTCCTTCCTTCCTTTTGCTTTGGAAAATAGCTTGACCCCCTTCCTCCTCTCTGGGGCAGCCCCATAAATATTGGAAGATGCTCTCCTGTCTCCCCTGGTCCTTCTCTTCACTGGACTAGCCATGTCTTCTGTCCATCTATGGTTCATTCAGATGTCTGTCTATCTGTCTTTCTTTCTTTCTTTTTCTGTCTGTCTTTCTTTCTTTCCCTCCCCTCCACCTTCCTTCCTCTTTCCTTTTTTCCTTCCTTCCTTCCTTCCCTCCCTCCCTCCCTCCCTCCCTCCCTCCCTCCCTTCCTCCTTCCTTTTTTCCTTTTGCTTTGGAAAATAGCTTGACCCCCTTACTCCTCTCTGGGGCAGCCCCTCAAATATTGGAAGATGCTCTCCTGTCTCCCCTGGTCCTTCTCTTCGCTAGACCAGCCAGGCCCAGTTCCTGCAACCGTTCATCGTATCTTTGAGCCTCCAGTCCCTTAAAATCATCCTGGTTGCTCTTCTCTGCACTCTTTCTAGAGTCTCCACCTCTTTTTTTATAATATGGTGACCAAAACTGGATGCAGGACTCTAGGTGTGGCCTTACTAAGGGCTTTATAGAGTGGTATTAGTAAACTCCCTCGATCTTAATCCCTCTGTTATGCTACGTAATTCAATAGTTTCTCATTCTTCTCTGCATCCATATATATATATATAGACTCTTCCCTTATTTCCCTTTTAAAAGATCTTTTGCACATGCCCAGAAGCCTTGTTGGTTTACTACTTATCTATCTTCTTTTGGTAACCGGTGGTGCCCTGGGGAGATTGTAAAACCTGACTGTACCCAAAAGTCTTTTTTTCCTTTGCCCTCCTCCTGCCTCTTTTCTTCTGTGCTGTGTCTTTTTTTCCCCCCTTCTTTTTCCAATTCAAACAGGCCAAGAGTTGTCAGCTACGTTACTTACTCACAAGCCGGTGAATGGTGGCCCGGGGCGGGGGGGGGGGGGGGGGGACGGAGAGTGGGAAGCACGGAGAGGATTTGGGGAGGTTTGAAAATGCTTTGAGTTATGAAATCATAACATAATCGTCTTGTTACGAAGCAGCGTTTTTTCAGATGAGAATCCGGCGGATGGCCCCGGGCTCTTCTCAAAGAAAGCAAAAGGGCAGGACTCGAATCGCTCCTCAGCTTAGAAAGTCTTTGGGGCACGTATTTCCCCCCCCCACGACACACACCCCTTTCCTTTTCTGAAAATGCCAATGAGGTCACCTTACTTAAGGCATAAAGAGCTCTTTGTCCCCCCTTGGGCTTCACTATTCCTCGTCTCTCCTTTCTCTTTCTTCCTCTTCCTTCCTCTCCCTCCCTCTCTCATCTCTCTCTCTTTCTCTCTCTCACATCTCTCTCTTTCTCTCTCTCATTTCTCTTTCTCTCATCTCTCTCTCATCTCTCTCTCACTTTCTCTCTCTCATCTCTCTCTTTCTCTTTTTTTTCTCTCATCTCTCTTTCTCTAATCTCTTTCTCTTTCTCTTTTTCTCTCTCTCATCTCTCTCTCACTTTCTCTCTCTCATCTCTCTCTCTTTCTCTTTTTCTCTCTCATCTCTCTTTCTCTAATCTCTTTCTCTTTCTCTCTTTCTCTCTCTCATCTGTCTCTCACTTTCTCTCTCATCTCTCTTTCTCTTTTCTCTCTCATCTCTCTTTCTCTAATCTCTTTCTCTTTCTCTCTTTCTCTCTCTCATCTGTCTCTCACTTTCTCTTCTCATCTCTCTCTTTCTCTTTTTCTCTCTCATCTCTTTCTCTCATCTCTCTTTCTCTCTCTAATCTCTTTCTCTCTTTCTCTCTCTCATTTTTCTCTCACTTTCTCTCTCTCATCTCTCTCTCTCATCTCTCTTTCTCTCATCTCTCTTTCTCTCTCATCTCTCTTTCTCTAATCTCTTTCTCTCTCATCTCTCTTTCTCTAATCTCTTTCTCTTTCTCTCTCTCTCTCTTTCTCTCATCTCTCTTTCTCTCATCTCTCTTTCTCTAATCTCTTTCTCTTTCTCTCTTTCTCTCTCTCTTTCTCTCATCTCTCTTTCTCTCATCTCTCTCTCTCTTTCTCTCTGGGATTTTCTGGGAGTTGAAGTCCACAAGTCTTTAAAGCTGCCAAATTTGGAGACAAGCCCCCCCCTCCCCTCTCCCGGTTTAGAGGATGGGATGTTGAGAGAAGTTTGGACAAGTGTGGTTCTTCCTGAGATTGGATTTTTTAACAGATATTAACAGAGTTGGAAGGGACCTTGTAGGTCATCTAGTCCACCCAAGAAGGAGACCCTATATCATTTTTGACAGATGGCAGTCAGTCTCTTCTTGAAAGCCTCCAGGGATGAAGCTCCCACAACTTCCATAGGCAACTTCTGTTCCATGGGTTGATTGTTCTCGCGGTCAGAAAATTCCTCCTTAATTTCCAGGTGAATCTCTCCTTGGTCAGTTTCCATCCATGATTCCTTGTCTGGCCTTGGAAAATAGCTTGACCCCCTTCCTCCTCTCTGGGGCAGCCCCATAAATATTGGAAGATGCTCTCCTGTCTCCCCTGGTCCTTCTCTTCACTAGACCAGCCATGCCCAGTTCCTGCAACCGTTCATCGTATCTTTGAGCCTCCAGCCCTTTAATCCTCTTGATGGCTCTTCTCTGCACTCTTTCTAGAGTCTCCACCTCTTTTTTTATAATGTGGTGACCAAAACTGGATGCAGGACTCTAGGTGTGGCCTTACTAAGGGCTTTATAGAGTGGACTTTCGAGCAATATTCTAGAATTGAGCTTCAGATGATGATGCGTAAGCAGAACGTAGGAGCTGGTCTCCTGGATGGAGCTGACTTCGCCTTGTCAGGATGACCTCAACATCCCAGCCAAAACTCTTCAGCTCAAGGTCACCTTCGCCATCTTGAGACAGCTGTCAATCACTCATGAGAGGAAAGGCAGTTCCAGAACTGAGAACGTCTCATCATGTGATAGCATCCTGCTTTTTGGAGGACCTGCCTGCGATGAGGCCTTCTCCTCCTTTCCCCCTTCTCTTCCTCCTACTCTTGCCAAGTGGGGGCTCCTGCCTCGGCAGCTCACGGAGGAGAAGTCACCTGGATCTGGAATCTTGGTAGAAACAGCCACCAACTTTCCCTCCCTGTACCGTTTGCGGATTCTTTTGGAAAACCGTTTCTATCCCGCCTTAGAGGAACCTGAGTTCAGGTGGATGGGTTTGGGTAGCTAAGCTAAGCTAGAGTTGGTTTTGATGGTGAGTCTCGATGCTAGGAGAAGCCAAGCCTTGTTGCCAGCATTGTAGGAAGTGTACAATCAGAATTGGCCAGAAACTTATTTATCTGTTTGGAAATCCCAATCCCTCCTGACAATAAACCCATTATGTTTTATTACTCAATTTAGGGGTAAAATGTATAAAATATCCACCTGTTGCATCTTGCATTCCATTGTACTTCTTTCTTTCTTTCTTTCTTTCTTTCTTTCTTTCTTTCTTTCTTTCTTTCTTTCTTTCTTTCTTTCTTTCTTTCTTTCTTTCTCTCTCTCTCTCTCTCTTTCTTTCTTTCTTTCTCTCTTTTTCTTTCTTTCTTTCTTTCTTTCTTTCTTTTTTCTTCTTTCTTTCTCTTTCGTCTTTCCTTCCTTCCTTCCTTCTTCTTTCACTCTTCCTTCCCCTTCCCTTCCTCTTCCTTCCTCCTAATTTCTTTTTGTATTGTCCTTTCTCCTTCCTTCCTTCCTTCCTTCCTTCCTTCCTTCCTTCCTTCCTTCCTTCCTTCCTTCCTTCCTTCCTTCCTTCCTTCCCTTTCTCTCTTTCTTTCTCCTTTTCCCTTTCCCTCCTTCCCTTCCTTCCACCTGACATCACTATTTCTCTCTTCCCAATTCAGTTTCCTTTTCCTTCCTTCCTTCTTCCTTCCTTCCTTCCTTCCTTCCTTCCTTCCTTCCTTCCTTCCTTCCTTCCTTCTTCTTTCTTTCTTTCTTTTTTTCTTTCTTTCTTTCTTTCTTTCCCAGTGAAAAAACATCCACCCACCCACCCACCTCTTCCTCTGATTTTTTTCCCTTTGCCATCAGGGTCTCCGAAGGCCAACATCGCTGCTCCTCATGGGTCTTTTATTCCCTACCCCCCCCCACCATGTGATTCAGTCAGGCAATTAGAAACGGGGAAGGGAGGGGGGGAAGGGAGTTAATCTGGTAATTGAAGTGATGCGTAATTACAGCCTAAATCCAAATTACCTAGGATTATTTTTAAAGGGGGGGGGAAGAATTCTTATTTTCCAATGAACCCCCTTCTCTCTTTTTACTTTCCCCTTGCAGTCCCCCATGCCAGAATAACTTGGGGAGGCAATGGCTCAGGTGACCCCAGGAGAGGAAAAGCAAGGATTTGGGGGGGGGGTGTTGATGGAAATTAAGGCAGCAGGGACAAAGAATGTCCTTTCCGAAGAAAGAAACGCTTTAAAAGATTTGAAGCCCGTGTGTGTGTGTGTGTGTGTGTGTGTGTGTGTGTGTGTTGAAGTTAGTCATGCTTTATCTGTGGAAAAGCAGGCACTGCCTCAGTTGTTCCTTGTGGTGCTTCTATTTGTGCAGGACAGTGTTTTATCAACCTTAACAACTTTAAGAGGTGTGGACTTCCACTCCCAGAATTCTCCAGCCAGCCGTTTCATCTGGGGGAATTCTGGGAGTTGAAGTCTATCTATGCTACCTAAGGAATTCTGGGAGTTGAAGTCTATCTATGCTACCTAGGGAATTCTGGGAGTTCAAGTCTACCCATGCTGGCTGGGGGATTCTGGGAGTTGAGGTCCACCCATGCTGGCTAGGGAATGCTGGGAGTTGAAGTCCACCCTAACACTGATGCAGAATGTGAAGAATGTGGGAGCCTGTGTTTCCATGTTTATCACTTCAATCTCTTCAAATCAAACAAAGAATTTTTTTATTGAAAATAAAAATTAAAAAAAAATGAAATAAAATATAAATACTGGCCGCAGGTGGGAAGAGATATGTATTGGATTGGGATGGTGGTTTGAGGCCTTCTCCTCTATGCCGATTCCCTAGTTGTCGAAACACGGGATGTTAAGATTAAAGGAGTCCTAAAAGATCATCTAGATCAGTGCTGGCGAACCTTTTCTGCAGTGAGTGCCAAAACGGGAGCTTGCATGCGCGGGTGGGAGAAAGCAACGGAAACCAGAAGAGCAGTTCTCCGGCGTGCATGAGTGGATGAGAAGCTGAGCTTCCGGTTTCTGGCATGTGCATACGCGCTGGTCACCTGGTTTTCTGGTTTCTGGCGTGCATGTGCGCACGAAGACCAGCTGGCAGGTCCGCATATGCCCCGGAAGCCAGAAGCTCAGCTTCCCGCCTGCGCATACACACCAGGGAGCTGCTCTTCCAGTTTCAGGCGAAGACAGGAAGGGCAATGGGTGACGGCTGGCGTGCCGGGAGAGATGGCTCTGCGTGCCACTTCCGGCACATGTGCCATAGGTTCCCCATCACAGATCTAGATCAACCCTCTACCGGAGCGGGAATCCAGCAATGCAGCCTTAGGGAGGGAGCTATCCAGATGGACAGTCTGCCTGTCTGATTCTCCCAATTGTATCCCGAATTAATGAAGGTCTCCCTAGATCCCAGCTTAACTTTTGGGATATTTCATTTATCTTCCCCGTTGCTTTCTGGGCCGCGACGTTTGTCATTCGCTCCTTCGGAGACGTTTTTTTTAAAAAAGTTCAATTTCTACACTCTAACCGCCGCCCCCCCCCATGTCTGTAGACAACGTCAGCTCCATTACCCCAAGTTCCATCCCGTGAAAAAGTGCACGGGGAGCCCCCCCACTCCTTTTCTCTCCCCCCCCCCCGGCTGGTGAAGTGAATGGCAGTAGAGAAAATTGTACCCCATTTTCCTGCTGCTGCTGCACCAGTTTACACCGGGAAAGTGACCGGTTGAAAAAGAGAGATGAATGCAGGGAAGCTGGTTTAAATTGCATTTGTTCCTCGCGTCCATTATTCTTGCGGGAGACCTAAGATTATGACCGCTTTATAAAACCCTAGGAAGACCACGCCTGAAATATACTGCAACCAATTTTGGTCACCATACTACAAAAAAGATGTGGAGACTTTGGGGAAAAAAAAAGAAAATCCAGAGAAGAGCAACTAAATTGATCAAAGGCCTGGAGGCTAAAACATACGAAGAATGGCTGCAGGATTTGGGTTTGGCTAGCCTAAAGAAAAGAAGAATTAGGGGGGGGGGGACAGATAGTAATATTCCAAAATTTGAGGGCTGCCCCAAAGAAGAGGGGTGTCAACCTATTCTCCAAAGCACACAAAGACAGGACAAGAAACAATGCTTGGAAACTAATCAAAAAAGAGAAGCAACCTGGAATTAAGGAGAAACTTCCTAACAGTGAGGAGAATTAACCTGTGGAACAGCTGGCCACCAGAAGTTGTGGGTGCTCCATCATCACTGGAGGCTTTTAAGAAAAGACTGGACAGTCACTTCTCTGAAATGGTAGAGGCTCTCCTCCTTAAGCAGCGGGTTGGACTAGATGACCTCGAAGATCCCGTCCAGCCGTTACTTTCCCCGAGCCTCCGGCAGATAAAATCCATTTGCCAACCTCACAAATATTATTCGTTCCCATTTGCAAAAGGGAAAGGAGCCAAATGCCTCCCTTATGTCTTCTTTTTCAAAGGCCGGATGTTAAATTTGCTTGTTTGCAGTCGTTATATTGCAAGAACCTGGCCACCGCACTTCTCAAGCCACCTTTTGCGGCTTACCAAAACCCAGTGGCGGCTTATTCGGCAAACCATGATTAGTGGCCTTAGCCGGTGTGCAGGAATCCAAGCGAATGTGTTTTTTTTTTTTTTTCTTTCTTTCTTTCTTTCTTTCTTTCTCTTCCTTTAATGATTCCACCTCCAGGTCTATTTTCTTTTCTTTCGCTGTCACCCCATTCTGACAACAAGGTTCAGAGGGAAATTTAGCCATCACAAGATTCGATAAAAGGCAGAAGGCTGGGGTGACACAATATTTGTCTAATAATTAACGGTCTGCTTTTCTCCTCGTATCAAGGCTCCCTCGTTCTCTGGCCCTGAAAATTGGCTTAATTATATCAGTGGAATGTTTCTTTAAAAAAAAAAAAAAAAAATTCTGCCTGCAATTAGTCCATCTCGCGGCCTGCAATTTATTTTAATAATAATTTAAAAAAAAAAAAGCAAACTGCCAGTGCTTTCGGTGCCCTAGTCCCGGGAGGGGGACACGACGGGACCAATGCGATTGGTATGTTTAATTTCATTAAACGACCGTACGGCCTACTGGAAACAGAACTGGATCCCATCAGCTTTCGACGGTTTAAACACCCTAACCGTTTGAAACAATTCATTATTGCATTAGCTGTCGCACCGCTGACTCCCGGAATCCGAAGCATATTCCTTGCTATTTTTATAACCTTTTGCAAAGGCGCTGTTAAGACAATTTGTAATCACAGCCCTATTCTTATTCTTATTCTTATTTTATTTTTTTAAAAATCTGGCCCTGTTGCTTTTCAGTGAAGAGTGTTTTATCGCCCCTCGGGAAAAAAAACAAAAACAAAATCACTATTTGTTTTCGCAGGCATGTTTTCACGAACTGATTTACAGTGGATTTCCCTTGTAGAGTTTTCACTTTATACCTCCATTGGCAGGATAGGTTATTAGCAGCCGAGCAAACACGGCGAATCGTATGTTTGTCTCCTTTTGTTATTTAGCGTGTTGGGGGAAAATGGTCTGAGCCTACGACCAGAGGCTATTGAACAGCGAACACTAAATCTTAGTGTTAATCTCCGAACACTGAAAACATATCTTCGTGATTAACCCGAAAGGTCTGGAGACAAATCCCCACGTTTAAACATGATTTCCATCCCTTCAGAAATCATAAACATTTCCTATTTTTAAAAAAAAAAATAAAGTAAAAATAAAAATAAAGAGGGGAGATGGGTTGGGTAGTGGGGAGATATTATGTGATTTTTTCTGATTATCTTCTCTGTATTTGGTCCAAGCGTTGAAACGGAGCCCTCTTTCCATCCGTAGATCATGAGGTCTAGTGGAATGGGTTTTTTTTTTTTTTTGAATCTTGCCACTGAAATCCCAAAGCTCTTCTTTTTGCCGGCTAAACAAGTAAATTTTGCAAGCTGCGAATAACGGTGGGATAAGCGAATGATTATTACTGCCCAAAATTCGCTCAATTCTCCCCGAAGATTGTCGGATTTGCAGAATTATAGAATAATTCCCTAGACCCCCAGTTGGAAAATATTTCCTAGCAGAGGCTGTTAAGCCGTCTGAGAGGAAAACGTTAAATAAACTTTGGACTGCTAAAAAACTCTCTGGTTCCCTGGAATACAATTAACTTAGGATGTGTCTGCACAGAATTGCATCCTTTACGATGCAGATTGATTTAAATTGGGTGTGCAAATAAACCACTATTTAAATTGTTTTGATTCCAATAGTCTGAATCAGACTGATGATCTCACTCTGGACTGCAAAACATAGATGATTCTTCCTCTTCTTCTTCTTCTTCCTCTTCCTCTTCCTCCTCCCCTTTTTCTTCTTTCTTCCTCCTCCTCCTCCTTCTTCCTCCTCTTCTTCTTTCTCTCTCCTCCTCCTCTTCTTCTTTTCTTCTTCTTCTTCTTCCTCTTCTTCTTCCTCCTCCTCCTCTTCGACTTCTTTCTTCCTCTTCCTTCTCCTCTCTCCTCCTCCTCCTCTTCTCTTCTTCTTCTTCCTCCTCCTCCTCCTTCTTCCTCCTCTTCTTCTTTCTCTCTCCTCCTCCTCCTCTTCTTTTCTTCTTCTTCCTCTTCTTCTTCCTTCTCCTCCTCTTCAACTTCTTTCTTCCTCTTCCTTCTCCTCCTTCCTCCTCTTCTTCTTTCTCTCTCCTCCTCTTCTTCTTCTCTTCTTCTTCTTCCTCCTCTTCCTCCTCTTCGTCTTCTTTCTCTTCCTCTTCCTCCTCCTCTCTCCTCCTCCTCCTCTTCTCTTCTTCCTCCTCCTCCTCCTTCCTCCACTTCTTCTTTCTCTCTCCTCTTCCTCTTCTTCTTTTCTTTTTCTTCCTCTTCTTCCTCCTCCTCTTCATCTTCTTTCTTCATCTTCTTCCTCTTCCTCCTCCTCTTCTTCTCTTCTTCCTCTCCTCCTCCTCCTCTTTGTCTTCTTTCTTCTCCTCCTCCTCCTCTTCCTCTTCCTCCTCCTCTTCTACTTCTTTCTTCTTTTCTTCTTCCTCTTCTTCTTTCCTCCTCCTCCTCCCCCCCTCCTCCTCCTCCTCCTCCTCCTCCTTCTTCCTCCCGAGTCCTCCTCCTCCCCCCCCATACTTTTTCCTCCTCTCTATTTCTTCTCCACACCCCTGTGAGGTAGGCTACAGAGGTTGCCTTAAATAACCCAATTCTGATGGATCCGCAGGGGACCTTGTGGTACACGTTAGTTTAACGACAGCCAAGCGAAACAGCCCTTGAGATATTGATGTACTCCCACCAAGAGCCGCTGAGCGGTTTAACGCCTGACGCAACTGCATTAAAAAATAAATAAATCCATAAATAAAAGCAACGTGACTCGGCTTAACACCAGTGCTTTTCCCAACCTCACCAACTTTTAAGGTGCTTGGACTTCAGCTCCCAGAATCCTCCAGCAGGCATGCCTTGGCTGGGGAATTCTGGGCGTTAAAAAAAAATCCATGCCTTTTAAAAGTTGGTGATGTTGAGAAGCCTTTTTTTTAGATAAACGTGGAAGATTCGAGCAATGTAATCCGGGCAGGATCACATCTTTTGGCTTGGTGGGGCTGCCTTCCCAACCCTTTTCTGTATACATTGTAATTGACTGTTTATTCTTCCTGATCTGGTAGTTAGCAGCTTTGAATTGCATGGAAAACGCCTCTCTGCTTTTTTTTCTTTTCCCCCCAGAAGAAAAACAGTTTCGTTTTTAGACTCCGTCGCAAACGCCTGGAATTAAAATGGTGTTGTCAGCCCAACTGGGCCTCGCGTTAACTTTTTTTTCCTTTTTTTTATAAAAATTATTTGATCAACTTGGAAAACATTTCTAAATTTCCAAGCACGATTATAAATAATTCCCCTTTTATACAGCCACGCGGTGTTTTGAAAAGTTTCCCCGGCGTGAAAGGAATTTTGCCGAGGTTAAATTAAAACAAATATATATTTTTTTTCAGAGCTAGTTGGAACGGGAAGCAAAATTACGATTTGTTTGCATTTTGTTTTGCTTTGTATTTTTTTTTTTTAAAAAAAAATACGTGCTCCTTTTTTGTGTAAATTGGAGCCAGTTCAGCTTTTGCAGATTAAAAACTAGAAACAGCAGAAATGGATAATAAAAGATGGCTGGAATTTCATTCTTTCCTTTCCTTCCCCAAACTCTACTTTAAACAGTTGAAGAAATATTGGATTTTGTTTTTAGAAGAAAGACAAACTACGATGAGGATGAGGATGGTTTACATTTGGCAAGGGCGGCTTTCCCAGCGTTTCTTGCCGACGATGTGAATAAATATCATTCTTGCAGGATCCCCAGTAATTTAAATCCAGCTTTTCGGACAGCGTTAAATGACCCTGAAAAAAAAAAATCACCGCCGTTGCCTCCTCTACATTTCATCTTTTCTCTGCTCTTTATAGATCTCTGTTTTATAGAAGCAACCCAGTTGCGATAAGGAATACAGCAAAAAAGAATCAGCGTCACTCAGCACAATATTAGAAGCGATTTACGTTCAGGCATCTGGGCCTTCCCTGCGCCAGCTTGCTCATTTCCTACCCGCCGAAAGATGTTTCTGGGAGAGATTCCAGGGGGTCCTCGACTTACGACCACAGCCGAGCCCAAAATTTCTCTCGTTGACTGAGGTTTGCCCCGTCTTACGACCTTTCTCGCCACCCTTGTTAGGCGAATCCCTGCCGTTGATGAGTTAGTAACCCGGTCGTTAAACGAATCTGGCTTCCCGCATGGACGTTGCTGTTCGGAAGCTCGCCAGAGGGGATCGGGTGACCCCCACCCCGGGTCATAAGTATGAGTCGGTCGCCAAACCGTTTGATCCCATGAGCATGAGGACGTAACCAGGGTTGAGTTTCTCAGGTTCTTACTGCCGGATTCGCCACACGCACGTTCGCCTTCACTGAATACCAGCTCTGGACGTAACTGTGAAAAAATGGTCGCAAGTCACTTTTTTCCAGCCACCCTTGTCACTTTTGAACCATCACTAAATGAATTGCAGTAAGGCGAGGACTTCCTGAATTGAAGACTTTTAGGGAAAATAAAACGGAGAGATTACTTAAGAAGTTTAGGAAGACTAACAGGGAAAAAAAAAAAAAAAGGAGAGACACTAAGCTTGTTGATCAGAAAAGTCGGCAGTTCGCCGGTTCGAATCCCTAGTACAGGTCTCCTTGCGTGAGCAGGGGGTCGGACTAGATGACCTCCAAGTTCCCTTCCAACTCTTGTTACCGTTAAATCTGTTCTTTCCAGAGCTTTTGAGTTTCAGTTTAATTTAATTTAATTTAATTTCGAATTTATATACCGCCCTTCTCCCTGGGGACTCAGGGCGGTGTACAGTTGGCATAATAATAATAATAATAATAATAATAATAATAATAATAATAATAATAATAATAATAATCATAATCATAATCATAATCATAATCATAATCATAATAATATTTCTATACCACCCTTCTCCCGAAGGACTCAGGGCGGTGTACAGCCTATTAAAAACACAAAACAACATCAGTTAAAATAGTTTAAAATTCAATAGCCTCTTAGATTTTCTGTTAAAAAGTCTCTTTTTGGGGAAACAAAACAAAACGAGAGAGAGAAGTCCCAGTCGCGGTTCTCCTTCAAATCATCCCGCGAATTAAAAGAATCAATTCATCCCTTACTCTCTGGCTCTCTATTACCTTGGAAAGAGGTAATCGAGTAATACCCATCCAAATTGCTGTTTTTGCTGTCGGTGGAGGGGGCGGGGGAAACGTGCCACGGCTTCCCAACACTCCTTAAGTAAATACGGGGCTTTGCTATAATTTTTTTTTTTTTAAATTTTTAAGAGCGCTATTAACACATTCGCGAACCTATCAAAACAAACGTGGCGAGGAAAACACATTTGCAAAGCTTTGCGCTAAGGAAACCCTCTCGTTTGATTTGAAAGGCGTAATTAATAGGAAAGGGGTAAACAGCTCTCAGGAGCCAAGACCCACCCTCTTAACCTTGTCTGAGTCTTGGGAAGCTTGCAGGCTGTTGGTATAAAATATAACTTTAAAAAAAAAAAGGTTTAAAGTCCAAAACTCTGTGTATATATATATATTTTATTGCCTCCCAAATTTGAGAGCATCCAATGTATGTTGTTAGATCATGCATGATATGCCACATACTTGTGTTTCCCAATCTGGGTAAACTTTTTAAGAGGTGTGGACTTCAATTCCCAGAATTCCCCAATTCCCTGGCTGGGGGATTTCTGGGAGTTGAAGTCCACACTTCTTAAAGCTGCCCAGGTCAAGAAACACAGCCATCATCATCCTCTTAGGAGCCTTGGTGGCACAGCGGACTAAAGCGCTGTTAAAGTAGCACTTAGCTGCCAGCTGCCTGCAATTACTGCAAGTTCAAATCTCACCAGGCTCAAGGTTGACTCAGCCTTCCATCCTTTCGAGGTAGGTAAAATGAGGACCCGGATTGTGGGGAGCAATAAGCTGACTTTGTATAAAAAAGAACACCGCTTAGGGGGGCCCCGAAAGCCCTACTAAGCAGCTATATACAAAAGTATGAAGGCTATTGCTTAACGCATTGTAAGCCGCCCTGAGTCTCCGGAGAAAGGACGGCATATAAATCGAACCAATAAATACAATAAATAAAATCTATAATCCCTTGCGGGGTGGAGTCTGAGCAACTGAATGGAGCTGAGTGTTTACTGGCCGGATGCCTTTCCTGTCGCCAATGCGGAGTTCTGTTCAGCAGTTAAATTCTCATTGTGCCCAGAGAGTGAAATATCTGACTCTACCCAGGATCAAACTCACAGCCTCCTGATTGTGAGGCGAGAGCTTCACCTCTAGGCGACCGCACCACTCTCGAGAAACACAGCACACAGCTGGCTCCTATTGAAGTGATTGTCCACTAGGACTCCCAAGATCCCACTCGCAGTCACCACTATTGTGCAAGGTACCACGTATATACCGTACCCGTGCATTTTGATGATGGTGATGTGATCCATTCAGTCTTGTCCGACTCATGGGAGATTCTCTCCACATCTCCCAAACGTACACCAAAGTTTTTCTACGCTCCGACTGGTGTCGACTTTGATGGTGTCCAACCACCGAGAGTCCTTTTGGCATCCTGGTTTCCTTTTCCCGCTAACTCTTCCCAACACGATTGTTTTCTCCCGTGAATTGCCTCGCGTGACGTGGCCGAAATAAGGGAGAACATTTCTATGACCTATTTTATACCCACGTTATTTGCTCAGCGTCGAATGTTGTGTGTCTGTAATTTGTGACATGAATGAACAATTGTATAATTTGAGAGTGGATTAGGAGGCGGGACCCGTTCTTCTTGCTCTTGGACAGCAGAAGGATGGAGTAGACTCTCATTCTTCTCATTCGGCTCATCTAGGTGATTGGCTACTAAGTGAGTTGGGTGCTAACAGAATATTAACAGAATAATAGAGTCAAAAGGGACCCTGGAGGTCTTCTAGTCCACTCCCTTGCTCACGCAGGAGACCTTATACCAGTGATGGCTAACCTTTTTGCCATCGCGTGCCAGGAAGTGGGGGGACGGGGGAGGTTTGTGCGCGCGTGTGCCCACACCCATAATTCTATGCGCCCCGCCCCACATGAACCCCCCTCCTCTCCTCTCCTGGCACGCGATGGCCTGGTAGGCCCATTTTTCTTTCTCACCTGGCTCCAGATCCTCTCTATGCATCTGGGGAGGACAAAAACAGCCTTCCAGAGGCCCGAAACAGCCCATTTCCCAACTTCCGGTTGGACAGGAAGTGACTTTTTTGCTGTCCCCAGCCTCCAGAGACTCCTAGCGCCAGAGCTGAGCTGGCGTGCCAGGAGACATGGCTCCAGGTGTCACCTGTGGCACGTGTGCCCTAGGTTCGCCATCACGGCCTTATACGATTCCAGCCAAACGGCTGTCCAGTCTCTTCTTTAAAACTTCCAGTAATGGAGCAACCACAACTTCTGGAGGCCAATGCTGAGGAAACCCAACCATGCTCTTAGCTATTTGTGGACAAGACCATTAGATGTTTAGAGTTGGTCTCCTCCTGGAGAACTCCTCCTGTGTGGTTACCAAGAGTTAATACCAATCCGATCGCGCCTAACCGATCCATTGATCAATGCAAAGACCGTCAACTCCCTTTGAGAAGTCCATAATGGTGGGAAAGATGGAAGGGAAGAGAAGAAGACAACGATCCAGCAGAAGATGAAGGGGCTCGAGGTGGCGATGAGTGGATTGTTTGAAAGACCAGGTTGGAGACGAGATTGGAGACAAATGGTCCCGGAAAACATCCCACTAAAAGTTGACACTGACTTTAATGGCACATAATCAATCAATCAATCAATCAATCAATCAATCAATCAATCAATTGGCAAGGCAAGTCGTAAGATGGGAGGGGGAGGAAAAACTCCCTTAACCAATGTTTCACTTAGCAGCGGAAATGTTGGGCTCAATTCTGGTCGTAATTCGAGGACTACCCGCATCTCCCCCCAAAAAATCCTACCTTTGTCTCCCTTAGGAAATCCATCGCAGGTCCTTCAACCGAACAACTTCAGTACAAAACCCTAAATTTCGTTTTCCCTCCTGCCTTTTTTTTCCTTTTTAAATTTCCCTGCCGGTTTAGCCAACATTCTTTGAAACAACAGCTTTGCTTCGATTTTTATTTTTGCTGCGGTTTTATTTATTTTGACCCTTCTCCTTTTTTTTTTAAAGCTGCT